>CM041778.1:216463501-216565034 GCA_023374045.1 Limonium bicolor | reverse complement strand
TCAATCGGTCATGAAGAGTATGTCGGATGAAGAGAGAAGAACTTTTTACTTTGATACAACAATCATTGACTGGGAAGATTATTACCTAAATGTTCACTCTCCTGGACTAAGGAAACATGTCATCAAGGACAAAAGGGGCTAGATTTCAAAACTAACTAGCCTATAGGAAGAATATAATGCAAAGAAGCATATGTTTTTATTTTTGATCTTTTTTCCTCCTTTTATTTTCTAATTTGTTAGAAGAAATGTTAACAAGAAACCATATTTCTTGATGTCTTTGTAGTTGATAAATTAGAATGCCTTTCAACCAAGAAAGAAATGCGTGTTTTGATTATATTTGTCAAATGCTTGACTTATTATGTATCTTATGTATGAGTTGTGGATGAAGAACGGAGATAGATAACGGGTGCGTCTCTTTTGGCTTTCAAGGAAGTAGAGGGTGGTATATACTATTTCAATAGGTGGTGTCAATTTTGTGCCTACCTCATCAATGAGACCAAAACTAGTTTCTCTTCTCATGACGGCGATGACGACTTTATTAGGATAGTATAATATATAGTATAACATATTGTTATACTTATTATTTTGTATCTTAATATTACCGTTGTACAGAGGATAAAGTAGATAGACAGATATATTGAATAGTTAGACAGACTATAGTTAGATATAGTCTTGCATACAGTACAGTCGGGTCCTTCCTCTCTGTACTGATTCTTTCTCTCTGTATCAATCATATTTTCTTCAATAACATCATCTTCTTCTTCGGTTATCGTCATCTTCCTCGGTCGACTTGACATGGTATCAGAGCGCTAGCTCAGGCAAGGCTGATTCTTCCGCAACATGGTTGATGACAACAAAAAAGAGAATGAGGAAGAAATCGTTGAAGATGAAGAGAATGAGACAGAATCGAGCGTTCAAGAAACCCTAACTGCACAGAGCCAATATCTAAATGATCCGCTATACTTACACCCAGAGGACAACCCTTCTCTCAGTTTCGGAGTCAAATTCAAGGACCATGCCTTCGATCAGTGGAATCGAACGACGACTATAACCCTAATAGCAAAAAACGAATTTGGGCTCGTTATTGGACAAATCACAGAGCCAGAGAATTCCTCAGAGCGATACCCAATGTGGGAACAAAGCAATAACACAGTTATGGCTTGGATTTTGAACTCGGTAGAAAAAGAGATTACCGAGAGTATAATTTACTCCGACAATGCAAACCATATATGGTCAAACTCTGCATGAGGTATGACCTAATCAATGGTTCAGAAATCTTCGCCATCCAAAAGGAAATAGGTGCACTTCAGTAGAACGATGATTCAGTCAGTATCTATTTCACCAGATTAAAGAAACTTTAGGATCGGTTGAATAGCTCAAGGAAGATCTTGAACTGCACATGCGAGGCAATGAATGGCATAAAGAGACGAGAGGATGAAGATAGGGTGATGAAGTTCTTGGATGGCTTAAATGAAGAGTTCAAGCAAGCGAAGGGAGCGATCTTGCTTATGAACCCCCTCCCTAGCCTTGAATAGGCGTATTGCCTGGTGGCTTAAGATGAAAAACAAACATCAGAAAATCGGGGTGAAGACAACACTGACAAAAGCCTGATTTTGGAGAACAAATCCATGCCCTCCGCCAAGAAAGCCACTAGGAGAAACAAAAACAAGAAATCACCTAGCTACAGTGCCTCCTCCAGTGGCACCACAATTACGGAAGAAAATATACCCCTAAATGCACCAACTACGTGAAACTGAGACATACCCGGTCGTAGTGTTGGTGGATTATAGGGTTTTCTGAGGGCGGAAACAAGAAGAATTCCCCTCAGCGCACGGCATGACCCATTTTTTATCAAGACATGAAGAAGAATCAACATCAGAGGGAACAAATTCAGAGAACCTCACTAGTAGCTGGTCGCACAATGTAGCAAGTAGACCACCTCGCCAAGTATATTCAACAGAAAAACTCCAGCACTCAGGATCAAAACATAAACTCCTTCAGGAGTTTCACTGGTAACTACACTTCTGCTTATCTTCTAAATTTACAATTTACCAACAAATTGTTTTCCTTAAGAAGTCAATAGATTATGGATATTTGATTCTGAAGCTTCAAATCATGTGACAGGAAATAAAAATATGATGAACAAATTTATGTCATTGATTGAAATAAAGATTTGACATTGCCTGATGAACAAAAATGTAGAGTTAATAGTTCTGGTAGTGTTAGAATATGTGAAGACTTTGATCTACCTGGTGTTCTTTTTGTGCCTACTTTTATGTTCAACTGAATTTCTGTAAGTAAATTCATAACTCGGTTGAATGTAAATGTCATTTTTTCAAATACTGATTGCTTTTTACAGGATTATGAAACTAAATGTCAAAGTATGGGTGGATACCTACATCAGGGTTTGTTTTTCTTAGATACTATCTTAGGAAGTTTTCTGAAAGAAACTAGAAAGCTTAGTCCTACTATTTTAGCTTCCAAAGGGAAAACAGTGGACAATGAAGTTTCTAAAGATCTTTTGTTGTGGCATAGCAAACTAGGGCATGTCCCTTGTCTAATATTGTCCAAAATGCAATTAGGTATAAGTTTCCCCTTTGTTGACATTTTACCTTGTACCATTTGTTTTAAATCCAAAAGAAAAAGGCTAAAGTTTCAGAATTCTAACATAAAAAGTGTCTATACTTTCTTTATGCTACATATAGATATATGTGGTCCCATGAGCACGGAAACTATTGAAGGATATCGTTATACTTTTTAGGGAAAATTCACGATATACCCCTGTTTTCTTTCGTAATTCACAATATACCCCTGTGATTTTAGTAATTTAACTTTAAACATGCTTAAATGTTGTCCAAATTGATGAAACTTTACATGGACGATGCTAAAGTGTTATATTTTGGTCCAATATCAAATTTGAAAATTTTTAAGCTCACATGTGACCTGTGGGACCCAATGAATATGTGACTGTTCATTGGGTCCTACAGGTCACATGTGAGCTTAAAAAACTTCAAATTTGATATTGGACCAAAATATAACACTTTAGCATCGTCCATGTAAAGTTTCATCAATTTTGGACAACATTTAAGCATGTTTAAAGTTAAATTACTAAAATCAGGGGTATATTGTGAATTACGAAAGAAAACAGGGGTATCTCATGAGTTTTCCCTACTTTTTAACAATAGTAGATGACTTTACAAGAGGCACATGGGTAAAACTTCTCAAACAAAAATCAGAAGCTTTCAGATTTATAAAAGAATTTATAACATTTGATGAGAAGCATTTTGAACATAAAATTAAATTCCTTAGCTTAAACAATGCCAAAGAATAAGGAGGATCTCAAGAAGGCATTACTTTTCTCAATACAAAAGGAATACCACATCAAACCAGCTGCTCTCGCACACCCCAACAAAATGGAGTGGTTGAGAGAAAGCAAGGGCACTTGATGCAAATAACCAAATCTTTCCTTTTTCAATCTGGTATACAACCAGAATTTTGGGGACATGCCTTAGAGCATGCTGCCTACATTATAAACAGAATACCTACCAAAGCTATAGGAAACCTCACCCCCTTTCAAAGGTTATATGGGAATACATGATTACTCACAAATTAAGAACTTTGGATGTTTGTATGATTATGCTTTGTCACAAACATAAAGCCAAACAGAGGTAAATTAGATTTAAGATTAGCTGTTAGTATTCATCTAGGAAGTGCATGGAATAACCACCACGGGATACAAAATCATGAACATAGACACAGGAGAAATAAAACTTAGCAGAGATATTACATTTGTCTAATCTATTTATCTTATGAGAGACAAAATATGGTGTGACATATGACATGATCAAATAGATGATATTTCACAACTTTTTCCTACGCAGCCCCAAACACCTGACCATAACATCACTGATCCCTACATTTCTGATCCTCTATCTCCTACACAATCCTTCAGACAAGCATATCATTCTCGTTCTCTTCCCAAATAGAAAGACAACATCACAGACACAAACGTAAATCTTTCAGAATAACAACAACCAGAATCTTACCACACAAATAGAGAAGAGATACACTCAGAAACACAGTGTACTAAATCAGAAACAGACAACAGAATCTGAAAACATCATAGAAAACACCAACAACAATCTCAGGAGAACCTCCAGAATCTCTAAACCACCAATAAAACTCCAGACTACATATTTTCTGCCAGAGACCAATCATAAGGCCCTTTCTTCATCATTCTCAAAAACAGACTTCAAGATCAAAGCCACACCTCTCTATATAATTCTCTGCTCCCTCTTGATGCATTGACCAATATTATTCCCAAACACACAATCACCACTCTCGTTGTCTCTAATTCCACTGACAAGCTTCTAGACCACATTTGATCCTTAAAAGAACCCTCTAGCTATGAAGAAGCTATAAAGGGTAACTAGATGGATTGAAACCATGAAACATGAATTCCAAGCCTTACAAGAAAACAAAACATGGACCATTGTAAATCTTCCCCAAGGAAAAGAACCTATAACCTTTAAATGGGTCTATAAAACTAAGTTTAAGATTGATGGGTCACTTGAATGATTTAAAACAAGATTAGTTGTTTGTGGCTTCACACAAAAATATGGTCTAGACTACGAGGAAACCTTCTCTCCCGTAGTGAAACTTACCACAGTTAGAACTCTCACTATTCTAGGAGTTAAGAGATGATGGATTATTGACCAATTAGATGTCAATAAAGCATTCCTCCATGAAGACCTCAATGAAAATGTTTATATGAAAGTTCTTTAAGGTCTATAAGTAGAGGGATCTAACAAAGTTTGCAAGCTTCATAAGTCCTTATATGGACTTAAGCAAGCTTCATGACATTGGTATGATAAATTAGGAGGTTTTCTCAAAACTCTAGGATACAAACTGTCTCAAAATGATTACTCTCTTTTTCTAAACAAACAAAAATGGACCCCACACCTTTCTTAGGGTCTATGGTGATGATATTTTGGTCACTGGTAATAATAGACAAGATATACAAAATCTGAAAACAAAGTTACATCAAGCATTCAAAATAAAAGACTTGGACAGATTAAACTTCTTTCTCGGTATGGAGTTCATTGAAACCCAATACAGGCTGATAATGTCACAATGCAAGTATGTGACACAAATTTTACTTGATTATAATATGTAGGGCTGTCGCATAGGAGTAGCACCACTACAACTGAACCAAAAATCCAGAAACAGGTGAACTCCTTCCAGAACCTACTCTATATAGAAGATTGATAGGAAAACTAAACTTTCTTATCAGCACTCGGCCTGATCTAACATACGGTTCTCAGTATTTAAGTCAATTCCTTCAAAAGCCTACCGATGCTCATTTAAATGTTGTTTTCCACACACTTTCTTATTTAAAATGGACTTTAGGCTTCGGTATATCTTTTAACAAGAACACTAACTTTGGTTTATTGGCTTTCTGTGATTCTAACTGGGCATCATGCCCAATCACAAGAAAGTCCATTTCAGGTTACTTTATTCTTCTTGGAGGTTCTCCCATTAGTTGGAAGTCCAAGAAGCAAGTGTCTATAGCTCTCTCCTCAGCTGAAGTAGAATACAAAGCGATGCGGCAAGTCAAACTGAATTAAGCTGGCTAACTCGGCTTTTACATGAGCTTGAAATTAAAGGGATCGAAGTTGTACCGTTGAAGTGTGACAATCTCTCTGCAATACACATCGCCAAGAACCTAGTTGCGCATGAGAGGTTGAAGCATATAGAGCTTGACTACCACTATGTGTGGGAGAAACTACAGGCTAGCCTGATTCAAGTAGAATATATCCAAGGATCCAAGTAGTTAGCGAATATACTAACCAAGCCACTGACAGGGGAAGTATATAAAGCCACACTGCCCAAACTTGGCATGTACTATGCCTAATAGCAAGACTTACATTGCACAAAATCTAAGTCTTGAGGGGGTATTAGGATAGTATAGTATATAGTATAACATACTGTTATACTTATTATTTTGTATCCTAGTATTACTGTTGTATAGAGGATAAAGTAGATAGACAGATATATAGAATAGTTAGACAGACTATAGTTAGATATAGTACCACTACAACATATTAGATCTATAAGGGCAACTTTTATTGCCCTAACAGATCAAAAAATTGCCACGATAAACTATAAGGGCGAGCAAATAATTGCCCCCATGGTTGCCTCTGAAGACATGCCATGTTAGGCTATGGTGTCGACCTGTTTTGCTTGCCCTGCTTGACATGATCTATAAGGGCAACTAAACTCGCCTTCTTTGACTCGAACCAAAGGAAGCAATGTTGTTGCTGTTTTTGATCGATTACCAACCGAGGCGAAATAATAAAGTCGCCCCTTTTGTGTGTGGTCAACGGTGACGAGTTCATCTAGTCGCCCCCTTTGATTGCAGTCAAAGAAGGCAACATTTAATCTTGCCCTCTTTGATCTTTGTTCAAGAAGAGCCTACCCGCAATCTACGGGGACGAGCTCTGTTAGTTGCCCCCTTTGATTGCAATCTATGGGGACGAGCTCTGTTAGTCGCCCCCTTTGATTGCTGTCAATGGTGACAAAGCATTTAAGTTGCCCTGTTTGATTATCTACCAGGGCGACTTTTGTTGCCCTGATAGATTTTTTTATTAGAAAAAAAAAATCACACTAATCAATCTAAACACCTATACGATGATATTTCACCTCACTCTTTTGCATATTCCATTCGACCTTAGTACTCTTATCAAACATCATCCAAATTGACACACAATTCAAAATTACTTCACCAAAGTTGACTCCAAGACTAACTCAAAAGAATGATCCACCACAAGTAATTTGTTTGGTAAGAGAGTGAGTTGACATGTACAAACTGGCGACTATTCATTGCAAGAAAGAGTAAATGTACAAACTGGCAACTATTCATTGCAAGAAAGAGTAAATGTACAAACTAGGATGAGACTAATAGTAAACCTCTGTCTAACCGATGGATTTGACATGTTTCCAACCCTTTTGGTTACGGATGGGTCATGCATGATTGATAGACGAATGGGCATCCATGGGCATCCACTTGAAATCCAAGAGAGCACTAAGTGCAGAATAAGCTCACCCCAACACAAACTCCGATCTCTATTCCAAGAAACAATGTTGTGGCAAATGTGATAGTCCAAAGAGCAAAATCTTTTTTTATCAACTTTCTGCAGAAGTATAACCTCATCATAGTCCACCTGATATTACAAAGCCAAGTAGGTATTGCAGAAGACAAATGATTAAGATGCTGCATAATCATTGCAAATTTATCCAACATGAATTGGCATAATCATCATATAAAGACTATCTAAGCTTGTAGATGAATATTACAACAAGCATATAGATGAACATGATGAGCTTTATGAAATTGTAGCACTCACCAGGCCAATCACAGCAGATATCACAATTGCATCCAGAGCACACTGTCAAGCAATAGTTCAAGAGCAGTTACAGAAGCATGAGTATGCAAATGCAACACAAAGCCACCAAGTTACCTACAATATTGCACTATTTTTTACTTATCAGAAAGTACGTAGGGTCAATAAGGCATTATCCTGGTTCTACTTGTGAAGTATTCTTATATCCTCCTATAGTGAGTAATTGATAACTGAGCATGTTTTACACATATAAACACTGGTTGAGAAGAACGAGAAGAAACAACTCACCAAATTAGCATTAGCATGCTCAAGTGTCAATTCTTGATCTGGATTCGTATCCACCCGTTCTCCCATATATTTGAGTTCCTTTACAACTTCTTTGTCCAGGGAGACAGAATTCATCACAGAATTTAGAAGATTTCTCATTACATCAGTGACTGAGGCAAGCAATCAATGAGTTATTGAACCATCACCTATCTTTCTTTTGCAAATACTGATTCAGAGAGCCATTAACTACGAACTCCGTAACAGTTGCAAAAGATACATCAGCTCCATCCCGGACAACTCCGTAGAAAGAAACAACATTTGGATGATGTAGTGAGCTCAAAAGCAAAGCCTCATTCCAGAAGTATGTTATCTACAGCAGCAATACGGCATAGGAATTCAACTTTCAAAATGACTTTAAACCCTTTACATTCTACTCGATAATTGAAAATTCCAAGTGTGGGGTGACCAATAACACAGAAAGAAAATAGTATTTATGAGCTACTCTCAACATCAGAGAAAATGCATCAATTATTAACGACAATAAGGAAGTGTTTCGGTAAAGTACTCCAAGTGTTATTGGTTCATCTTATCCTACTGTCATCATGAACGTATCTGTAGACATAATGGTATATATATATATGCTTTGTATTTGTTTTTATGCAAATTTTTGTTGTTCATGTACTCTTGATAGATAAACCAAAAAAAAAAGAACTGAAGTATCCATGATAGATGTACTCTTGATATTAAACTACTAATGATAACTTAAACTAGCTGAAAATGAAAAAACTTGATTCATTCCCAAAATTAGTTTGAGAGCATGATTAAAGTTGTCAAAGATAGCTAGGTTGAAGTATTGCTTATAGTATATTGTACTTTCATTAACTAGATTGACCAGTATTACTGATAAGAGGAGAACAGATCTGCTATAATGCTATCCAAAACCAAAACAGATTTAAGAAAACTAGGAAAAGAACACATAGCAACAAAGAAACAGTTAAACCCTAACTTCATTTACTGCTGCTTAGAACAATTTTTTGCAAGTGTGAACGAGCATCAGTCAGTAGAAAAGACAACGAAAGAAGAGCAAAAGGCACCGTGATTCTATTACAAGCATGCACAACACCACCGAATAGCAGAGAAAGTAATCTCTTACCTTGACAAATTAAACAGAGGATGAGCAAACACTTGCGGGGTTCTCCGTTGAGAAATCCAACTCTACGGCTTGAATATTGAAGAACCCTAGCCATGGAGATCGAAGAGATGGTGAAATGATAAGTAGCCATGGTGAATTTTCAATATATTGATAACGGAAGCTAGATACAGTGTTATTCTTAATTATGTAAAAAACAGACTCTCTAAATTGTGTAAGCCATAACGGCAAAACAAGACCCTTAATCTCATTTTTGAAAACAACATACTTCTGAAACAATAGTTGATGTAAAAGCAACAGAAAAAATTAGATTCACACTACAATTTCCTTATTACCGTACCTTAAACAAGCTTGTAATTTTCAAAACCTTAGGTTTACCAGAGAAGGTAGAACAAAAGGCTCAGGCAGGAACCAAATTTATACTATCTGTATCACCATCAATATCAATGAGTCGATAGGGGAAAACATACTGAGCATTCGCAGCGTTTTCAAGCTTCTTAGGGTTGCATAAGTAAGTTTAGAATTCTAGTTATCGCAGACCCTTATCACAGAAACTTTTTTTACCTAAATTCTTAGTTCCTTATCGACTTCAATATTACTGAAGTTAGGAGACCTACCTTGCCTGGCTTCCCCTGACGACGATGATTGACGGTAGTTCTTTGAAGAGGTCAAACGTTGTTTTAGAGAAGAAGACATGGTGAATTTTCAATTTGGTACGGTGGTGGTAAATAGAGAAGAAGACATACCTAGCGATTTTGTTGAAAACTGAATTTAGAAGAGGAAAACTGAGTTGCACTATCGAACTGAACTGCGGTTCAATATAGTTTTATACGCAACTCTGAAATAGGTGTGTTGGATTTTGCTCATTACTAGTACCGAGATGGGGTTTTCGATAAGTTGTCCGAAAGCAACTAAGATGTCGATCTACCGCGGGAGTGCCACCACAGATGCGAACGAACAGTTCAATATTGAGGTCTCGGAGAAATGCAACTTCGAAGGTTGTTTTGTGAGGGTGTTCACCTCCGGTGACTCCGCCTGCAACGTGCCCATGAACCGGGGAAGTCAAGGGAAGTCCGGGGTCTTGCTAAAGCATTCCAATATCATGTCTGGAGACTCAGAGATGGAGGTCACAGTAGTGTCCAACCGAGATGAAGATGAAGCCTGAAGGGAGTACGGAGACGAGGTCGAGTTAGGCGAGAAAAGAAAGCGTTGAAGAACTCGTATATATAGGTACGCTTGTTTTGGTGTATTTTAATTATAAAACAATGGGGGCGACTAAACAAGGTTGCCTCCGTAGATTAGTCAAGTGAGGCGACTAAACTTGCTCCGGATTAGATACTAAGCAACCGAGGCAACCTAAAGCATATCGCCCCTATTGAAGTCATAGGCTGGCAACGAACAACATGGCAATGGAGGCAAAACATCAATGGTCGCCCCTGTTGATCTTAAAATAAGAGGGCGACTGATTAACTCGCCCCCGTTGATAACAACATCAGCAACGACTATTCAACTCGCCCCCGTTGATCATGAAATTAGAGGCAACAGATTACTCGCCCCCTTTGATCTCTGTTTGGAGGCAAATTTTATGTTGCCTCCCTTGATGTTATACAAATTGCCCCCATAGATCCATATTCTTGTAGTGAGTCTTGCATACAGTACAGTCAGGTCCTTCCTCTCTATACCGATTCTCTCTACGTATCAAACATATTTTCTTTAATAACATCTTCTTCTTCATTTATTGTCGTCTTCCCTCGGCCGGCTTGACAGATTTCCCTCCCTTCTCCAACGGTTTTGAGGAGTGATGGTCCTCCAATTTCTCGGTGTCCCTCTACAGCAATGATTAGTGGTGAGTTGGAATGCAATGATAATGGCTTCTCTAGGGTGGCGCATGATTGAAGATTGGGTTTGACTATCGCAATGCAAGATCTGTCTCCCAATTTGAGCCCATGTAATTGCTAGCTGATGTTATCGTCCTTCGCCATGCGGTACCCCTTCTCGAAATATAAGCAATTTCATTGTTGTGTGAAGGTGAAGAGGAAGGGGGTTATTTGGGGCTTGAAAAGTACAATGCTTTATTTCATTTTTTTCTTTGAGAGTGCCCCAACTTAATTGAGCTATAGTAAGCTCTTCATGCTTCGGTATTGAGGATATTTTTGGTGACGTTAGTCAAGTTCAATAACACATCCTGGATCAGTATTTTTCAATTAGGTGGGTGAATATTCTACTAACCACCTTTGATTGTTATTGGTGTGGAACCGGAAATGTTGGTGTTTAATTGTGTTGGAGTAAACTACACTATAATTAATATAGAATTATAACAAACTATTAGGCAAGTGTACCTATTCGTAGTAAAACAAGTGTCGTATCCACAAGGAGATTGTTCAATTATCCTAGTTTAGGTAGTTAAAAGAAAACTGTAAAAGGGGTTTAGCCGGAGGCAAGCTTGATTTGTTGTTGGATTATTAAAGAAATAATTAAAACAGTAAAAACAGTTGTGTAATAAGTGGATGGAAAATGTGCTAAGGAAGGTGAAATCGCCCAATTATAACTCAGATAATAATATAATCCTAGTTTGCTCCTATTTGTCTGTTAAGAATTTTATCTTGTGGCCTTTCTAAATCATAGATAAGGACAGCTCTTAATTAATTCATTAAACTTCTTACAATCAGAAAAAGTCTAAAATCATTAATTAGCTTTAAGTGAGAATTCTTTTTATAACAGCGATGGATTTTATCTGCTAATCAAGGAGATAATATCTAACGTTTGTCTCTCTTTGTGGTCTATTCTCTAATTTTACAAAATCATTGAAATTAGAGAAACCGTAAATGAGTAAAAATGATCAGTTCTTAAACATTTAATAATAGAAAGAGACAAAACAAATATTATTAAGCAAACTCGGTATTATAAATACGCTGAGTTATTTTGGGTTAAACACCCATCCTAAGCACAATTATGAGATTACTCAGACATTGACAGAAATAAAAACAGAGTAGAGACTGAAATATTCATTACTCAGGAACTGCCTGCGAATAACGGGTCTGCACTCGCCTGCCTCTTTTCTCTCTTTGTAAATTACTGCTTCTGTTTGAGTACGTACGTGAATGTGGTGAAATGGTGAAAAATAAATAAAAGATGGAGAATTGTGGTGTTACGGGAGGAATTAAAATGGAAGAGAATGGAGTGTGGAGCTGTTTGTGTGATTTCTTCAGCCTGTGGACGTACGTGTTGTGTGTTTGTTTTGCAGTTATGGTGTTGGTTTATATAGAGGATTGAGGAGGCAGATCCGTACATATTAATTTATTGCAGTTGATTGCAGTCTGAGTGCTTCATTTATTGCAGAGGGGACAGAGAGCTGGAGTGATTTAAAGTAGGCGGTGCGGCGGAGTAGATGGATAACAGAATCCATTTGCAGAACGACGCGAGGAAGAAGGAGACAGGCGCGTCTCAGATCTGGAATTTTTACACGCGTCCGCGTGGTGTCCTCCTGAACAACGCCTCATATACACGCGGTTGCTTACTTACTCCCTCACGTCCGCCTGCTGGTCCGCCTGGCTAACAGGCGGTTGCTTGTGTGAGTCCGCTCGTGTTGGTGGCCGCCTGTACGTCCGCCTGCCGGTCCGCCTGGCTTACAGGCGGTTGCTTGGGTGAGTCGTCCGCGCCTAATATAGGCGGTTGCCCATGCAGTCACAACAAGCATTGACCTATTTTCCTTCCAACTTTGACCGGCTCTAGATTCTTCGTTTGGGCTCCGTTTTTCGAGCCGTCTGCGCCTATGCGTTCGTCTCTTCGTGTACTCTGCTCCTAGCTTGGTTTTCCTCATGTTAAACCAATAATTTTGTGAGATAAACAATAAAACATAAACTAGAGGAAAAGCATACGATAAGTGAGAAATGAGCAGAAAAGTGCTGATATAATATATGAAATACACCCATAAATCATGCTCATTTAGACACTTATCAAATTGCAAGATAGATTATCTTTTGCTTCCTTGTCATGGATAAATTTTATGGTGCACACTATGCAACCTTATTGCCCCCACATTGTATTATGGAGATCGTCCCTTTTCATGAGTTGAAAGTTTATCTCAAGACTAGTTTTGAAAGCCAATCTAAAGGAATATCTTGGTTATGATGATAACAATATTAGTTACCAAGTTGCTCACCCTAATCTGTTTAGGTTTTGGATAGAATGTTTATAGCTTTTATTACTTGGGTGTAGAGGTGATCATCCGGGCGGGCAGGCCGGGTTCGGGCCGGGCCAGGGAGATTTTTTGGGCCCGTCAGGCCTACTCATGGAGACCGGGCCTGGTTTTTTATATGTCCGGGCCGGGGTAGGTCCGGTTTTTTTCAGCTCTGCCGGTGCCCGGCCCGGTTATTTACTTATTTTTATTTTTAAAATTAAAAAAATTAAAAAATATATATTTAATTTCAAAATCATTATTATATATATAAATTTGAGTAAAATTTTATATTATATGTATATTTAATATAATTTTGATATATGTATTATATCAAATAATATAAGATATGCATTATTTTATATATATTTTTCAAAAATAATAAATAATATTGAAAACCGGGCCGGGCGGGCTTGGCCCGCGGGCTTGAAAATTTGCCGCGGCCTGGCCCGGTTTTTTATTCGGGCTCATTTTTTTGTCCAAGCCCGCCCGAACAGCCCGTCGGGTTCAGGCTTACCGGGCTTTTTTCCGGGCCAGGCCGGGTCGGGTCGCCGGGTCGGGTCGCCGGGCCGGATAGATTTTGAGCAGCTCTACTTGGGTGGTGTCTCTATTAATTGCTAGCTTTCAAAACATTACAATCTCTGTCTTTGCTCCTATGTATGACCTAGACTATGATGTCAAGTTGGGTTTTGAAGGCAGACCAGAGAACAAGTCGTGTTAGTAATGGTGAGCAATTTTTTTCTATCTTGTGTTCAAGGGATAGATGGATTGCTTGCAACTCAAGTCATATAATGGTTTTTTGTCTCAAGAATAATTTTTTGGTAGTATTGATTGGATTATGTTGCTTGTGGACAAGCACTTGAATGGTGAAATTCAGGATGGTTTGTTTTGGGTACCCGGGGATGTTCAAATTAGTCACCCTTGTGAATTTAATGAGGCAACTACCCACTTGCATGTGGTCAGGTGGCACAAATCAAAGCTACCATAAGAGAATGTTTATTTCCATTATTATTTTCTCTTCTTGTTCACCGTAGAAAGATCAAAAGGTGAGACCATATTAGAGTTATTTGTTTTAATAGCAATCTTTTCTTTTAGATTGCTTATACCGTGACAGATAACCTTTAATAAACTTATAAAAAGTTTTTGTCTTAGTACTTGGTTGGTGGTAGTCCGCCTTTTATATGTGTAGTTTCTATTCAAGTTTGACATTATCTAGGTAGCAACCCAATCTAACGATCTGGCTTCTTGTAACTTAGTACATAGTGGACTGTGTTCCCCGCAACATAATTGTAGCTTGTTCGAATTATTATGAAACATGCTGAGGATTTAACTATCAACATTTAATGGAAATATCAAGTAATTATCTGAAAGGATATTGGGCTAATAAGCCTCTCGATCCAGATCTAGGCCAAAAAATTTAGTAAATATGTTATATTGTACATTAGGTAGATTTTGTTGTAATTTACATATATTTTTACAGATTAGGTAAGATTCTAGTTTATCTTGTTAGAGAAAGATAAAAAGTCAATATTCTATATATAACAATCAGCCACGGCTGGTCAATGTATGCTTTTGACAAAATTTTGAGAGTCGGGTAAAAACGTGTGTAAGTTTTCTTCTTCGCTTCTACTGCTATTCTTCTCTTCGTTCATCTTGTTTCTAGCTGTCAATATCCAAAACTCCACAAAACCCAAAATGGTATCAAAGCTTAGGATTTCTTTTGCGTTTGTGGGTTTGAGGCATGGCGGAGGATGCGAACAAGACAAAAGGGCCGCCGTCGACATCAACTTCCGTTGGAAATACCATTGACGTAAACAATCCAATTTATGTTCACACGGCGGAAAATCCTGGCTTGAACCTTGTTCCAAACTTCAATGGCACAGGTTTTTGAGGTTGGAAGTCAGATATGATGACGGCTCTAAAAGTCAAGAATAAGTACGGCTTTATCACCGGGAACGTAGAGAAACCGAGCAAAGAAGACGTGATTTGGTTTGCTGCCTGGGAAAGGTCCAATTATTTAGTTCTTTCTTGGTTGAAGACGGCTTAGGAGCCTAACATAGCACAAAGCATAATATTCTATGATGATCCAAAGGAGTTGTAGGAATGTCTCTATCAAAGATTTGAACATAGTAATCTTGCGATTTTACACAACCTGAAATGAGAATTGGCGGAGGTTAAACAGGTAGAGAAGAGTGTAAGTGATTATTACACGAAGTTGAACAAACTATGGGGGGAGCTGGATCTTGCTCCCCCTCTTCCGAGATGTAGTTGTGCGGGGTGTAATTGTGGAGCCAGAGACTCCGTCAAGAAGCTTGCTGATGAGGATAAGCTGATTCAGTTCTTAATGGGTCCGAGTCGCAAGTTTATTTCGATAAGGGGTTAGATCCTTGCGATGCAGAATACGCCCGGCCTGGAGAAGGTGTTCTCTTTGATTGTGCAAGAAGAAGAATAGAGGGGTACAGAGCATATTAGGGAAGATTCGATGTCCTTTTATGCCCCCGTGGTGAAAACTACAATAACCCTAAGAAATTCTAGAAGAAAAAGATTTCCTGTTCCCTTTGCAAGAAAATTGGTCACAGTCACGAAGACTGCTACTAGAGATTGAATTGCTCACATTGCAAAAAGACTTGGCACACCGCCGCAGACTGTTACCAATTGCACGGGAGAGAAAAGGTTCTAGCTCGCGAGAAAAGAAGTTTCACAAACACCGCAAAGATTTCAAAGGTGATTAGCGAAGATGAAACTGTTCGAGGAGATGGGTTGATTCCGAAGCAGCTTTAACAAATTACTGAGCTCATTCGAAACAGTAGTGCAGAAACAAGTGGAGAAGGGGTCGATTACTGTAATTTCTCAGGTAACGACACTCTTTGCATCTATAACAAGTTGTGTCTTATGAGCAATTATACTTGTGAATCATTTAAGGGAAGATGGATTATTGACTCTGGGGCCACCGATCATATGTGGGGAGCGAGATTTTTGTTCAAAAATTGGAGAAGATTAGAAGCTGAGAGGACTGTACTTTTACCAGATGGGAGTTTGTAACTTGTTAATTTGATCGGTGATGTTAAAATCGGGAATAAACTTTGGCTGAGAGATGTGCTGTTTGTCCCAAATTTCATGTTTAGCTTAATATCAGTAAGGAAGATGATTAAAAAGTTTGATTGTCTCCTGATCTTTGATGCAATTGGGTGCTTTATCCAGGACCGTATCACAGGTCAAACTAGAAGAATTGGTACAAGTCAAGACAACCTGTATGTTCTGAATGAAGAAGAAGTTACAAAATGGGCGGATTCCAGTATGCGCCGCGAGAATGGTAGCAGAATTGATGTTGATGATGTCGGTTTGGGCTGTAGCAGAATTGAAGCAGATAATGTCGGTTTGGGCTGTAGGAAATTTAAGAATGGGTCTGATTGAAAAATAAGTCCAAAGGCCAAAGAAATTCATATAAGGCTAGGACATGTTCCTTTTAGAAAACTTGTTACTCTTGGCTTAATAAAGGAAACATATTCTCCTCCAAACTAAACATGTGATGTTTGCTATAAATCGAGAGCACAGTGATTGTCGTTTGGGAATTCCCCGAGTAAAACCAAGAGAGCTTTCGAAATGTTACATTTTGATATATGGGGTCCATTCAGCACCGATACTCACAATGGTTACAAGCATTTTGTTTGTTTCGTTGACAATTTTACACGTATAACATGGGTAACTCTCATTAAACAGAAAGGAAATGCTTAGGAAACTATTGTAAACTTTATTAGAATGGTGGAGCATCAGTTCGAAACCAAAGTTAAAGTGATAAGGTCAGACAATGCGAAGGAACTCGGTAGTTCCAATGAAGGAAAGCTTTTCTATGCACAACAAGGTGTAATCCATCAGACTACTTGTTCTTACACGCCTCAGCAAAATGCTATAGTTGAACGGAAACACAAATATCTCTTGGAAACTACAAGAGCAGTGTATTTTCAATCACAAATTCCTCTTGCTTATTGAGGAGAGTGCATATTATACGCTACATACTTGATAAACAGACTTCCTATAAAGGCTCTAAATGGCAAAACATCGTTTGAAATCTTATATAACATCAAGCCTACGTATGATGATATTAAGCCTTTCGGGTGTTTGTGCTATAAAACTGTTCTTGGTCCAAAAGGAGGAAAATTCGATCCAAGAGGTCAAGCTTGTGTGTATCTGAGGGAGGAACCGAGAAAGAAAGGGCATAAAATCATGAGTTTAGATTCACGTATCATAGAAGTTTGCAGAGACGTGAAATTCCACACTCATATTTTTCCATATTAATGCGGTGACGCACGTACATGTGTACAAGATATAATCGAAGAGATTGATGATCAAAATCCCATTGTGTTTGATAAAGAAGAAATAAGGCATGATAATCAACATGATATCACGCATCATTCAGATACTGATGATCATGCACTTATTCAGCCAGGGTTACAATGTTCTAGCAGAGAAAGTCACATGCCAAGTTACTTGAGTGATTATGTGTGCAATACGTCCTTTCAAGAAATTCTAGATTAGAGAGTTTACAAGGAAGAATAGAAAAATCTTCTCCCAAATTGTGTCAGTTTAACATAAACTACTCCAATCACATCTATAGCTCTACTTTCTACTAACCCTCAAACTTTGAACATGCAAGAACCGCATGATTCCAAAACCGCTGTCTTGCATGAACATTGGAGGAAGGCTATGCAAAATGAGTTACGAGCACTTGAAGACAACAACACCTGGGATGTTGTTACCTTACCTCGAGGCAAGAAAGTTATTGGATGCAAATGGGTGTATAAAATCAAACTCAAATCATATGGAACTTTGAAAAGGTACAAAGGCCGGTTAGTGGCTAAAGGATTCACTCAGCGGCATGGATTAAACTACCATGAAACCTTTTCACCGGTGGTGAAGTTGACCACGATACGATCTCCCATTGTTGTGGCTCTTAATAAAGGTTGGGTTATCAACCAACTAGATGCTGACAACGCCTTCTTGCATGGTGATCTAGATGAAGAAGTTTATATGAAACCACCACAAGGTCTAGAGGTGACAGGAGATAACAAAGCTTGTCATTTAAAGAAATCATTGTATGGGCTTAAGCAAGCTTCTACACAATGGTTCTCTAAACTGGTAAGTTTTCTCAAGACTCTCAATTTTACTCAGTCCAAGAATGACTGTTCTATTTTTCATAAGGAGAGTAAAAGTGGAAAAATATTTGTTGTTGTTTACGTGGTTGATATGTTTATTGTTGGTTCTAACCAGAAAGAAATTGATGATATCAAACATGCGTTAGATATCAATTTCAAAATCAAGGATTTGGGGAACCTACATTACTTTTTGGGTATAGAATTCATTCAAACCAAACAAGGTTTTGTTCTATCCAAAGAAAGTTTTGCATGGAGTTGGTAGAATAATATGATTGTCAAGAGAAAAGAACGGTAAAAGGGCCAATGGTGGTAGGGAAACAACTCTTGATCACTGATGGAGTACCTCTTGATGATCCTACGACTTATAGAAGGCTGGTTGGAAAGCTGAACTATCTACTAACACAAGGCCAGATTTTAGCTTCACCGTTCAAGTCCTTAGTCAATTCATGCAAAATCCTACCTGACATACAAATGGAGGCCGCAATGCATGCATTATGTTACATTAAGGGAACAACGAACTATGGAATTGTCCTCAACAAAGGCCACAATTCTAAGCTTGAACTTCTAGCTTATTGTGAATCTGATTGGGCTGCTTGTCCTAACACGAGAAAATCAGTATCGGGCTATTACATCTTCTTAGGAGATAGTCCTATTTCTTGGAAAGCTAAGAAACAAGGATCTATCTCTCTTTCTAGTGCCGAAGCTGTGTATCGCTCCTTAAGACGTGTTACAGCAGAACTAACTTGGCTTACTCGTCTTCTACATGAGCTTGATGTGACACACATAACTCCCATACCAATCAAATGTGACAACCAATCTGCTATTTATATAGCCCACAATCCAGTCTTTCGTGAGCGCACTAAACACATCAAGATTGATTGTCATTTTGTGCGTGAGAAGAATTAACAAGAGCTTGTAGACATCCTTTATACCCACACTTCAACACAGCTTGCGGACATAATAACGAAAGTCTTACCAAGAAGCAAGTAGAAAAAACAACTGCCACACATGGGTACGAGCAATAACGACAAATCAAGCCTAGGTAACTTTGCTTACCTACTACTTGAGATGAAGTATTGGGCTAATAAGCCTCTCGGTCAAAATCTAGGCCCAAACATTTAGTAAATATGTTATATTGTACATTAGATAGATTATGTTGTAATTTACATATATTTTTACAGATTAAGTAAGATTCTTATTTATCTTACTCCCTCCGTCCTGAATTGACCGTCTTGTTTACTATTTGGACATGTCGTTTGACTTCAATTTTTAACATATAAGATAAATTAATTTTGAAAATTTAAGTTTTGCATATGATTCCTTACATGATAAACTATATGTTATAAAATTTAGTTTTATAAAATTATTTTATCTTATATGCTTAATATTGAAGTGGAAAACGTGTCATAAAACAAAGAGGACGGTCAATTCAGGACGGAGGGAGTATTAGAGAAAGACTGGTCAATGTATGCTTTTGACAAAATACTGAGAGTAGAGTAAAAACATGTGTAAGTTTTCTTCTTCGCTTCTACTACTATTTTTCTCTTCGTTCATCTTGTTTCTCGCCGTCAATATCCAAAACTCCACAAAATCCAACAAAGGAGACTACATAAATGCACTTAACATATTACAAGGTGTGCACATAGTACCAGCAGCAAGCCAGCAACCCTTTCCGTTTTTTTAGTCATTAAATGCTCCATCTTATTCATTTTTGACGACGTCGTATCGAATTACCAAGGACGTGGATAGTGAACAATCGGTGACTCGCCTTCAAAAACGTGCACAAAGCGAATATCACTTCTGTCTTGTTGCAACGACCAGTCAATACCCTCTAGCATGCTCATAACAACCATCATAATACTGCTGACTTCCCGGTGGCCTACCCCAGTGACCAGGCGAACCCTGTGGCGGCGGTGGATAATGAAAGAACGGGCGCGGAGGAGGTGGACGATGGTGTAGATGGTGTGGCGGCGGCGGAGGAGGATGTGGAGGTGTCCAAAATGCCTCTGATGGCGGTGCCCACATCTGTGAAGACGGACGAGGAGGATAATGTGTAGGGGAAGCAGTATAGTCCTCCTCAATTGGTGGATACACTGCTGGTGCTGAATGGTAGCTCGAGTTCGGCGGATATTGGCTTTGCCCAATCAGATTCGCCTCTTCGTTGACTTGCGGCACCGACTCTATAGGCGGGTAGATACCGGGAGGTTTCTCTGGAAAATTGGGCTGAATTTGCTCAGAATTTACGGTATAACCAGAGATTCCCAAGTCCAAGCCACTAGGATTATAAGTTGCTCGATCCGCTGGCACTTTGTACGAGAAGCGCAGGACGCCATTACCTTTACCGTCGGGGCTTTTAACTTGATAATCGACGAATCGGGAGATATTGGGAGAAGAAGAGCCGTCGAGCAAATCGGAGAGAGGAACGATGACTTCGCCAACGAGTTTGTCGGGGAGAAGAGGGATTCCTATTTGATGTCGAAGCTCGAAACGGAGGAGGAGATGAGTCCGGGCTGGGAGGGAATTGGAGTCAGAATCAGAAGGATAAAGAGGGAAAGGAGAGAGGTCGAAAGTTAGGGGGTGGTTCCACTCGGGATGGCCATCGCCGTCGGGGTCGGTGGGGGTTCTCTGCTCTTGGGTTTGATCTCTACTAAGCTGCTTCTTCTGATCGCGATCTGCGGAGAGAGAGGCGACTGCGTAGAGAGTAAGCTTCTGGAAGAAGTTGAAGGACCATATATCTTTGGCGAGGATTACTTTGATCTCGAGAAGAGAGTTGCTGCTGCTTGTATCAGGAGTCCCCATGTTTCTAGGAGGGAACGGAGGGAACGGAGGGAGGGTCGACGCAAAAGAAGATTAATATAAGAAAAAGTGTATACATAAGGAATGAGAGTTTGATATGTAGAGATCTAATCTGGAGAGAAGATGCGTCCTTCAACGACTTACAGGTGGAGAAGCTTCTAGACTTAACACGTATGATGTCCAAATATCTCAAATGCTTAATGATTACGCATTTTTTCTTTCCCAGTATAAACTTGCATTAATATACTCCCTCCGTCCTGAATTGACCGTCATGTTTACTATTTGGACATGTCGTTTTGACTTCAATTTTTAACATATAAGATAATTAATTTTGAAAATTTAAATTTTGTATATGATTCTTACATGATAAACTATATGTTATAAAATTTAGTTTTATAAAATTATTTTATCTTATATGCTTAATATTGAAGTGGAAAAACGTGCCATAAAGCAAACAGGACGGTCAATTCAGGACGGAGGGAGTATATATATGATTACTACATAAGAATTACTTAGTATAATAGCATCATCAGCAGTTACGAAATAACAAGCTCCATAACAAATAAGATAAAAGAGTTCAACCATAATATCCAATATAAAGTAAATGCATAATAGTATTCCTTTTACAGTTACAAAACCTCTATTTAGACTTTCAACATTCAGCTTATAATAATTCCACATACGAAGGATGGGAGTACTTCAAGTTTTATTTAGTTCACAATTATCCAATAAAATACCCAACAAAGTTGAGATTGTGCTTAATCACCCTCGCTCTAATTCTTTTAGTGTGTGCATTGTGCTTAATCACCCTGGCTCTCATCACTTCCATTCACATAACAATTAATCAAATAGTAGTAATTCTCCAACATCTTCGAGAACTCAACAACTTCACCAAATAAACATTAACAAATTATATATAACGAAGCACAAGAATCACGACAATCAAACCAAGTTTCCATAACACAACCACAAAAACAAACTCAAACAAAAACAGTGAACACAACGATAAATCTAGAAACACCTTTTAAACAATAGTATAACTGGTTAGAATGCTTCTTCTTTGAAATTGAAATCATCGCAGAGTGGTAGTTTTCCTAAACTAAGTTTTAAGATAAAATATAACCCAACCACTAGATAAAGTATCTACAACTGAAACTCGACAAGGTCTAGGGACTGTCTGACGCTATGTTAATAAAATTACTCCAAGAGATCTAATCTTAGAGTTCATATATAAGGCCTTCAGAGGGCACATGTAAGGAAGAGTATTGCACCTTATACTGCTTGTCTGGTTAAATTTGAGAAATATAAAAGAAATAAATAATTTATAGAGAGACGTATTGTGTGGAAGTAAGAGAAAATGAGCTTTCCACCATATGATGCCTCAGCCATCCTTGACAATCCCCCCCAAACTTTGAAAATTTACCAAATGTTCTTATAATTTATTGAAAAACTACAAATTAACATAATGTTTTAAAGAATGATAGTGTCAAAAAAAATTGCCCCCCGAAACAAAGCTTCTGGATTCGCCACTGGGTATTGTGGTTTAACAACTACTGGTGAGTATTATGTTAAAACAGCATATTATGCGGATTTATCATTACGGCTCTCCAATACAGTTCCCACAACATCCAACAACTACCTGGTAAAGGTTTGAAACAACTATGAGCTCTTCCAACTCCAGCCTGTGTCAAAATGTTTGGATGGAAACTACTTCAGGGGGTGCTGCCATGTAAGACAGTTTTGCACAATAGCCTAAAGTTTGGTGCACCAAACACTGCCACCCTTTGCATCCTTTGTGGATCTCCAGAAACAATGCTTCACGCGCTGGTCCAATGTCCACATATTCATCCTTACTGGGACATGATGCGAATTTCCTTACCACTATATCTTCAATCTGATCAAGCCCTTATTGACTGCTACTTTCATAAATGCCACCAAGAAAATCAATTCCAGCTTTTGACTATTACCCAACTACTATGGCGTCTTTGGTTTGCTCGTTGCCAGGTTAACCATTCTAACGATACATCTTTCGCAAAGGGTTGGTGCCAAGCTGAAATACCCCAAACCTAGATATGGTGTTTAGATGTTAAAATAAGATATGAGAAGGCTAAATTATGCCTTAGAAACATTAAGAAACAATTTAAACCAAAGAAAACACAAGGAAACACCATAAGAGCAATTTAAGCAAAAACATGCCCTAAGCTTGGAGTAACCTTGGGTAACACCCAAATATCATTCTTAGACTTTAGTAACATGCTAATGGACATGTTAAACCAATTATCAAAGAAAACCAAGCTCAAAAACAAGTTAAAACACAAATTGTGCTTTAAGGACTCTTAAAGCACATTTTTGAAAAATTGTCTTAGAAAGGGGTTTTAAGTGGCTAAATGCCCATGATTACACCTTAATCAACTTGTGTACTACTTAGTATCACATTAGGAAGTCTAAATCAATGGGAAATCAAAATTTTCACAAATATGTGCATTAATTTGTGAATAGTGCTCAAATAAGGCTAGTTTAGCATTAAGTCAACATAAGTCAATTAGTTGGTCAACCAAGACCACAAATATCTCATAATTAATGAGGGGGCCGGTTTTTGAAGTGGTGAGTCACCACATGAGCTAGCATATTAAGGAAAAGAGAGGGAGGAGTTAGAATAGTACTATTTGCTTTTAAAAGAAAATCTTACCTTTTAAGCCTACCTCTCTCCTCTTCCACGTTTTTCTTCACCTTCTTCATCCTCTCAAACCGTGAGAACCAGCCCCATTGTTAACTCACCTTCCTTTGCTCACCAAGTCACCATTTTAGCTCCAAATCATAAACTAAACACATATTATTCTTAGTTAGAGCAAGCTCTTGCTTCCTATCTTTTCAAAGTTGGAAAAGCTTCATTTTGGAGCCATGGGAAATCGCCATTAGAGGGGGTAAAATTAGCTTGAAGACTTCATTAGCTTCTCCATTCGTTCAAGGTAAGGAAAATGTTAAGAAAAATTAAGTTTGCATCACTTTTCCTCCATTACCGAAAATCATCTTCTCATGGGATCTTGTTTTATCCCTTGTTATAGCTTGTTTTTATTCTCCAAGGACTAGAGGAGGTTCTTCTTGATTCATATCCAAGCTTACCTTAAGACTTCAAAGGTAAACAATCATCTTAATACCTTAAAACACATTTTTGACCTAGGAATGATTCCTTAAGGTTGGTGTATTCTTTAGCACTCATTAGAGTCATTGTATATTGATTAGAACATTGGCAAGGAAATTTAAGTTGGTGGCCGAGATTTATCCAAGAAAAGCCTAAGGAGAAAGTTAAGAGGAACTTGGAAAAAACAAGGTAAATTGTTTACCTTAAGGTGTTTTATTGCTTTAAGGGATGGGAATTAGATAGATGATAAGTTTAGGTTAGAGTTTACATTATATAAGGGTTATGAAACCTAGGAGAAATAACTTGACTATATTTGAGAACTTGTGACTAAGGAGCAAATGGGAGATGAGATAGATAAACAATCACAAGGTGAATTATAAGAACACAACTATTGCAATGGGAGCATTGTTGTGTGTATTTGCAGGTCAAAGGCTATTATCATGTGGGAAATTCAGTGTTTAAGATTTATGCATTTAAGGGCCTAAGAGCCAAGTCATTTAAGGGCCTATGTGCCAAGCAATTTAAGTTTAAGCATTATATTGTGATGTAGTGTGGTTTAGGTATAATTTGTGTGCTAAGATTGTGTATTAAGGATTTGAGTGTTTATAGTTGTTTAATGGTGAAAAACCTAAGTGCTTGGGTGTAGTAATATACCAGGGAAGCCATGTCAAAAATTTAGTAAAGAAACTTGGTGTTTAAGATGTTCTAAGGAGATTTTATGACTAAGGGAGTACTAGTAAACATTAGGAGTTGTTTTGGTGAAAAAGAATGGGTTTAAGGTGTTCTTGAGAATTAGGATGACCTAGGTATGTGTAGGAGGAACTAGGGGTTATAAGGGTGAATTTTAGGCACCAAAACCATGAGAAGAGAAGTTAGGAAACTTGTTCAAAGTTTGAAGGAAATAAGGTGTAAAGTCTTGAAATGACTTAGGTGTGAGCTAAGTATATGACCTTGAGGAAGTTTTGGTAAATGAAATGATGATGAATAATGATGTTTAGGGAATGGTCAAATTATTAAGGAGGGAACACCTTGGTTAGATGAAGTTCTAGGTAAATTACATGTTAGGAATATAAGGAATTAAATGTTAAGTGTTAGGAGTTTTGTAAGGATTGAGTAAATGGTTAAGAAGATCTTTGGTGGGCGAATTAATGAGTTTGGTGGATGTTTTAAGGTGAGTTTAAGTGCCTAGATGTTGTTAGGACATATTGGGGAACTTGTGGAAGAGTTTGGGAGCAATTAGACAATTTTTTGGGAAGATTCTGCACTGGACCGACCCAGGGGACCGACCCTGTCTGGGTCGGTCGGACCTTGTTAAACCAGCCGAAATGTTTTTGGAATGGACCGACCCAGAGGGCCTTGGGTCGGTCGGCCTGGCTTTGGGTCGGTCGGGCAAAATTTAACGAACAAAAATGTTTCTGGAATGGACCGACCCAGAGGGCCTTGGGTCGGTCGGGCTGTCCTTGGGTCGGTCGGGTAAGATTTAGAGAACGGAAAAGTTACTGGAATGGACCGACCCAGGGGTTGGGTCGGTCGACCCTTAAGACATAAAAAAAAATTAAGGATGATAAATGGTATTAGTATTGAACCATTAAGAGGGTAATGATGATTAAGAATGTAAGCATATGAGGATTTAAGAGATTAAGTTAAGTAAGTGGTATAAGTGTTTAAGGTTAAGTTTATAAGAACTTAAGAGATGTTAGATGGGGATCAATAGGGGTTAAGTAAGCTAAGTAATGTATAAGTAATTAATAATCTAAGTTGGATAAATGTTTTAGGATTTGAGAGTTTGGAACCAGAGGAGAATTAAACAACCAGGACAACCGACGGTGAACGGAATGGTTTTCTTGTGACCTGCTTGCTAACGAGGTGTCCCTCGGCTTGTGTGCTATTTGTTTATGTCTGCCGACTAAACAAGATTAAGCATGCAACCGGTTTTATTGCATTTATTGTGTGTGTGTGTGTTTTATTTACACTAACATACGTGACTTGAGATTAGTTACTAACTAAACTTAGTACACATTGGAATGAGATGAGGAATTACACTTCATTTTAACATTTGGTTAATACCCGTGAAGGTTTAACTAACACTTGGTATATAAGATTTTCACTAACTGGAACTTAAGGGGAGTGAGGAATCTGGGATTGACTCCGGTCATGCATGTTAAGGAAAGGGGGTCGGTATCTGAATCAGATCCAACTTCCGCTTGAGGACTTGTTGCCTAGGGTCGAAAGTCGACTCAGCTCTCTTGGATTTCAGTCCAAGGTAGGAGGCAGATTAAGTTGGTGTGGTAGGATCACCTAAATCCTAAAATTAAGATAAGTTGTTTATTTAACCAATGGAGTTAATAGCTCATTGGCTAGGGTTACTTTGACCCGACAAAAATAAACATCGAGATAAGATACAACCATTTCTATTTATAGAACGGTTTGTATACTGAGATTAAGATAAGTATTAAGACTGAGGTAAGTTAAGGACGGAATAAGATTAAGAGAAGTCTAAAGTAAGGAGTTAAACGATTAACTCACTTATTAAGGGAACGCTTTTAAGTAGTTCATTGTTTGTGAACTGTTAATGTTCATGTGTGGCTTGTTGTTTTATTGCACTTCTTATTATGATTGTGTATCTAATCAACTCCATGTTATCGACAATTAGTCGTCGTAGCCCGTTAGCTTGGGGGCCATAAGAGAATCGTACCAGCAAAGGTGTTGACCCCCTCGGGGGCTGTTGTTTACATTTTGCAGGTAAGCGTCCCATGAAGACTCATCTTGAGAGTAGGGGCGGTTAGACTTAGGATGGGGTTTAAATTTTGAGTACGGGATGCGCATGTGCACCCGTCTGTTGATATGAATACTTGTGGTGAATATGTTGGTACTTGAGATACTAGTAAACTCGGTTGGTGTACATTTTGGGTGAATGGTTGTAAATTTTTAAGTTCGGTTATTTCTGTTAATCAGACGTGGCAAGGTCCGGGTGTACGTTAATTTCCACAGCGATTTCATATGGGTGTTGTTAAGTTTGCGATAACCACGATTGGCTTAAGACGGGGTGTTACACAAGCAGATAGTTATCTACAACAATGCACAGGCACACTTATCTCACTCCCCTGACACTTCTTCAACATAGACAGCTTCATCCTACCACACTTGAGGTTCTTGTTGACAGTAGTCTAGACCCTTAAAATCGCATGGGATGTGCATACTTGGGTTATATCTCTGGGAAGCTTACTTTAGTTGGACAACTAGCCCAGACGGGGAGTTTCATTCCTTCACAAGTGGAAGCTCTAGCTTTACAACACAATGTTCATGTGCACGTTTTTTATCAGAATGCAAACCTATAATTGATTATATGAACACAGGTGTTGCCACCTCCCTCCACATTTCAATGAAGCATATTCAGTAGATTGGTTTTATATACCAAGAACTGACAATATGTCAACACACCACCTAGCAAACCATGCACATCAATCGCAACTATACAGTGATTGGTATAGTATCCCACAATTTGTTATTAAGTTAAGTAATCTTGATCCTTAATGAATCATCTTTATTAAAAAAAAAAAAAAGGCTTTCTTCGCCAGCAAGAACTACAATAGTAATTCTTAACTTGGCCAATTCTGCGGCTAACTGGCTATCCCATGTTTGTTGTGTTGATTTTAACCATCTCGTTCGGACACCCATCTACCAGGAAGCTCTGTAATCTGGACTTTGATGGTAATCCTTCTTTGAATACAAATTACGGGCTTAGCCTCGTTTTTCTGACAAAAATTAATACTCCATGTTTGGGGGGAGCATACACATCAACTAGCAACACAAATTATCATCTCATTTTACGAATGAAGACAAAGGGTGCACATCTATTGCCAGCAGCAGCGGTAGCGTGTCTACATACAGAAAGTGGTCTGCAAGGGGATATCCTCCTTGATCATGTCTGACCACAAGTATATACATACATTACAATTAATTACATTTCTCATTTAGACTAATACCGCTACACAGCAGTAGATTATACCCACCTATAATCAAGATTTACCCCAGTAAGAATCATCGTCAACAAACAATCAGATGTACAACCAAAAATACAAGATAATTTCCCAGAGAACTCCAAGCATGTAAAATTATCTGGGGCACGTATATCCCAGAGTCCTATTAAACATTTTGGGAGAGCATAGGGCTAGTTTCAAGCATCTTCAAACCTTCCTCGTCAACTGGAATTCTGCTCCAGCCGGCACCTCTCATGGAGAACAACTTGGCCCTCTCAATACCACCGGTCCCTCTAAAACCAGTCATCTTTGATGACATCATGGGCATTACAAGGACGGACGATGCACTGATTGAATCATCTCCCAAGCCTAAGGATAACAAGCATGCACTCTGCACCCAAACAAAAAACTGAATATTATTCTTCTGCCTAGCTTTGAACATCATATTCGTTACAACTCAGATGCATAGACTTTAACCATTACCTTTGCTTTCCCCAATATATCAGTAGCTTTACCCACCATTTTCTTAATAAATGGTTTAACTTCATTACTCTGGTTATCATCCGAAGGTGCCATCAACCTGACAAAAACACAAGTACGGTTTGTACAATATACAAATACAACTGCAAATATATGAATTACGGCAACCCGTGTATCCTGGACAAAAAAAAATTGAGTTACCGTTCCCTATCAGATGGAATGGTTGAAGCAACAGAGTCCGAAATCGTGCTATCTTTGACTTCACCACCTGAAATCAAGTCAGTTAGCTTTCTCATCGTGCTTCACAAGCCTTTTGGCTCTTACAATATACATGTCAGGTCATCAAGCACACCTTTTGGCTCTTCTGGTGCCAGCAATGAAATGCCTATGAACACTGATATCATTCCCATGATAAACATGGTCGTCCTGAGTGTATTGAAAACCTAACCAACCAATGGATCAACACCCATCGTAGTGGAGCAATCTTATTATTAGACAGTTAACCAAGAAATGAAAAAAGAAATGTGAAAGAATATAAGGAATTCTTCGGTGTTCCCCACTCATTTATCATAGTTGGAGAGAGAAGAACTATAGGATCTTTAGGGACCTTTTTTGTACAGTACATGACCTGCCCAAATGCTGCTATTACAAAGGCTTTGCATTCGACCCAAGTTGTCAACCCTTTAGGAGATCCAATGTGATCTTAATATATCTCTTACTTGCCAAAAGAAAAATAGGGAAAAAGCAACTTGGCAAAGCCCAAAGAAAGCCAGAACCATAAGCCGCCTATGTCCACAAACCCAGACCCATTTTTTTGTGCAGAGAGGAGTCTAGCGTACCTGATACTCCTGGAAATATACGAACCCTGTACAAATTGAGAAAAATGTCCAAGCGATCTGAAACATAGGAACTATGAGAATGGCATCAAAATATGCCAATCCTTCATTTAACCTTGCCATCTGTGACAATCAAATGGGCAGGCCACAACTGGGTATCAACTAACCAAAATTTTAAGCAGCAAAGAATAACATAACACACACATATGGAGCTTACCCAGAAACCCGCAGTGCTCAGAAATAACAGAAGCATGGAGTAAGTGAACCAAGAATGCAACTGATAGTCACTGGACATGGCCAATCTAAGAAGATTTGATCTGCAAGGAAATTACATTATGAACTTAGTAATATAACATTCAGATTCAGTCAACCCCAAAAAGGAATTATACTAAGTAGGGACAGCATACAGTGACTTTGCGAACAACACAGAACATGACCCAATTGCACCCGAAACAACCGCGTAAGAAAATGGAAGCAGCATTTGCCAATGCAGTCCTGGATCATGTCCAGAAACAGCATGATGTTCTCCCCTTCTGTAAATTCCAGTAAAACATATCACAACAACGCCAAATGAGCACTTTACCAAAAAAAAAACTTTGCATACCCAGGATCACAACACCATTGAACATTACAGCACAAAATTACCTATAAATATAGTGATGGACAGCAACAAGAAGGATCAAAATTACACAGTATAGAATAAATGTGGCGTTCCTGTACTTCTCTGCCAACTCCTCAGGTGTGTAAACTGAAAATATAAAAAGAACGATACAAACTTTCATAATTCATAGTTAAAGCGATCTGAAAACAAGTATTGCTCAGTTACTACTGTTTCAAGGAAAAAAAAAACCTCATTTACACAATGTCATAGACAATTTCCTCTAGGAAGATATGATGGTTCGTATGCTATGGATTGTAGAGAGATAGAGGGTAGGGGTTTTGTATTAAGGCATCGATCAATTGAATGTATTTTGGCCACTTAGAGGATTCTTCAGTAGAGAGCGTATATGTCCCTCTCTAATTCCTATCAATATTACCTAGTTCTTAAATCTTGTCATTAATTGCTTCCTAATAGGATAACCAAACAATCTGATGAAAAAGAGGCAGGAACTAACTGTGTTATGTGTTTGATGAAGAAGATTAGGGTATTGCTACCCAACTGCTCTAGTGATAGTGGAAATGATTTCTATTAAAGAAAAAATTTGGACTCTGGAGGCACATTTTTGCCTTCACTAATAGCTAGCAGCACATGTGGTACAAAAATTAATTATGGAATCCAATAGCTATCTGAGATAGAAGTGGCACAACTGTTTCGTTTGTTTGAATTTTAGACACTGGGAATCACTATTAACTTGCTTGGTTGAAGAAAAGAGTTTAGAACTAGTGTTAGATGGGTGTAAGTTAAGGCAAACTCTCAAGGTGCCATGAGGAATCTGTCATGTCTAACATAATCTCCTTACAGTACATAGCAACAAGCCACCAACTGCTAGCTTAGTTTGCCAGAATGAAACGCTATCCTCTATTCGGTACAAAAGGTCTTACATAAAGAAATCCCTTTAATATGCAATCCAAGCAACCAAGTGAGTATGCTCTTCAAAAGGGCAGATAATAATCATGCTGAGTAGGAAAAAGTAGACACCAAACAATGCCGGCCAATTACAGAGTAAAAGGATCAAAATTGCCAATTTTATTATCCATTGCGTACACAATTGTCAGCGTAATACAGTACCATTAGTTTGTTAGGCTACTACTTGCTAGATTTCGATCTCTAATCACAAAAAAAAAAAAAATCTCCAATAAGTTGAAACATTCCATATTCCAAGTCATGTTGAGTAGGAAAAAGTAGACACCAAACAATGCCGGCCAATTACAGAGTAAAAGGATCAAAATTGCCAATTTTATTATCCATTGCGTACACAATTGTCAGCGTAATACAGTACCATTAGTTTGTTAGGCTACTACTTGCTAGATTTCGATCTCTAATCACAAAAAAAAAAATCTCCAATAAGTTGAAACATTCCATATTCCAAGTCATGATGAGGCCTTAGCATGAAATTTTAATATGCCTGGCAATGCTTGGGTAAATAGAGAGAAATAAAAACTAGAAGGAGCACATTTTTTAAGTGTGGTTTCAAATGATAGAAGTCTGTCTAAATAAGAGGAAAGCTGCTTCTGAAACCTCTTATACTATTTTGCAGCTTCATGGCTGTATTCAACTTGCTAGAACACTGCCAGCAACATCATGAGATACCATGCCGAGTGGTCCTTATTACACTCTATTAGCCAGATCATTTGTGCCTTCCTCCCAGCCTAGCTCTAAAAATGTCAAAATTTTCATGAACATATTTCATCTTATTTACAACATGTTATTCTAGGTATGCAACTTGATAAATGATGATTTTCAGAGGGATCAATTTTCAAGTGAAAGTTATCCACCACCACATCAAGCCTTGGTAGAACTTCCCTCAACATTAAATCATTAAGATAGTTTCTAACTTTTCCATTACTACTTTTTACTTGATATGAAGATAAAATGTTTTGTATATAGAAGGTACCAACACACAGACTGCTAGTAAGTAACATTGAATGTGGGACCATTGGATGATAAGAAATATAGCAGATCTGATGATTAATAAAGTACGTGATAGACCAGAGTAGTCTAGTGGGGTTTATACTACATTTTCTTTTGTATGGTAGTCTAGTGGCTGATTTCCAGCAGCTTTTTGGGATGTAATTCTATAATGTAAGGCTATTGGCAATATCTATCAGGAAAAAAAAACGTGATAGACCAGAGTCAGAACATGGAATGTAATAGTTACTCAGACAGTGAAAGTTCATTAATATATACCAGGTGATTGGTGATTGCCAAAGGCCACAAGAAATATATTCCCAAGAACAATGACAGTCGTAGCCACCATAACCCTGTCAAAAAGATCAAAGTTAAGTACAAAGCACCTAAGAATATACTTCCATACACATTACTTAATTAAACAAACTATCACTTCATATGTAGACTTACTTGACTGTTACCCGTTTGTTCAAGACAAAGTATGCAAATGCAATATTAGATACAAACTGTACGGATCCAAGTGCAGCAAGAAGTGACTGCAAATAAGCAGGATGAAAACAAACTAGTAAGAGACTGAGCAAATGTTGTCACTGATTCATGCAATTCCAAAATAATTATGTGATTTTCCCATCCAAATCCCATAACAAACTGTACAATGACACAGTAACAAATGGACCCGTAGAGAAAAACTTAGAAAGAATTATGAATTGTATCATGGAACACTAGACTGACCTGGGCAGCATATCCAAAAGAAATGAAATTCAGACAATTTCCAAAAGCAAAAAACAGTGCACCTACAGAACAATAAGAGTTCATATCATTGGACGAATCAGCTAAAGATACACATGCACTATAGTATTAATATTACCAACTCTCCATGTCTGAAAGTGACTGATGGGCTTCACACCAAGCTTCCCATTAATCCCAGAACTATCTAGCATAGATTTTTCTCTCTGCAAGATTGTTTGATTCAGTTTGTCAACATTACTGACATATAAGGCAATTAGCACAACGCTTATCTGGTTTCAGCAATAAGCACAGGAGAAGAGCATGCCTACCGCAAAGCCACATTTGAATTTCAAGAAAACCAATTCCCCCACCCCGAAAAAAAAAGGAACAAAAAACCATACAGAATCGGCATCCAAAAAGAGATAAAGGGCACAATGATAGAGTACAGGCAGTAGTTACTGCATTCGAATGTTAGAATCACAAGCAAGTTTCTTGACTTCAGCAGGCAAATACATTATAGAAGATGAGAGCTGCTCAAAGCAAACTAGTCTGGCTCTTACTACACGTCCAGACTTCTGAGAGTGTTTCCATGCATATTCCAACTGAAACTGAAATAATGTAACATTTCAAAGGCTTCTATCATAATATACAAAAAGATTGTTCTGTAACAACATTACTTATTTGTGACACTAGTAGACGTAGTATGCCATAGTCGAATGACTCATAGCTTAGTCTAGCCATCTTCTATAAATGAACAAAGCTAAGTTCTTAATGTATCATGTCAAGGATTCGAACATTTTGATACATTGGTAAAAATATCAATACCAATGCACCCCACAATAAACTCAAGAATTGACAAGATAGCGTAGAATGGCACAACGCAGTTTCAATTGGCAATGAGCCCCAATTTTGGGATGAATAACTTTTTGTGCCTGCGCTTCGCCTAATGCAACGCCAAATTACACATATGACCCTTAGAAAAAATATTGTCCCATGCTTGGTAATGTTATAAAGCTATTAAGTCCCATTTACTCAAGAAAGAAATCTGAGTTATCTTTCTCATAAAGCTATTAACAAACATGCCGTTGATTAGACAAAAGCTTAACCATGGTATTCAATAAAGAAAAACCTCATAACTGTCCCAAACAACATATGAACTACTGCTCAGCATACCTCGGTATGGCCCAACTTGAGGAGGTTTGTGCCAAAGTTAATTGCTATGCTTCCAAAGAGGTTAATGAACGCTCCAACCACCCACTCCCCCATGGTTGCAAAAGGAGCCTTTATAACCAGGTAGTTTCTGGCCTTGTGACTTCACAAATGCAAGAACAATACAGAGGAACGTATAATTCCAAGCTATCAAAGAAGCCAATTTCCATCACAGATTCACTTCAATCAAGAACCAACTTGAGAAACAGTTTGAAGACATTTTCTCCCACTACGCCTACACAGTCACAAGCACCAAAAGGCAAATATCAGTAATCAACAATTCGGAAGTAGTATTAGCGATTAGTTAATTAGGGTTTTTGAAATTCAGATGATCGGGGAATAAGAAACTGCAATGCGAAAAGCCTGGGAGTTCACAAAATATTTCATAGCGAGAAACAATATTCAAAACGCAGAATCAACCTCAAAGACCATGGCATATATTACGAGTTGAAACAACAAAAGAAGAAACAAATCTTTGTCGCACTATCAAATTGAGTCATCAGCTTATGCTTTAGGCTCTTTTCTACTCACATTATCAAATCACAGTTTACCAAACACTCACCGGTTAATGGAGGAGAATAAGGACACCAACCAGCGGCGCGCCGACGACTGTGTGACGGAGCTTTGCTGCGAGCTTGAGTCCGCGTGTCGTGGAAGAGAAGGAGGTGAAGAGGATAAGTGGAATTTGACGAAGGAAATGAGAAATGGAGCTTGCTGTGTGGTTGTGTAAGATGATGGAGGAAATGAGAAGTGGAGCTATTCTGCGTGGTCGCGGAAGAGGAGGAGAAGTGGAGATTCAAGAACTGGGGGCGAGAGAGTCTGAGAGAGATGGGTGATCTAACCCTAAGGTGTCGTTCGTTTGTCGTGGTTATTTTTGTGGGTAGATTAACGTGGAGATTGATCTCATTTCAAACGCACACTTGTCTCCACATTAATCTACAATTTAGGGGTCGTTCGCTGGTGAGTGGCAAACGCAGGATTTCCTTCGAAATCTTTAAGCTACATAAAGCTTACCATAGTTAATGAATGGGGGGATGACACATGGAAACTGACACACTTTTGGTTAACTTGGATCCAATAAAAAACCAACACATGTCATGTATCACTTTTTAAAAACAACATTAATCTACCTCACTCACGAATTGTTACTATCGAACGGTGCCTTAATATTGCGTGTTCGTTTACCATATTATTAGTAAAGGTGGTTTTTCTCAAAAAAGTCCACAATACCCCTTATTATTACCATTGCCCTGCACACTTCCACCCCATAAAAACTCTTCCCACGCACACCTCATACAGTGATTGTGCAACTCATTTCAGAGGTTTCGTATTCTGGTTTCTCCTCCCACAATCTAGTTTCACCGTCAAAGGATGCCCACGGCCAGCAGAACAAAGTACCACAATATAAGTTGAGTGTCGCCATCAAAGCATGCCCACAATCGACAGATTTCAATTTCAGCAAGTGAACTGGAATACAAGTCTACGGAGATCGTTTCTGGCTTTGAACTACCTCTATGCTAATTGAATTCAGCATGCACCCAATTTCTGATGGATGTGTGCAACGATAGAAAGCTTGGATAAATGAGGCGAGATATTTGCAGCAGTATGGTCATCGTGTTCAATGGCGAGGATATTCAGAGCAGCGTTGGGTGTTAAATGTGGATGCATCTTTTTGAAGGGTGAACCAGTAAATGACATCTTAAAAAATCTGATTATTTTTCCAAACACAGGGTTTGGTAGCTTTTAGATAAATGTGGTCAAGCAGCTATTTGCGCGCCTTATTGCAGCCGAAATCGTGAATATGTCACCTCAAACCTTATTCAATAAGCGCATTAATCTCAAATAAGTGGATTAACGTGACAAACGAACATGCCCTAAAATAAAGTATAAACACATTGAAACAAGTCAAAACGATGCGTTATATATTTCGGTTATACGGTTAACCGAATTGTGTCTGTGTCAAACCTGAAAACCGAACTGAATAACTATTCGGTACCGAAATAATAAAATACGGTTAAAAGTTTCGGTTAAAAATAACCGAAAAAGTTATGGTTTTCGGTCAAAACTGAATTAACCGAACCTAATAGACAGTCCTACTTAACCATGGTATCCAATAAAGAAAAACCTCATAACTGTCCCAAATAACATATGAACTACTGCTCAGCATACCTCGGTATGGCCCAACTTGAGGAGGTTTGTGCCAAAGTTAATTGCTATGCTTCCAAAGAGGTTAATGAACGCTCCAACCACCCACTCCCCCATGGTTGCAAAAGGAGCCTTTATAATCAGGTAGTTTCTGGCCTTATGACTTCACAAATGCAAGAACAATACAGAGGAACGTATAATTCCAAGCTATCAAAGAAGCCAACTTCCATCACAGATTCACTTCAATTAAGAACCAACCTGAGAAACAGTTTGAAGACATTTTCTCCCACTACGCCTACACATTCACAAGCACCAAAAGGCAAATATCAGTAATCAACAATTCGGAAGTAGTATTAGCGATTAGTTAATTAGGGTTTTTGAAATTCAAATGATCGAGGAATAAGAAACTGCAATGCGAAAAGCCTGGGAGTTCACAAATTATTTCATAGCGAGAAACAATATTCAAAACGCAAAATCAACCTCAAAGACCATGGCATATATTACGAGCTGAAACAACAAAAGAAGAAACAAATCTTTGTCGCACTAGCCCGTAAAAATTCTACGGAGGTTGTAAGAAAATTTTAGGCAGGCAGCTTAAATCCAGATCAAAATTTAGCCAAGAGGAACAGTAAAGCGACAATCATTTCAAATTGAAGAGACAGCTCCTAAATTGATTCAAAATCCCCATCAAGACTCTGTTGCGCTAAATCCACGGATATAGGGATTTGTAAGAAAGACAACGTTACCTATACAGCTCCGCATGCTCAGCCACGAAGAAAGAAAGAAAGAAAAGATTCAACCAACAAATGTTGGTAGGGGGACTCAGCAAAAACAATGCCCAAGAAGAATCGAGGTCTTCTCTTCCCCCTTCGGTCCTCTCCTTCTCTCAATCTCTCTGGATCAGCAAACTAAAGTTTGTCTCCTTCTCCGTTCATACAGAGGATCTTCAACTGAAAATCTATGTAAAATAAAATGCAAACGTGTATATAAATACGTCAAAATTCTAAGTGAAATGTAATGGTAGTGGAAAAGGACAAATTGTAAAGTACACTTTAAGATAAATTGTTGCTTAGGTATATTGTATCAGAAATGTGGTATCGGATGAGATTTATAAACATTCAGAGAGATATCAAGATTTATAGACAGAAGTTATATCCCTAAAAAATAGTAGTAAAGATAATTTTGTATAAATTGAAGACAAAAGTCTAAAGATAAAAATGATTTGTAATAATCACTAACTTTTACTTCATCTTTGCAAATGTTTATAATGAAAAGAACCGCAGACGTAATAAATAAAAGATTCTTCAGGAAGGAGAATGGAGGCCTACGACCCCGTAGAGGGATACACATACAATTGACGAGAGTGCCCAGTCAACCATTCAACCACCAGTAAACTAGAGGCGGAGAGGACATCGGGACCAGGTGGAATCCACGACCATATCACCGCTCTCCCAACATACTTGAAGTTGGAATCCCTAATTTCTGGAAACTTCTTCCACCAGACCACCCCGCTCAAGGCTCCGATACGGGGCTAACATGTCAGCCATATTTTTTTTCCTGTCTCTTATGATTGTTCTTCCGCTCGCTCTCCTTTTCCTCCTTTCGATTATCGTCCGTCCGCGCTCCACCAGAATACCGATCAAAGGTCGTCATGTATTCATCACCGGTGGATCGAGTGGCATTGGCCTCGCTCTCGCCCATTGGGCAGCTGCCGAAGGAGCACGCGTTTCTATACTTGCGCAGAGCATGTCAAAGCTCGAGGAAGCTAAGAAAAATATTCGCCTAGCCACTGGCGTTGAGGTAGCCTCATACAGCGCCGATGTTAGGGATTTTGACGCAGTCCAGAAAGCTCTTGAGGATGTCGGTGCCATCGACGTGTTGATCTGTAACCAGGGGGTGTTCACGCCATGTGAGCTGCATAAGCAAAACCTAAGTGAGATTAAGTTCATGCTTGATGTGAATCTCATGGGGACTTTTCATCTGATTAAGGCCACGCTGCCATTGATGAAACTGGATCGAGAAAAGCGTGGCTCAGCTTCTATTGCAATAATGTCTTCACAGGCTGGCCAGGTAATACATTTTGCTTCTTGTTCACCTCCTAATGTTTATTTGTTACATAATTTCGGCAATTCGTATGCTTCTGCGGACATATGTGATATGAAACTACTTTCGGGGTAATGTGGAGATCTAATGACTGATCGTCTGTACAGCTTTCCTCTCGTCTTCCTTATCTTATAGGTTGGTCCATATTGAAATGCTGAAGTAATGGCTTCTTCTTTCTATTAATATATTGTATGGACTGGTGAAGGTATTTTGTTGTGCTTTGCTGTTAGATTTGTTTCATGGGCTTGGAGAGGTAACAACCCGTGGAAGATGGGAGTAGAAGAGGTGCTACTGGAGTCAAGGATTTTGATTTTGCTTTGATTCGGGTGCTTACTGACAGCATCATAAGCAATCAGGGTGTTTTGTTTGTGAACCAACGGTACACTAGAACTGTTTTTACGTTTGCCTAAGCTGTTGGTGCTACTAATTAAACAAGATTGAAGTGTTTGATAATGTATCACTAGTAGAAAAAATGTTTTTAACCACGGTTATTTTGCCTATATACCACGGTTAGGAACCGTGGTTTATGCTCGCGTCGCATATAGAAAATTGCCTATATACCACGGTTCAAAACCGTCGTTTAAAACCGTTTTTGGATGCGGTCCTCACTGATTTTAAATGACGGTTAATGTCAGAACCGTGGTATAAAGTACCTTTAATACGACGGTTAAAGCCTTGAACCGTGGTATATAGTCCTTTTAATTTACGGTTAGTCACAAAACCGTGGTATATTATTTATAAAATCAATGAATAAAACCACGGTTATACATATAACCGTGGTTTATAATCTATGAACTTTTTTTCAAAATCGCCGGCGATTTAGAAGCGCCGCTTCACAGATCTCAAACAGAGCACAGAAGAGAATGAAGAGGCTAGAACATGTATGTCCCTTGTTTGCGATTTAGGGTTGCAAAATAATGAGTAAAGAATGAAGGCGTAGTATGTTCCTTGTTCGCCGTGGGTTGCAAAATTACCGTGAGGTTGAAGAGAATGAAGAATGGAGGCGTAGGCCATGTTCCTTGTTCGCCGATTATGGTTGCGAAAATTATAGTGAGTGGAGATGATGCAGAGCATGTGTTCCTTGTTCGCAAGTGTAAGCTACAAAAATTACCGAAAAACAAGAGAATGAGTGAGGATGGAGCATGTTCCTTGTTCGCTGTTTAGGGTTGCAAAATTACCCTGAAGTTGAAGAGAATGAAGAAGAGTTGCAGAGCATGTTCGTCGGTTTGGGTTCCAAAATTACCGTGTGATTGAAGAGAATGAAGAAGAAGAGTTGCAGAGCTTCATCGGTTTGGGTTCCAAAATTACCGTGAGAATATAAGAGAATAGAGAGAAAGAGCCGCGTTAAATTTGGGCCGAAAATTAAAATTCCCGCCTAGACTATATACCACGGTTGACCAAAAAACCGTGGTTTAATATAGTAAGATGTGCAATATAAATGACGGTTGGCTAGGAACCGTGGTATATAGGTACCCAATATACGACGGTTCTCCAAGAACCGTGGTATATCCACTCCGGCGTGTACTATATACCACGGTTGCCCTGAAAACCGTGGTATATAAGTAACCTATATACGACGGTTGTCCAAAAACCGTGGTATATGCACTCTGGCGTGTACCTTTAATGACGGTTGCTATGAAAACCGTGGTTTATAAACTTTAAACCACGGTTTTCCTTTAAACCGTGGTTTAAATGCCGTCATTAAAAATCTTTTTTCTACTAGTGTATGCCCATCACATGATGAAGAATGGGATTATGATCGTCAAAATCTAAAAGATGGGCAATACTTTGTGTCTGACAATACAAACGTGGAGATCTTACCTAATAGTAATCACAAAATCATAAGTGGCATGTCTAAGCACTTGGAGCTTGATGAGGTAGTTCGAAGTTAGTGGGAGATGTACTCCTTATATATGTCACTTGGAATTATGTCCCACTAACCTTTGACTTATAAAACGTTATGATGTGTCATGATTGCTAAATAGTAATTCTGATCATTGAGTGTTACCTTTTTTTACCGACTGAATGGATATGATAGAATGTATATGGAGAGATCTACATCCTTTGTTTTCAGTGTGCCTAAGCAGAATTTGATTAAATGAATGTTTCTTACTTTGCATCTCTTTTAGGTCGGCATCTTTGGTTACACAGCTTACTCTGCTAGTAAATTTGGGCTCCATGGCTTAACTGAAGCGTTGTAACAAGAAGTCATTGCATATAACATCTATGTGTCCCTCATATTTCCACCTGATACTGAAACTCCTGGCTTAGCACTAGGTTTGTGTTTCATGTGCATTTCTTCTCTACTTACCATGTTTGCGGACCTCAACTATTCTTCTTTGGTTCTTATCTCCTTTCATTCACTGACATGTGTTGCATCTGGTGGGTCTTATATTGAAATCATGACGATTGTTTACATTTTTATGATAATTTTGTGAACACTTAGTCATAGATGTTGTCGGTATTGAGCAAACAAGTATCCCCTTAAAGCTAACTCGATGGCATCCTTTTTTCTTCCAGTCTATATATGCTTGATGGCCTTCAACTTCTCCCCTGATCTGAAAAGTACCTTGTTGCTTATATTTCATATTTTAGAAGAAGAGAAGAGGCCTGAGCTGACAAGTATCATTACTGCTTCTTCTGGTGCCATGAAAGCTGAGGATGTTGCAAAGAAAGTTATAGCTGGCATAAAAATGGTAGATTTATTATCCCATGCAACTTGGAGGGTTTGGAATTGGCCCTAGCAACTTCTGGATTGTCTCCTCAAAGCTCGTCTTTCTTGGTTTTCATTGAAGTAGTCTCAGCCATATACTACGCATCACTACACTGTTTTTCCAGTGGGACTGGTATTCCAGTATTGAAAAGTGGCATGCACAAAAACAAAAATGAATGGTATTGTTTTCCATGCATATCTCCTGATCATGTCTTGCTGCATGAAAATTTGACATTGAACTTGAAATGTGCCAGAAACGTGTTGTTCCATATGAAGATACTACCGTATAATATGAATAGTGGGAACTAGAACTGGTTATTAAACATGAATGGAGCAATGAAATTTGCCTAATTTGCTGACAGATTATCTTGAGAAGATGTGATTTTTAGTTTTTAAAGTTTGTCGCCTACCTTGTTAGAGTCCACAACATAATATGACATTGCCCATAACTAGGTCCATGTTTGATGTGTGGTCTCGCAATTGTTTGAATTATGATTAGCCTAATGAACTGCTCATGGTTGTAGGTTTCAAGTCATGCGTTTGGAACTTGGTAAAGAAGGCTTACAGGATGAACGTTTGACAATTTGGTGTTTTCAGACAAATGCTTAGTTCTGCTCTACTTGTTTGTTGGGAGGGATGCAGTGTGGTATGAACATTTGTGTTTGAGGAAATGCAGATGCAGTTGTGTCCGTTGTGATCTTGTATGAATTTCTGTTAGAAGTCAACCGTAGAGTTTCATCCGTATGAAATGTTATTCTTTTTAGTTGCAAGGGTTATTATGCTAACGAAATTCTACCTCATTTGTACGTGTAAGAAGAGAACAGCTACACCCTACGCCGTAGCAACTGCAACATATGCCCTAGTGATATACTTCACTTTTGACTGTATTAACTAACTTCTATTTTAAACAGGATGTGCTTCACTTTTTACTAGGTTTACCTCTCTTGCGCACGAAGTCTTGTAAATTAACGGTATAGGATGTAATTCAAGATGAGGAGAATAGAAATGGGAAGATAGATCATCATGAACTTGGAATGAATTATAACACAAATATGGTAGTGTGTTAGACCGGTCAAATTTTGACTTTATTGAAGAGATCCTTTGGGTGATTTGTTTTCTAAAAATTCTTTGGTAGACAACTACCCCGATTCAATAGAATTTGGGGTTTAAATTTAGAATCCTGAATAATATTCCAAATTCTAAGCGTTAACTTAGCATATAAATAGAACCCTTTGGTTCACTATTTACTTCTTAGTTTAAGATGTATGGTTCACTAATTACTCTCCCCTTGCTTAGGATATTTGTTAAGGTTTAGGGTTCAAGCATATTAGCACCCAACCGAAACAAAGCTTCTGGATTCGCCATTGGGTTTGTGGTTTAACAACTACTGGTGAGTATTCTGTCAAAACAGCATATTATGTGGATTTATCATTTCGGCTCTCCAATACAGTTCCCACAACATCCAACAACTACCTGGTAAAGGTTTGAAACAACTATGGGCTCTTCCAACTCCAGCCTGTGTCAAAATGTTTGGATGGAAACTACTTCAGGGGGTGCTACCATGTAAGACAGTTTTGCACAATAGCCTAAAGTTTGGTGCACCAAACACTGCCACCCTTTGCATCCTTTGTGGATCTCCAGAAACAATGCTTCACGCGCTGGTCCAATGTCCAAACATTCATCCTTACTAGGACATGATGCGAATTTCCTTACCACTATATCTTCAATCTGATCAACCTTATTGACTGGTACTTTCATAAATGTCACCAAGAAAATTAACTCCAGCTTTTGACTATTACCCAACTACTATGGCGTCTTTGGTTTGCTCGTTGCCAGGTTAACCATTCTAACGATACATCTTTCGCAAAGGGTTGGTTCCAAGTAGATAGTTATCTACAACAATGCACAGGCACACTTATCTCATCCTCCCCTGACACTTCTTCAACATAGACAGCTTCATCCTACCACACTTGAGGTTCTTGTTGACGGTAGTCTAGACCCTCAAAATCGCATGGGATGTGCTACTTGGGTTATATCTCTGGGAAGCTTACTTCAGTTGGACAACTAGCCCAGACGGGGAGTTTCATTCCTTCACAAGTGGAAGCTCTAGCTTTACAACACAATGTTCATGCCGCACATCAATTCGTGCATCCGCGGCACGTTTTTTATCAGATTGCAAACCTATAATTGATTATATGAAAACAAGTTTGCCACCTCCCTCCACATATCAGTGAAGCATATCTTAAATTGTATCCTAAGCAACATTCAGCACTTCACTTCAGTAGATTGGTTTTATATACCAAGAACTGACAATATGTCAGCACACTACCTAGCAAACCATGCACATCAATCGCAACTATGCAGTGATTGGTATAGTATCCCACAGTTTGTTATTAGGTTAAGTAATCTTGATCCTTAATGAATCATCTTTATTAAAAAAAAGGCTTTCTTCGCCAGCAAGAACTACAATAGTAATTCTTAACTCAAAATATACGACCAATTTATTGTCTTGCAAGTTCAATTTTGTTTACTGCGAGGCCAATTCTGCGGCTAACTGGCTATCCCATGTTTGTTGTGTTGATTTAAACCATCTCGTTCGGACACCCATCTACCCTTAGGAAGCTCTGTAATCTGGACTTTGATGGTAATCCTTCTTTGAATACAAATTACGGGCTTAGCCTCGTTTTTCTGACAAAAATTAATACTCCATGTTTGGGGGGAGCATACACATCAACTAGCTACACAAATTATTTTCTCATTTTAAGAATGAAGACAAAGGGTGCACATCTATTTCCATTAACGACAAAGGGTGCACATCTATTGCCAGAACTGGGTATCAACTAACCAAAATTTTAAGCAGCAAAGAATAACATAACACACACATATGGAGCTTACCCAGAAACCCGCAGTGCTCAGAAATAACAGAAGCATGGAGTAAGTGAACCAAGAATGCAACTGATAGTCACTGGACATGGCCAATCTAAGAAGATTTGATCTGCAAGGAAATTACATTATGAACTTAGTAATATAACATTCAGATTCAGTCACCCCAAAAGGAATTATACTGAGTAGGGACAAATACAGTGACTTTGCGAACAACATAGACATGACCCAATTGCACCCGAAACAACCGCGTAAGAAAATGGAAGCAGCATTTGCCAATGCAGTCCTGGATCATGTCCAGAAATAGCATGATGTTCTCCCCTTCTGTAAATTCCAGTAAAACATATCACAACAGACGCCAAATGAGCACTTTACCAAAAAAAAATTGCATACCCAGGATCACAGCACCATTGAACATTACAACACAAAATTACCTATAAATATAGTGATGGATGGCAACAACAAGGATCTAAATTACACAGTATAGAATAAATATGGCGTTCCTGCACTTCTCTGCCAACTCCTCAGGTGTGTAAACTGAAAATATAAAAAGAACGATACAAACTTTCATAATTCATAATTAAAGCGATCTAAAAACAAGTATTGCTCAGTTACCACTGTTTCAAGGAAAACAACCCTCATTTACACAATGTCATAGACAATTTTGTTGGAGACTTAAGTTTTGCAGATGATTGCCTCCTCAGTCAAAGTAGCGATGCAGAAAGACTTGGCGTCGCAACTTACCAGTTCGAGTACCTCTAGAAGCACCTGTTCACTTGTCCCTATCTGCCAAGAGGCGCGACACTACTGAGTGGCTGCGGAAATCTCGGATACATGGGAGCGTGCGTAACGTGAGAACGTGAAGCACAAACAACTCCACAACTCCGATACTTGCGGAAACAAATCAAGGAGCCGCTACATGAAGACTCCACCGAAGATTTAGGAAGCAGTTAAACAAGTATATAAGCATATGATTGTAATTAGTTTAGTGTGCATTCTAGATTATTAGAGAGAGAGAAACACCGCTTTGAGAGAGAAAGTATTTTGAGAGATCTTAGTGAGATAGTGTCAATCAGCTTAGGTATTTATTACCTAGAGAGCACACATAGAACACTCCCCTTTACTCCTTGTGACGCATTGATCAAAGCCGAGAGAGTAGAGCGAGTGTTGGATGAGACAGAGTACCTCTGTCGAATCCCAAGATAGGAAGCTAGGTTGTAATTCACATTGAATTTCAATCAATTAAGTTTAAACAAAAGCTTCGTTATTATTTTTGCACACATTATTCTTCAAGCAGAGTTGGTCTGAGACTAACACCTCAGACCTACTCGGTCAGCACCCCGATCCCATCAAGTGGTATCAGAGCCTGCGTTGGCTGAAATCTCTCAAAATGGCAGAAATCTCAAATACCAACAACAACAACAGAATGCAAGTGGAGAACCCAAAGCTAACTTCCACAAACTACAACATGTGGAAAAACGAGATGGAGTCACACCTCCAGTCACTCAATAACTCTGGACGGTAGTGACGAAAGGTAATTTCCCAGTACCTGAAGGGAAAGATCCAAGCTCCTATACTGCTGAGGAGCGCAGATGTGTTGAGCTAAATGCCCAAGCCGTACGAGTCATCTACACTAGTCTCTCTCCACCCGAAAGAAGAAGAGTGTATCACATCAAGGTAGCGAAAGACATCTGGGATCACCTTCGAGCTGTTCACGAAGGAAATACTGAGCTTCGAAAGTCAAAGATACAAGAACTGAAGATGGACTACGAAAACTTCGTGGGAAAGCCTGGAGAATCCCTCAGCGACATGCTTGCACGATTCACTGAACTCACTGCTACTATGGAAGAGCTGCAGATTGGAGAGTCAAATGAAAATATCAACAACAAATTTCTGGATAGTCTGGGCGAAGAATGGACCGAGAGTGTTATCTCTACGAAGGCTTCCAAAAGCCTAGAAAAATGGACTTTGACTGACTTGGGTCCTATCTTCAGTCCATCAACAAATACAAGATGAATATCAAAAACAGAGGTAACGCTTCTCACTCAAACCATACTGTCTCTTATTCCAACGTGAATCAAGCTTTGCAGGTGAAGACTACACCCAGTCAGACATCAGCCCACCAGAACGAGTCATTCCATTATGAGACTACCTCTCCAAATCAGGATTTAATCCAGCAGCTTCGGGACACTCTGATTGACGGCATAATAGAGGAAGGATCAGCGAACACCTTCGAAGATATGGCCATGCTGGTCAAGAACTTTAAGAAATTCATGCGAGATCGATCAGAAAGGAACAGTCCAAACAGGTTCAGCCAAAACCAAAACCGACAATATCAATCCTACAACCGTAATCAGCAAGGCAATACTGGAACTGGAGACCGAGTATGCTTCAAATGCCTGAAGCCGGGGCACTACGCCAACAACTGTCCACTCAAGAAAAAAGATGATCGTGAGCAATCATCACTGATGGCAAATTCAGCATGGGGAGACTCTGACTCAGAAGAACCTGAGATTGGAACATCAAGCTTAATCTGCCTTATGGCTCATAAAAGTCAGGTATGCAAGAGTCCCTCTTCAGAGGTAACTGAATATTTCTCAGACTCATGTGCTATTCCTTCTTTAGATTTATCTACTTACTACATAGACCCAATCATCCTGAATTTGAATTAACTGAAGAACAAGAAAGGATAGCTTCTCTTTACGAAGAAATTCATGTGCTAAAGGGTCATGTCAACAACGATCGACTTAAGTTGCAAAAGTCTGAAGAAAAGGCCGAAAAACTTGAAAGTGAGTTAAGAGATGCTCACAGTCTCATCAGCTCCTTAAAAACCCAAGTTTCTTCCCTGCAGAAAAATCGCTTCAAAATCCCTCACAAATTCTTCAAACCAATTACCTTTGTTCGTGAGGTTGCTGCCATGCAAAAACCAAAATTCTTTGAAAACAAACTCCGTGAGTCAAAAGAAAGACAAGTTCAACTCGAGAAAGAGGTCGATTCCCTGAATATCGCTCTTAAAAAGGCTCAGATGGAATCAGTCTCATCATCGAGTCCCCCTCACTGGCTGAAAAACAAAGGCAAAGTTAATCTGCCGAAAATGGCCTCAAAACCCAACGATCTTCAAAGAAGAAAATTCCAAAAAGAAAAATTTGAAAACAAACTTTGCTGGCAAAAGAAGTATGTTCATCTACCTTCTTTATTAATTTGTGGCTACTGTGGCTACGACGGGCACATTCACTCATCATGCCATAAGCTTGGCAGAGATTTATCCTTCAATATGCAACGTTTACATACTCTGTCTAAAGCACGACATCTTCACAGCTCTTTTGCTTCAAAAAGGGAACCCAAGTTCGCCTGGGTTCCCAAGTCTGACCTCTGATTGTCTTGTAGGGAGAGGCCGTGGACAATGACTCTTGGTTTCTAGATAGTGGATGCTCACGACATATGACAGGAGACCCTGACAAGTTCACGACTCTCTCTCAACACCATGGGGGAAAGGTCACTTTCGGCGACAATGCTCATGGTGAAATCATTGGTATTGGAACCGTCGGTAATCCCTCTCTCTTTAAGATAGAAAATGTTAATTTAGTAGATGGACTTGGACACAGCCTTCTAAGTATCTCTCAAATATGTGATCTCTCTAATGTTGTTCTTTTTCGGCCTCTGACTGCAAAATCTTTGATGAGCAAACAGGTCTTCTAAAAGCCACTGGTGTGAGGGTAAACAATCTTTACAAGTTATCTCTTGAAAACCCTAACCTAGATGGTACTCTCTGTCTCAGTGTACAGGACAAAAATATCTCCTTATGGCACTTTCGTTTAGGTCATGCACACGAAAAACTCCTCAACAAAATCAAAAACAAAAATCTTGTAGTAGGACTTCCTCAGACAAACTTCTTTCAGACCGACACCCTCTGTCCTGCGTGCGTACAAGGGAAACATTCGAGAGCAAGTTTTCCAGGTAAAACAGAAATGTCTACATCATCTCCGCTGGACATGCTGCACATGGATCTATGTGGACCAATGCGTGTTCAAAGCAAGAGTGGTAAGAAGTATGCTCTAGTCATCGTCGATGACTATTCGCGCTGGACATGGGTACTCTTTCTTAAAAACAAGTCGGAGACATTTTCTGAATTCGAAACTCTGTTCAAAATGATTACTAACAAACTGTCCACTACTGTCAAGACAATTCGTTCTGACAACGGTACAGAATTTTGCAATTTCCAGTTTTCAGAATTTTGCAGGACAAAGGGAATCATGCATCAAACATCAGCTGCTCGTACTCCACAACAAAATGGAGTAGTAGAACGAAAGAATCGCACCTTGGTAGAAATGGCAAGAACAATGCTCATTGACAGTAACCTCCCAGCTTCATATTGGGCAGAAGCTATCAACACTGCAGCATACATCTTGAATCGAACGTCCATTCATCCCTTCATCGGCAAAACCCCATATGAAATTATCAAAGGTTGCCCTCCTTCAGTAACTCATCTATGGCGCTTTGGATGCAAGTGTTTCATACACAATAATGGAAAAGATAATCTAGGCAAGTTTGCTTCTAAAAGTGATGAAGGAATCTTCCTTGGATACTCATCCCATAGTCGAGCTTATAGAGTACTCAATAAACGCACATCATGTCTTGAAGAAAGTCCTCATATCCGTTTTGAAGAACTTTCTAACTCTAGCGACTGCGAGCACAATCCAAATGAACCCCATGAAGATGCCTCAGATACTACCTTCATTGAAATACCAGTAGCTACCATCCCTGCACCACAAATACCTCTTACGACAGACTCATCCTCCGACAGCGACGATGACCCTGATGACTCATTCAAGGATGCCTCACCTACCCCCACACATGATCCACCACCTCCCCCACAAACCACAACCACACCTAACAATCACCAAACACCAGATCCCTCCACTAGTCTTCCATCAACCTCCGCAAGAAAATTTCAACAAGCCTCCGCTCACCATACTCAAATCATAAGTGATCCCTCTAAAGGCATTCAAACACAAAGTGAGATCCATCAGAATCTCTGTGCCTTCAATGCCTTCCTATCCACAATCGAACCTAAGAATGTCCAACAAGCTCTACAGGATCATGACTGGATACTCGCCATGCAAGAAGAACTACATTCTCTGCAAAGACATTCCGTCTGGCGACTTGTTCCCTGTCCAACCAACCATAAACCAATTGGTATCAAATGGGTGTTTCGCAACAAGTTAGATGATCAAGGGAATATCTCTCGCAACAAAGCTAGACTAGTAGTTCAGGGATACGCTCAAGCTGAAGGAATTGATTACGATGAGACTTATGCTCCAGTAGCTCGAATCGAGGCAATTCGAATACTTGTGGCCTACGCAGCTCATCGAGGTATGAAGCTCTACCAAATGGATGTAAAAACTGCATTTCTACATGGATACATCGACAGAGATGTTTATGTTGCTCAACCACCGGGTTTCGAAGATCCACACCACCCGGAGTATGTCTACAAGTTAGATAAAGCGTTATATGGCCTGAATCAGGCACCACGGGCATGGTATGAGCGTCTTTCATCTTACTTATTGTCCCATGGATTCATTCGAGGTAAGGTTGACAAAACTCTTTTCACTCTCACCAAAGGTGAAGACATACTCATTGTGCAAATCTACGTGGACGATATAATTTATGGATCCACTATTCCTGAATTATGCTCATTCTTTTCTGATCTCATGAGTAAAGAGTTTGAAATGAGTGCTCTTGAAGAATTAAAATTCTTTTTAGGTCTTCAAATCATTCAGCACGAAAACGGGACTCAAATTCATCAACAGAAATACATTCACGAGCTCTTACTCAAATACAAGATGCATGATTCGAAAGCCACACCTACTCCAATGTCCGCAACAGAGAAACTACATCTGGATGAGAAAGGAATTGTCGTTGATGCTACACTATACAGAGGTATGATAGGTTCTCTCCTTTATTTAACAGCAAGTAGGCCTGATATTCTCTATGTTGTATGTCTCTGTGCAAGATTTCAGGCAAACCCAAAAGAATCACACCTACAAAGCGTAAAGCGAATCTTTCGCTATTTGAAAAATACCCAGGACATGTACCTCTGGTACCCAAGTACTCCTGATTTCACTCTAATGGGTTATAGTGATTCTGATTTTGCAAGCTCCTTATTAGACAGAAAAAGCACGTCTGGTACTGCACAATTTTTGGGACTTTGTCTTGTCGCCTGGAGTTCAAAGAAGCAAAACACGGTAGCCTTGTCATCCGCCGAGGCCGAATATGTCTCCGCAGCTGCTTGCTGTGCACAGATACTCTGGATACAACAACAATTACAGGATTATCTCATTCCTCCTACTTGTACTACAATTTTCTGTGACAATAATAGTGCTATTGATTTATCTAAAAACCCTGTTCATCATTCCAGGACAAAGCACATTGAAATTCGTCACCACTTCTTAAGGGATTGCGTTGAAAAAGGGCAGATACAACTAGAATATGTTCCTACTTCAGATCAACTTGCAGACATATTCACCAAACCGTTGCAACGAGGTCCTTTTGAAGCTCTACGTTCACAACTAGGTATGACCCGTATGACTTAGCTAAGGTTGTATCTTTCCTGTTTTTTCAATATCTGGTGAAATGCATGAATACGTCTGATGACCTAGTCGTCTGTCAAATAACAAACACCGGGTAAAAACAAGAGTCTTTGTCTTCTGAAAAACCACCCGCGAAATTTTCGCCCATAATCCGCAACAACCAGCTCAACCAATCAGCCCACTCCTACCCTGACACAACACGTCTGCCTATATTCCGACGTCAATATATTTCACTCCCACGTCCAATCCTACCATCCGTTTCTTGCCTCTCTTCGCCTTCCCTAACCTTTGCCCACCACCATCAACACGATTTCAAATGGCTTCAAACCCTAACCCTAAGCAAACCACCATGTTTTCCGAGCCGAACACCTAATGATCCACAGCTCTCCAAGCCTAATCAACAAACTCACCATTCTCCAAGCCAAACAAACCCTACCTCCACCTCCGACTCCACCGCCGTAGCCCGCCATGTCCATCGACACCCAACCCATCACCACCCTTTACCCACCGTGTCAACTGAACCCACCCCATCGTCAACACTACGGCATCCCAACGATCGGAAAACACCCATCTCAACCAAACAATCGTCACCACCCCCACCCCGATCATACCCACCCCCGACACCATAACAAAATCCCCGACAAAACTCCAGTTTAGATCCCTTCCACCCACTGATGAATAAAATCAGAACCCACCACCCAACTCCCCTGCCAAAGAACCTACAGAGGTCCACGACCTCGAAACCCAACCTGCTGCTCATGAAAATTCACCTCCTCCAAAGAAAACCCGTCGTGCTAAATCTAATGTCCCCCGACCTCCAACTACAAGAACACTTCGATCTAGGGCCAAGTCCTCGTCATCTTCGAAACCCACTCTGAAGCCTGTTCCTGCACCATCCCCTGTAGTCACGGCAACACCAGCTGAAGACAAGCCGCGCAACACCACCAACTCTTCAACCCAGGCGGACTCCGACACAGCAACCACTTCTACTCGAAAGCGACTCCGTCCTCGCTCTGAGTCTGTCCCACCGTCTCCTGCTCCAAGGCTAGGACTGATCGACACTCACTCTGCCGTCTATTCCCTTCCACCGACGACTCCGCCGAGTCCCGCAACTTGGTGAAAGGAAAGCTACTCGACCTGGACTGGCTCCACTCGATGGAGTTCGACATATTCGAGGAAATGTTTCGCTTTCAAAATTGGATTCACCTCTTCCACGGCATTCAGACCTACCATGAAGCAGAGGCCTATCAGTTCTACCAGAATTGCGTCATCCGCAACGGCAAAATAATGACAGAGGTACATGACAAAGCTATCATCCTTGATTCAAACTCCATTGCAACTCATCTAGCAATTCCAACTAGCGGACTAGAATTCTATGATAGGGCTGGTTTTCCTGATCTAGGGTTCATAAGTGCAAAAGAGTTTATGACTTCTTTTACCAAAAGCAGAGTGGTCACTCTTTAGACCGACCGCTCTGTCAAATACACACCAAATGCTTCATACCTTGGTGATAAAAAACTTAGTCCCTAGAAAGGAAGGAAACCAGTTTGTCCGCCCGCTAGATCTTGCAATCATGTACTGTCTGATCCATCAACAAAAGATAAGCCTCCCAAAACTTTCCTTAACCACATAGCCTCAACCATCTCCTCACCCCGACACTCACTGGGGTATATCTTCTGGCTCCCAAAAATCCTCACCCACTGTGACGTTGTCCTTGATCCCTCCAAAGCTAGTCGCATCACAGAAACTGACATCCTTGGTCAGATACTGTACAACAAAACCCCATCATTCCAGATCAAGTCGGTGTCCAAGCCAAATCCTCCCTCCAAAAAGCAAGCCCCTCCAAAAACCGCATCACCTCCTAACACAACATCTCTGTCTGAAAGGGTAGCAGCGATCGAGAACAACCTCTCCACTCTATCCACGAAGATCGACATGCTCATCGACGTCCTCAACAAAAACCACAAACAGACGATGAACATCTTTGCAGGAGGAGTCCAGAAGCTGGCGGAGGAGTTCAGGGAAACTTTTGCTGAAACCCTGGAAGCGGCTAAGGCAATGGATGGCGCTGGGACTTCGGGGGAAGATGGAGCACGGGATGAGGACACAGGAATGGATCGAGGAGATGACTAACCCTTTACCCACCCCCTTAACTCTTAGGAGACAGACTTCTTAAATACTCTTGGATTTGTGCTGGTGGATTGTTTTTATGACTTTTCTGGATTATGTGTTTTTGGATATTTTATGTGTTTCCCCTGATGTTGGCAAACGGGGGAAGCGGTGTATCCCGCGGCGGGTTTATGGGGTAACTATGTGTGGATTGAGTGCCTCTGAAGGCCTCATCTGTTTTGGATTGGTTTTATTTCTGCTAGTAGTATTTGAAGTAGTTTCGTACTATGGTTTTATCTGCTCTTATCAACTGCATTAGCTTAAGGGGGAATATTTGTTTAAGGGGGAACAAACAGTGAGTTGTTCTCCTGAGATAGTTGCTCTACCTTGTTATCTATTCTTTTGCAGGTACATTCATTACCGCAAAGTCTACGCTGGATACTGAGTTTGCCATCATCAGCAAAAAGGGGGAATTTTGTTGGAGACTTAAGTTTTGCAGATGATTGCCTCCTCAGTCAAAGTAGCGATGCAGAAAGACTTGGCGTCGCAACTTACCAGTTCGAGTACCTCTGCAGAAGCACCTGTTCACTTGTCCCTATCTGCCAAGAGGCGCGACACTACTGAGTGGCTGCGGAAATCTCGGATACATGGGAGCGTGCGCAACGTGAGAACGTGAAGCACAAAACTCCACAACTCCGATACTTGCGGAAACAAATCAAGGAGCCGCTACATGAAGACTCCACCGAAGATTTAGGAAGCAGTTAAACAAGTATATAAGCATATGATTGTAATTAGTTTAAGTGTGCATTCTAGATTATTCAGAGAGAGAGAAACACCGCTTTGAGAGAGAAAGTATTTTGAGAGATCTTAGTGAGATAGTGTCAATCAGCTTAGGTATTTATTACCTAGAGAGCACACATAGAACACTCCCCTTTACTCCTTGTGACGCATTGATCAAAGCCGAGAGTAGAGCGAGTGTTGGATTCGACAGAGTACCTCTGTCGAATCCCAAGATAGGAAGCTAGGTTGTAATTCACATTGAATTTCAATACAAGCAGAATCCTATCTTGTTAAGTTTAAACAAAAGCTTTCACGTTATTATTTTATGCACACATTTATTCTTCAAGCAGAGTTGGTCTGAGACTAACACCTCAGACCTACTCGGTCAACACCCCGATCCCTTCAAATTTCCTCTAGGAAGATATGATGGTTCGTATGCTATGGATTGTAGAGAGATAAAAATCTAAGAAGCGTCACCTAACATCTTTAAAAAAACTAAAACGATTTTCTTCTCAAAAAGACAACCAAAAAGCAAGTGATTACATAATCTATCAACTCAGATTTTGTAATTGATAAGACAACTCTGATAAGTTTTATGGCAAAGCCTACAATAGGAAAAGGCATTATGTAACACCCCACTCGTTAAGCACGTCATAATCACTCACGTAGCATAATTAAACATGTCTCGCAGCGGTAGTTAAAACATCAATAATCTTCACATGGGTGTCACATGCCATTACTCGCCCATGTGAGTAAAGAAGCAGAAATAAATAATAATGAAACAACTCTGACAATATATACAAAACCGCAGTGATAACGAGATACTAACCTATACATCAATCTAGATCCATAACCATTCTCAATGACAAGTGAGCGTCTAACTTTTCCCGTTTGTATACAACGTTTATAACATAGTAAACTAAATAACCATCCTAATACATTGTGAAACCCTCGTGCGGTGAAAATGAAATCCTAACTTCCCGGTTCCCGCACTTCGGCTTCAATGGTAAACACCTCCTGCACAACTGCCATAAAGGCTCAGCGATAAACGCTGAGTATGTCGGATTTGGACCCTATTGGTCACTTAATAGTCATGGTCGCCATTATTAGATTCTTTACATGTTTTTTCCGGTTACAAGCATATCAAAGCAGTAACACATGATTGGCGGTAAACGAAACAATTAATACAAGCACTACAATTTACACACAGCAATATATACATAAAACACTTAATCACAACAACGATAAACACATATAGCCATTAGTAACGGTCTTTCATACAAACTTCACATACGGCCCCCCGGGCCCTCACATAACTTACACGTTCTTGTTAGCACTGTCGGGAGTCAAGTTAGGACATCCTGAAATAAACTCACATGGACAGTGGTCCCACGTACACACGAGGTGCTCATTGCCCAGAGGATCCGAAGATTCCGGGTGTTATTCACTTTGCCTGTTTAAAAGCGTCCACATAGGTGGCCAAGGGCCTGGTGCCAACAGCAGCACACTCTGCCTGACGATCTATATAGGCTTGATCAGGATTTAACTAGAGTAAACCCGATCCGGGTGTTAACTCAAGAGATCTCTATGCGCAACAAGTAGCCAGTGACTAACTGGGTTTAGGTAAACCATCACACTCATCACACTCGTTCACACTCGTTCACACTCGTTCACACTCATTCACACTCCTTCACACTCATTCACACTCCAACGTTTGACTTAATCAGTTAGTTACCCAAGTACAGTTTTAGGTATGGAGAAATCACATTTTACTTGGCTGCCCTGTGGGTCTTACGCACGCCTAGAAGTAATCTAGGTCGTATTCATGTTCGAGTCAAAGCTCTAGAGATCGACGATGTCGTATTTCGTTCCTAAGTATTTTACTTAGGTTATAATTTACATAACTTATAATACTTAGAGTATTATATCAAACAACGACAGTCATAAACACATTGCTCGTATATGTAGATTTATATAAGTCGATCTATAGTCGGTGTAGTATTAGTCCCGTAGGACGTTCGCGCATAATTAAATAATGCGGAAAATTAAACAGTTAACATCACATCCCGTTTCACACATTCACATACATACATGTATTCACACACGTTATATCACAACAAATCTAAGCCCGAGGAAGCCCTCGAGACATCTCAGATCAAACCCCTTTACATACCGTGCACCATAGACCTAGGATGCGCAGTAGACCACTAGCTCGTCGGTGCCTCCGTCTGACGTACGATCTAAATAATCACGGTACTATAAGTCAATCCACATGACTTAATTTAAACGTCGGTAAATCCAAATAACACAAGTAATCCCAACCTTTCATCCTCGGATTTCAACAGTTAATTGTTTAAGGTAGCGTTACGTAAAACTCATCGTTCGTAGTAGCTACTAACATCCGGGTTTATTTAAAAACGTCGGTTGTATAAAACGTCTTAGTTATAGCGTTTTAGAACGTTAGGATTTATTTCATTGTATCCCATATTATTCACGAGTATACAGTATACTTCACGTTTATACTTAAGTATTAATTTTAACCAATCCGGTTAAGTATACGAGTATACAATTTTAATGTATAGTTGCATGTATACATGCAACGTTACTTCGCATCTTATATTATACTCATGCACTAATGTTTATAATTCGTTCCATGAATTAATATTGTTTCTTTTGAACTTAGGTATATAATTATAGTTGCATGAATGCAGCACTATGTTTATATGGCATTTTTATTTAGCCATTTATTATAATACAATGTATTGTAATATTCAAGACTTGTAACAAGTTATATTTAATTTCCAACTAATTAACTTGTACTTTACAAACTTAGTAATGTAATAACATTCACTCTTTATATTATATAGTTTCCAACTATATCACATACTCATTATTTATATTTATTCACATATGCTTGCGCATCACATATATATACACTTATATTTATATTTCATGATTCATTCTCTTATATTATATGTCACATTTTCATCATCTTAATGTAAGATGATTATTTGATTTGTTGCATTATATTTTGCAATTTATATTAAGAACTCATCTTAATATTTTGTAATATTTCATGACATATACTTATAATTTCCTAAGGTTTATTTTATGTTAACCTTAGTTTGTAAACTCCATTTTCTCATTAATTGTCACATCATTTTATGTGAATGTTATTAATGATAATAGTTTCATTTAATCACATTAATACTATATATAATATCTATAGTATTTATATCATTGTAAAGCATAGTTTAAAATTAAATTTCAAACTTTATTATTTGCGCTACAGCCCATTACTTTCATTAATTAGGTTTTAACCACATAATATTTTACAATGTTATATATACACTATATACTATAGTATTTTATTTCATAAATCATTATAACCTATGGTTATATATTTCCCATAATAACCAAACAGACCTATGGTCTGTTTTGAATTTGTTTCCCAGCAACATAAGTTTTCTATATTCATACTTTTACCACAAGTATTATAACATGTTACACATAGCTTATATTATATTATATTAATGCACATAATTTTGTATAACCTAGAGTTTTAGGTTCATTAAATTTCGAACAGGCCCTAAGGCCTTCTTAATTTATTTTCTCACCCCACATACTTCTTGTATTCACGGTTTTACCACAGTTTTATAATCTATGCTTTTTATTTCATTAAAACCTTATATTATACACTTATCTTAATGTATAGCCTTTTATTTAATTCCAAAAATCACCAAAGTTTATACTAAGGTTATAAATTGGTATATTTACCATATGAATACCAAATTTTCGGTAATCATGGTTTATACCCCATAAATTTGATAGATTATATATTTAGCTTATAATGTTATTATCAGTTCATAAATTAATTACTTATGTAATTAATTTTGGTCAAAGCACCTAACATGGTCTATATTGACCCATTGACTACCAGTTTGACCATAGTTTCAATAAATTACAGTTTTGACCCCAATTTTCTAAAAATTATAATTTGACCCCAAATTTCATAAAACTTTATAAAATTCATTTAATAACCTATTAATATATGGTTTTCGGCTATAATTATTATTTAGCCTCCTAAATTTATTTAAATTATAAATCAACTCCAACTTGTTTTTGGTAATTATTTATTTAATCCTATAATTAATTTAAACTCAATAAATCATATAATTAAATGGCCTAAAGTACATGGCCTTATTACAAATCTTAACTTATAATATAAATCACATAATAATGTCATAAAAGACATAATGGCTCACGGTTTTGGTTTATATATTTGTACAGTTTTATAAATTGTATTCTAACTATTTAATTAATTCCATGACATTATATGTCACATAAATATTAGGTTAACTTACTAAAAATGTTATACAACATTTTAATTCATAGTTTGGTCATAATCATTCTTATAAACCTACGGCTTCTATCATTCACAACCAAGTAATGTTATAAATCATATTTTTTGCCACTTTAATCATTTTCATGACTTTATAAGCCATCTTAATATATACTAAACTAGTCATAAGTGCTAATTAATATTTTAATACATAGTTAGGTCATTTAGACCCTTACTAACTCACGGCTCACATTATATTTCAATATAATGACATAAAAACTTTATACTATGTAAGTATAGTATACTTACTTGATTTAGAAGCAAATCAAACAGCCAACCCCACTCCAATAAGCTCACGGCTGTATAATAATGTTTTTAAATCAGTTTTGAACATTAACCCATATAAACACTTAATTAGCACATAATTAAGGTAGTAACTAGCTTACTTGCTAGGTTTATTCTTAAATTTGATTCCCACCATTTGTGCAGAATTTTTCCCCAAGTCAACAACACCATTCGGCCACATTAATGCAAGGGAAAACACATGTATTAGTTCATGTGGGATTAGTAACTAAATAAGGTATTTACTAGCTTAAGTTAAGTATGAGTTTACCTTGTAATTAAGGGCTTAGTAAGGCTGTTTCACCCTTGAAAACTGAAGCAACATAAGGTGTTAAAACACCATAATAATAGAGTATAAAAACCGGTGATAACAAGTGAATGGAGTGCTAATTTTTTCTACCTTATTATCATGACTTCAAAAGAGATTTTGGCATCAAAGGAAGCAGCTCCTCCAAGGTTGATATTTCCTCCGTATTTAACATGTTTAAACTGAAGAGAAATAGCTTAGAGAAGTGAAGGGACAAACCGGCACTAAGGTAGTAAAAGATACATGTTTAATGCATGTTTTCACCTTTGTAAAGTCTTACACTTTAATCCCCCATTATCATGAGTTTCCAGCCGAGAGTTCCCCTCATTTTGAGCACCAAAACAATATGGGTGAGAGGTTGGAAATGGGTGTTAGGTTACACCAATGGAGAGAAGAAGAGGAGAGGAAGAAGATGGCATAAAGCATGATTTATAAGCTTACCTAGAATCAAATGGATTCTCCCTTGAAGTTCAAGCTTGCTCCCGGTGGAAGAAGATGAAAAAGAGAGGGTTTGAGGCAAGTGTTTACGGCTGGAATGAAGAAGTGTAACACCCCTACCTCTAATACCGTCATTAACGTCCAATCCCATGTACTTACTTACCTTCGCAGCGGATACTTACTTACACAACGGTGGGTGATACAATACTGTTAGCCACCCACGTGACTATCAAGGCTACTACTACTACATACAACATTGGTCTGATGGACCGGAATATCCGAGTACTACACAATTACATACATTCTCCGATTACCATGCAAGTACTACAACTTCTCATTCAATACAATACTCCATTACAATACCATACATTACAATATATCATACCGACTTTACTAAGATCCTTATACAAATACAATACCTCTTTCAATTTCATACATACTCATTAAGAGTCTACATCTACCCTTTCCTCATAATCTACATACTTCCATTACATAGGGTGTACCCCTTGGTACACTACCACCTCAAGGCTACAAGTTCAATACCATTCTCTACAATCTACACTGTCACCGGTCTCTTACTGCGACCATGTCCGCTTCGGGTACCAGCACACTAAAAACGTTGCCCCTAGGGGCTCATCTTTCGCTGCATATGACTTCCGCATACCCCGCGTACTAGCGAGGGTACGCCGACCACTTGGTCGAATACATGCAATTCATTTTACAGTACATACATACATACATGCTTCATTCATGATGCTACAATGCTACACAAGAAATACATGCATACACTTCAATACATACAAGGAATACCATACACGCCAACCGATACTTACTTACCTTCTTCCGTAATACACATACACAATACATTAGAGGTGATCATTCGGGCCGGGCGGGCCGGGTTCGGGCCGGGCCACGAAAAATTTTAGGCCGTCGGGCTATTTTCAAAAACCAAGCCCGGTTTTTTACATGCTCGGGCCGGGCCGGGCTAGGCCCGGTTTTTTCCAGACTTGCCGAGCCCGGCCCGCCCGGCCCGGTTTTTTTATTTTTTAATATAAATTAATAAAAAAAATAAAATTATATATTTTATATAGATTTCTATATTATAATATAACTTATTTCAAATTTATATATTATACTATAATTTTGTATATATTATTAAAATTAAATATGTATATATTACATTTAAAAAATATAATAATAATAATATAAAATCGGGCCTGGGCCGGCTTTCCCATGGGCTCAAAAAATGTGCCGCGGCCCGGCCCGTTTTTTTCATTCGGGCCTAATTTTTTAATGTCCAGGCCCGCCCGGAAGCCCTATCGGGTTCGGGCTCGTCGGGCTTTTTACGGGCCGGGTCGGACCGGGCTTCGGGCCGGACACATTATGATCAGCTCTACATACATACACAATACATACTCAATACATACTCATTACACACATACTTGTTAGCTCCATTTGTCCACCCGGGTTAATCGGGTGGAGATTACTCTTTTACTCGGGGTCAATGACTTACACCAGCCAAGACCGTTACACATACAATACTTTACTTACTTACTACATACTCAAGTCAAGTCGTCGGGACCTCCGGCCCGGGGACTACTCTGTCCCACCACCGGGATTTACTTGGCTCACTAATCCAGGATGCTACCCATTTAAGGGGTTTGGGCCGTGGACCAGCTTAAGAACCAGGAATCGGATCCAACCTCTTGTGTCTCCTCATCCTCACGCGTGGCCGAAACTATATCGGACTTCTACTCATTCCAATTTACTCAATACTTACGTTAGGAGTTAGGTAGTTAGGAATTAGTAGAAGTCACACATACAAGCCACATACACAAATACATTGCTCATATACACATCCATACAAAGTACAATACAATACACAAGTACACTACAAGATACAAATACACTTCATCATCATTCATATATTTCTTGAATTATACAAACTAGTGTTCAAGACAATATACATCAAGAACAACCTAAGCAAGCACAAGTAGGTGCAATATAGTCCGATTCATGCATTTATCTTATTTAGGTGGTCAAATAAGCACACAAATCGGGGTAACCAGGTTAGAATACAGAGCATGAAGAAATCATACCTTTTACTGGAATTTACTTTACCGGATGTCCCCTTGTTCCTTAGTCCTTACTTGTTTCCTTGAGTCTTATTCTCGAACCAAGACTACATGCCAAATGGTTCAATTAATTCTAAGCATTACAATACATACATAATTACTACTCCCGTACTTACCCCGTTATCCCGTTGTTTTGGTTTAACTTAATGTTCTTAAACTCATAACTTTCTTGATTACTTCTCAAACTTGATTACACTTCTTAGGGCCTTTAAAGGTCACCAAACAAGGCCTTAACAACTTCTAAAACCATTACCAATCAATTCCCCATCATTAGGACATCTTAAAACACATTCTGGTACATTTTTAGCCTGGTCCGGGTTTGTGTCCGGGGTTACAAACCCGGACCAATCATGGTTTTTAATTTATGCCTTGTTTTTGCCTTGGTCCGGGTATGTGTACTTGGATACAAACCCGGACCACATGCTGGAATGTGTTTCTGGCACGTTTTTGATGTGGTCTGGGTTTGTGTACTTGTTTACAAACCCGGACTATGTCTGTAGGTGTTTAAATTGACAGTTTTTGACCTCTTTTCAACCCCTAATTCACCTCCAATCATTTCCTAAACTTTCCACATGTTTGAACACCCTAAAACATGCCCTAAAGCTCTTCAAAACATTGGTTAAATCCTTACTCAACTTCTTGCTCAAATCCCACAAATTTTCATTCTTACTGTTACATTTTGCACACTTGTGCATTTCTAGTTTCTTCTTGATGGTTTATACCTTCTACCAACCCTACCAAAATACTTACTCACTACTACAATTCCATCCGAGGCAAAAGCACTACCTATACCCAAGTTCAATCTCCATGTTCAAGATTACAAACACTAATTTTTTTCTATTTTTTCCAATGCTCTTCAACACCCATTTGCTACAGATTTTCACATACTTTATTCTCATCCTCTAATCACCATTCCATGGTTACCAATCAACTCAAATTCACCCTATAAACACCTAGTTAAGCCTAGGTCATCCTTTACACACTATACACCTAAAACTCTTTCGGTTTCTACCGAAATTTTGCCATAACTCCATTGCTTTTCTAGCGTTGTCCAAAACTCATCCTACCACCAAATTTTCATCCACATTCATCATAATCTAGCCACACCCACAAGGGGTCATACCAGAAATCAAAACAATCTCAATACACCCATACTTCCCCAAACAACAATACTAATACTCATATACAATTATTTGGCTCCAAGGCCTACAATCCACATACTAGTCCACAAATACTCAAACTTACATAACTACAATACTAGTACAATATTTTGAGTTCTTTAAATTGGTTTCCCCATTCCCAATATTCTAGAACAATTACATAAGCACCAAGGTAGTTTAATTACCTTAATTTCACACGTTCTTCTTTCCATTTCTCCTCTTCTCCTCCTCTTGCCATTTTCAGTCAAGTGGGGATGGAGTTGCCAAACTCCATCCCGACATTCAAGAAACACAAAGATGCATTCAATTAATCATCTAAACCCTTAAGAAATTCCAATTCACTTAAAGGCTTAAAACACAAGATTAGGGTTTACCTTTTGGAGCTCTTTAAGAGGGGTTTCCCACCCTTGAATCAAGAAGGGAATTACTCCACCATTGGAGGGTTGAAACAAGGCTCCAAAACAAGAAGGAAGCAAGGCATGAGAATGGAAAAAATCGGCCGACACTACAAGGTGGGAAAAATATGAGTTTTCTTGGAAACTTTTTTACCTTAATGAGAAGAGAAGACTCCAAGCTACAAGGTGGTGCCATTTTATCTTCAAATGGGAAAAACCCATAGAGATGAACTTTCACCAATGGGGATTTTGAAAAGATAGAAATGAAGCTCTTGAGGAGAGGAGCAAGAATATGTAATTTGTTTTTGATTTGGAGCTTTGGTGTGGCTTGAGCAAGCTTGGGAAGATAGGCTGCCATGGAGGAACTCAAAAATAGCTTCAGCAGAGGGAGGAAGAAGAAATCGGCAGAGGGGAAGAAGAAGGCACGACTGAGAGGGGAGAAATATGAGAGTGAGAGGATAGAGGGTGTAAAAGTGCTTTATGCACTTTTTACTTTTTCTTTCTTCTTTTATTTTCTAGCTAGGTGTGTGTGAGTGTGTGAGGGCTAATTTACATATTAAAACCGGCCCCACATGTTTATATAAGTTGGAGCGTTTTTTTCGTCTTTTACAGAAAATGCTCGTTAATTTACCCGATTTAGGTACTATTCACCAACCGGGCCCGTTTTCCGGAATTTTCTCGTTTCTTTATTTTTATTGGCTATTAAGCTTCCATTAATGATTAATTATTGTTATCTAATGAGATATAATTTTTACGGGTTCGTTTGACCTCTTAAACTCACGTTTTTGGGTTTTCTCGAAAAACGTGTGCTAAAGCTCTATTAGCGTTTTAATACATTATTTGGATCCGTTTTCTTCGGAAGTTGTTCCCATATATCATTTAGGTCTTATTAAGCCTTTAGAATCCATATAATACGCTAACCGAGGTCTTATACCTCCTATGGTTATTTAACGCTTATTTAGCGTTTTTCGCTTTTTAAGCGTTTCTTTATTTCTTTTGGATTTATTTTTCCTTACCAATATTACTTAGGCACCATTAGGCCCTTAAATACCTATTAGGATAATTTTAATCGTTATATTTAAGTTTGGGGTATTTCAAGAAGTGAGGAAGAGAAGTTGAATTTGTCTTTTAAAGGTATTAATGACATAGTTTAATAAATAGTGTTAAATGAGTCATACTAGATATTTTTGGTGGCTTCATCTGATGGAGGTAAGCTCATAAGGCTGCCGTAAAGGGCGCTGCCAAGGTGGAGGATAGACTTGATTAGTTTATGACATAAACTGTATTAAACTTACTTTATAAAAGAAATGGTACTTATGTGTCATATATAGACAAATATATATATATATGGGTCCGGTTAATGGATAAGAGGGAGCTGATAGTTAGGCGGCAATGGCTGGTCAACCAAAAGAAATAACATTGACCATGAATTAGATTAAGTAATTAAATGCTATAAAAATACTATTCACACCAAATTACCCATTTTGATTTTATTTTTAAAACTTTGATTTAGACCTTATAATATGGTGTATAATGTCACATAAATGTTATTATGAATGTAATATAGTCTTTAAAGTGACATAAAACCAATACTTTTGAAGTTATACACAAAAATGTGTTTTAAGGTGTTTTAGTGCACATTTTGTGTTAAAGCTTGTTTTCAAGCTTGGTTTTCTTTGGTAATGGTTTTATTATATCCATTACATGATTATTAAACTTATAAATCCAATTTGGACTTTAATGGAGGTCACAATACCTTTAAGGTTTCTTAGAGCATATTTTTGCCCTAAGTGACTTTTAAGCATGTTAATGCTTGTTCTTTGTGTTGTAGTGTCTTCCAATAATTTTATCACGTTCTTTTATGTGTTAGTATTTAGGAATTAATTTTAGATCCTAAGAGGTTCATTTGGGCATATATTTGCCCTAAACGGTCAAAGGGTGCAATATTTGCTTTATGTTGACCATTGTTGTTTTTAAATTGATCTCAAGGCATATTTTGGCCTTAATTTAATTGATTAAATGTTTAACCAATGTTTAATTAGTTAGGGGTATTTCAGTCTACCCCCCTTAAAAAGACTTTGTCCCGAAGTCAGTTTTCTCAAATAGGTATATAATATATATCTACCCATGATTCCCATAATGTACATCTATGTGATGTAACATTCATGCATAATGTGTTGTGCTCATATTACACATAGCCCTCAAGTGTGGTGTTAATTCAAATATATGGATATAGGTGATCGATCAACACCATCATTTCCTATCAGTTCTAACCATCTTGACAACCTCCCCGAGGTGTCCATAACATTCCACATTCCATACTTACGATCCAATCAGTATCTAAGTGATACTAAGTTCGGTATCTAAATCCTGAATTCATAAGGAAGCATAAACGTAATTATGTATATAATATGTATCTTTAACAGATACTACCATCACATTATCATACAAGTACCTCATAGGATACGCACAAACACATACATTCACAAGTGTGCAATGCACATACAACCAACAATACATGCCCCGCATGACAAACAAACAACCAACAACAACAACAAACAACAATTTATTGTATGCCCCGCATACGACTCATTAAAATTAGTGCACACACTGTGCACAGCCAAGAGGCCCTACCCCCCTTAAAAAGGGTTACGCCCCCGTACCCCACAAGTATGCAACAACTGCTTATTCAAAGGGCGCTGGATACTTGGCTCTCACGGAATTCTCCCTTGTTCTTGTCTTTTAGACTTCAGAGTGGAGTTTTTCTCATATTGAGAGACGGGTCGACTTAGCCATTCAATTCTACAAGAAATTGTATGAAAGGTGAGGCGCGTACATTACCAACCAAAGGCGTGGAGTACTTGGTGCGCTGACTCAACCATGTTCCATTGGGCCCACTCACTCCATATTGAGGTGTAGACCCACGGATATAGGCTAATATGCCCTTCGTTTCTATTGTTATCGTAGATGATTTATTGGCAGCGATTTATTGCTGGCCTCGTTCCACTTGACAGCGTCGTTTGCGGTCCTTGTTAATTGGAAATAGGGTATCTCAGTCGGTGCGGTAACGTTAATTGTATGTGCACACGACTAGATTTAAATCGTGTATCGATGTTTTAGATCAATAACGCGGAATATTGTTTACGATGTTATTTTCTTCACTCATTGATGTAATGTTGAGATGAAGTATGATATCAATTATTATTTGTATACAGTGCCATTTTGCACCAGTCTTAATAATTTCCTTAAGACATATAGTTAATAATGCACGAGGATGATTCTTGTAATCCCGTGTCTCCCGGTTGTTTTGTTCCAGAGTAAAGTATTTAATTAAAATATTTGTTATGTACTTCTCACTGATGTATATTCTGCTTTCCGTGTGTCGGTTTCGCAACATTCATTGTATGGTTTGTCCCGTTTACTAGGAGAATCCATTGTTGTAATCATATTGTGTTCTACATTGCTTGACATCCCATGCGGGTATGTTCTTTGGCAGTTGAGGTATTTTCCTCTGGTATATTTTATATCATTGTATTCTCACATTGTTTACCAGGATTGTAATTGTACATTTATGAGTTCCTGTGCGAGTTATAGTTTGAACTCAATATTTATGTTGGGACGTGTCCTTTAACGGTCTAGGTTGTTGTATAGCCTGCCGTCCATTTTATTTCTTATCACTGTGTTTTATCCGAGGTTTACTTGTTTGAGTTTGAGACTGTATTCATTCTAATAGTTGTTTGTAATGGTCGCTTCCGCGTGCACCACATTTCAGTAGATTCGACAGTTGTATATTTATTGTGGTATTTGCTTTAAAGTTTAAGGCATCCGCTAGTGTAGTAGCTTCGCCTTTATTGAATATTAGATAATTATGTACTTGTGTTCAACCTCTTATCGGTTAAGAACGTACCACTGTCCTTAATTTGGACATACATGATTGTCATACCATTTAGCATTGTTGTACATATTTTTATATTTGGAGAGTAGCTCTCTCTTTGCCCCGTTACGGGTAATTATTATAATCATTAAATGGTTGCTTCTGAGTATTGCATATTGTTGATTTAAATAGCTATTGAGCCTTTTTGGTTATTATACATTCATTTGCCCATTCATTGGGTCTTCTTACTTGTCATTAAGTTGACTATCAACTTTCTCCACTTTCGGGAGGTTTTTCACTTAAAGGCTATTGTGTGTTAGTCATTCCTATGCGGGGTTATGACTTGGTGACATTATATTTGAAGGTTGTTGGTTCCATTCATTTCGTTAGTTAAACTGGGTTTTACTCGTTGATTCATTCTGGGTGGTTATATACTGGTCTGGGTTAACATCTCTGACCTTCGTGTGGAGCTGACTACTTCCTGTGTTCCTTTCACCACCTGTCTACGTGTATGGGGTACCGTACTGATACATTACTACTTACTTGACTAACTTATGAATAAGTCTGTCAAGCCCACAAGCTCCCATGGAGTGTGGTCGTCCCATAACTCGTTTATAGACTCGTAGTGTCCGTCACACGATCGTGAAGTATTCTGTTGTCAATCTCCTGTTCTTATTAGTATTGGGGCTCTCCCATGGGAATGTTCGGTTCCCAGGGTTCCCTGCCCAATGGTATGGTTTCATACATTTGATTTTGGCTGGTGTTTGTTATAATTATCGTAGTGATAGGGTTTGCGTCGTCATAGCGGGAGAGGGTTTTCCACCTCTTTATTATTGAGTATATTGTTGATAGTGGTTCGTTGATTTCTTGTTTAATAATTTCTTTATTGGAGTTACTCACATTTGGGTCTAACTGTTGTTATTCAGATTCCATGTGCGCGGTTTGGCGCTTGTTCAGTAATTAGCATGTTATACACATTGCTTACGGTATGTACCGTACCTCTCTTAACTTCATTATATTTCCTGGGTCATATATGTACTTCTCTAAGTCCTATCAATATTATCTAGTTCTTAAATCTTATCATTTTGCTATAAGAGCCCGTTCTTGGGCGGTAGGAGATTCATAAAAAAAAATGGAGAATAAAGAGTCGCTGATTGAGATCCTTGAGTGCATACAGCGGAGGCTTGGTGAAGTGTGCCAAGCGACGTTCTTGAACCCCTGATTGTTTATGGCGTTGACCCTCAAGGATGGCTGAGCAAAGTGCAGCTATACTTCATCAACAACGACAATGAAGCCGAGGATAAATTCATGGTCGCCGGATATTGCATGGAAGGGGTGGTGTTTGAGTGGTTCCAATGCCTTTGGTTACAATTTGGGATGCTTTCTTGGAGTGAGTTTCAGAATTTTTTTTTATTGAAGATTTAAGCTTCTTCCAGTGAAAGACAACTTAAATCCAGAATTGGAGTTTGGTCTTTTGATTCCACCAGCAAAGGAAACCGATCAAGATGGAGAGTTGAAGATCAAAGACGTGGAAAAAGAAACCTCCAAAGAAGAAGTCTTATATTCAAGATTGATAGTCAGAGGAAGAATTCAAAAGTAGCAACAGTGAGAGCAACAAGCAGAAACCCTAGAGGACATACTGGAGTATGAGGTACTGAAAACTAGCAATTCAGAGACTCCAATCGCCTATTCCCGGTTCAACTCAAGATTTGAAGGAGCGGAGAAAGAAGAAGCATTGGAAACTAAAGTCTGAAGAGGGGAAAGGAAATTGAAGGGAAGTGGTGGTTCACCGGCGTGGCTATAGGAGGATTGGAGAAACAGAAAAAAAGAGGAGGCAGACGAAAATGAAACGCAAGAAAGAAGTAAAGAGAAAACAAATGAAGAAGAAAAGGAGAGAAAAAAAAGGAGAGGGCTAACTAGATGTAGAAATAATACAGATAAGCGTTCACTGAAGATGCAGTTCAACTATTCATTATCATACCGCATGATTAATCTAAAAGTAAATTCATGATCATCGTACCAGCAACTGAAGAGGGATGGGAAGAGAAGGGGTGCTGGGAATAGGAAGTCGGTTGCTTTGACAGGGAACAATATACACTCTGGGCAAAGCAAAAACAAGAGGAGATTGTTAATCTCATTACCATAGCTAAGATTCCTGGAATAGGCGAGAAAGGCTCTTCCTATGTCACCAAACAGCTGAAGACGGGTTCAGTATTCAGAGAAGAGGTTAAACATGGCAGTGTACGGAATACGACTCATGCCAGTAGAAAGAAGGGAAAGAACAGTCACGTGACAAGGGAGTAAGTAGGCTTTTGGTCCAATTTCTATCAACATATTATAAAGTTCAGGCAGTGCCATATGTCTTGGGCAGGCAAAAATGTCTGGAGATTTATCTGGGCTAGTTCAGAAAGACTGTTGCAAAACTACTACAGGGATGTAGTTCTTTTTTGTGGGAATTGACTGACTAACTTAGGCCTTTCAAGGAGCTAGATATAGATGAGCTGTTACTTCCGCATTGTAGCTGCTACTTGGATTTCTCTTTATAGTTTTTCTTTTTCTTTCCACCTTGAGGACATGGTGGATGTGCATCGGGGGAGCGATGATAAGACAACTCTGATAAGTTTTATGGCAAAGTCTACAATAGGAAAAGGCATTAAATAAAAGTAGTAATGGTTTAGGAAAATTGCGGGATATTATCTTTCTGCATTAAATACGAGTAGTTATGATTTAGATATCATCTTTAGGCATTAAATAAGAGTAGTTATGGTTTAGATATTGTCTTTAGGATTTATTATCAATATTTGACTATGTAGTATTCATTAGTGTGGGAAAGTTGTTATTAATGTAGGACTAGTATTTTGGCAAGTAGGAGTATATAAATAGAGGGTAGGGGTTTTGTATTAAGGCATCGATCAATTGAATGTATTTTGGCCACTTAGAGGATTCTTCAGTAAGATATATGCACCTCTCTAATTCCTTCATATTACCTAGTTTTAAATCTTGTCATTAATTGCTTCCTAATAGGTAACCAAACAGATTGAAAGAGGCAGAACTGTGTTATGTGTTTGATGAAGAAGATTAGGGAATTGCTACCCAACTGCTCTAGTGATAATGGAAATGATTTCTATTAAAGAAAAAATTTGGACCCTGGAGGCACATTTTTGCCTTCACTAATAGCTAGCAGCACATGTGGTACAAAAATTAGTTATGGAATCCAATAGCTATCTGAGATAGAAGTGACACAACTGTTTCGTTTGTTTGAATTTTAGACACTGGGAATCACTATTAACTTGCTTGGTTGAAGAAAAGAGTTTAGAACTAGTGTTAGATGGGTGTAAGTTAAGGCAAACTCTCAAGGTGCCATGAGGAATCTGTCATGTCTAACATAATCTCCTTACAGTACATAGCAACAAGCCACCAACTGCTAGCTTAGTTTGCCAGAATGAAACACTATCCTCTATTCGGTACAAAAGGTCTTATATAAAGAAATCCCTATAATATGCAATCCAGGCAACCAAGTGAGTATGCTCTTCAAAAGGGCAGATAATAATCATGTTGAGTAGGAAAAAGTAGACACCAAACAATGCCGGCCAATTACATAGTAAAAGGATCTAAATTGCCAATTTTATTATCCATTGCGTATACAATTGTCAGCGTAATGCAGTACCATTAGTTTGTTAGGCTACTACTTGCTAGATTTCGATCTCTAATCATAAAAAAAATCTCCAATAAGTTGAAACATTCCATATTTCAAGTCATGATGAGGCCTTAGCATGAAGTTTTAATATGCCTGGCAATGCTTGGGTAAATAGAGAGAAATAAAAACTAGAAGGAGCACATTTTTGAAGTGTGGTTTCAAATGATAGAAGTCTGTCTAAATAAGAGGAAAGCTGCTTCTAAAACATATTATACTATTTTGCAGCTTCATGGCTGTATTCAACATGCTAGAACACTTCCAGCAACATCGTGAGTTACCATGCCGAGTGGTCCTTATTACACTCTATTAGCCAGATCATTTGTGCCTTCCTCCCAGCCTAGCTCTAAAAATGTACAAAATTTCATGAACATATTTCATCTTATTTACTACATGTTATTCAAGGTATGCAACTTGATAAATGATGATTTTCAGAGGGATCAATTTTCAAGTGAAAGTTATCCACCACCACATCAAGCCTTGGTAGAACTTCCCTTAACATTAAATCATTAAGATAGTTTCTAACTTTTCCATTACTACTTTTTACTTGAGATGAAGATAAAGATAAAATTTTTTGCATATAGAAGGTACCAACACACAGACTGCTAGTAAGTAACATTGAATGTGGGACCATTGGATGATAAGAAATATAGCAGATCTGATGATTAATAAAGTACGTGATAGACCAGAGTTGAAATACCCCGAACTTAATTAGGGTGATTAAATTACTCTAATATGATATTTGAGGGCCTATTAGTGCCTAAAGAATTTTTGGTAAAGAAAATAAATCCAAAAGAAAAGAGGAAACACTTAAAAAGCGAAAAACACAAAAATGAGCATTACAGGACCATAGGATGAATACGACCTCAACAAGGGTCGTAGATGAATTCCTAAGGCTTATTTAGGCCTAATTAATATACGGGAACGATTCCCAAAGAATACGGGTCCAAATAATGTGTTAAAACGCTAACGGAGCCTTAATGCACATTTTTTCGAGAAAACCCGAAAACATGAATTTTAGTGGTCAAACGGACTCGTAAAATTATAGTTGACTAAATAACTATAAATGAATATTAATGGAAGCTTAAGAACCATTAAAATTTAAGAAACGAGAAAAATCCGAAAAACGGGCCCGGTTAGTGAATAGTACTAAAACCGGGTAAATTAACGAGCGTTTTCTGTAAAAGACGAAAAATGCTCCAGCATGTGTATAAGTGGGGGGGGCGGTTTGGAGGCATAAATCATCCTCTCTCTCCCTCTCACACACACACACCTAGCTAGAAAATAAAAGAAGAAAGAAAAGTAAAAAGTGGAAAAGTTACAAAAGTAACTTTCCCTCTCTATCCTCCCTCATTTCCTTCTTCTTCCTCTCTTTCCTTTTCCTCTTTCCACCTTAAGCTCTCCTCCCTCCCTCTTCTGAAGCGATTTTGAGCAGCCTCCCATGGCTACTCCACCTTCTCCCTCTTGCCTAAGCTCAATTCATGCTCCAAACTAAAAAATAATCACATATTTGCACTCCCCTCACCAAGGGCTATCATTACCTCTTTTTAGAATTTCAAAATGATGAAGTTCATCTCCATGGGTTTTGGCCATTTGAAGAGAAAATCACATTTTCTTGAAGCTTGGAGTCTCCTCTTTCTCCTAAGGTAAAAAGTTCCAAGAAAAATTCATTTTTTTTCCTCATCCTTCTTTCTTGGCTGATTTTTGCCCTTTGTAATGCCTTGTTTTCCTTCTTGATTTGGGAATTGGTTCAAATCCTCAATGGTGGTGCAACCCTCTTCTTGATTCAAGGGTTAAAAAACCCTCCTAAAACTCTAAAGGTAAAAACCTAGCTTTTGTGCTTTAAGCCCTTTCATTGAATTAGAATTTTTCCTAAGGGTTTAGAAGTTTAATTGATTCCATTTTGTGTTCCTTGGATGTTGGGATGGAGTTTGGCAACTCCATTGCCCACTTGACCAAAATTGAGAAGAGGAAGAGGAAGTGGAGAATTGAAAAGAAACTTGGAAGATTAAGGTAAGAAATCCACCTTAATATTATTTTGATTGTTTTAGAACTTGGGACGGGAAATTAATAATGATTGAAACCAAAATTTTGCTAGAAATGTGCTTGGTTGGCTTTAGAGAGAAATTTGTGAACTTTGTTTGGAATGAGGGCCTTGAAGCCAAATGATTTGAGATTGTGGCTATATTGTTGTATGATAAGTTTGGATGGAATTATTGTGTGCTGGTAGGACCCTTTATGGGTGTGGCTAGTTTAGGATTGAATTAGGTGAAGATTGATGAATTTGGATATGTTAGGATTGTAGGCAAACTATGGCAAAATTTGAGTAGAAATTGAATGGTTAAGGTGACTTGTGAATGGGAGAACCTAGATGTTTATTAAGTTGAGTTGGGTTAGTTGATCACCTTGGAATGGTAGTTGGAGAAGGGAGATTTGAGTGTGTAAAATCTGTAGCAAATGGGTGTTGAGGTGCATTGGAAAAATTAGAAATGAGTTAATGTGCAAGACTTAGAAAATGAGAGTTGAACTTTGGTATAGCTAATGCAAATGTCTAGGAGGGTGTGGTGATGGTCAATAAATGATTTGGTAAGGCGGTAGAAGATTGTAAGCTATCAAGAAGAAGTAGAAATGCACAAGTGTGCAAAATGCAAAAATGTGAGACTGAAATTGTAGGAATTGAGCAAGAATTGGGTGGTGGATTTAAGCAATGATTTGAAGAGGTTTAGAGCATGTTTTAAGGTGTTTAAACATGTAGGAAATGTGTGAAAAGATTAGGAAATGATTAGGTGTGAATTAGGGGTTGAAAACTGGTCAAAACTGTAAAATTTGACAGTTCTAGGGTTGGTCCGGGTTTACAAATCGGTATACAAACCCAGACCACCCAAAAAATTAGGCTGAAAGTTACCCCAGGGAGTGGTCCGGGTTTGTAAACCGGTACACAAACCCGGACCTATGCAAAAACAAGGAAGAAACAAATTCCAGTGTTTGGTCTGGGTTTGTAACCCTGGACACAAACCCGGACCAGTTCAAAAATGCAACAGAATGTGTTTTTAAGTGTCCTAATGATGGGGAATTGATTGGGGATGGTTTTAGATGATGTTTAGGACTTGTTTGGTGACTTGTAAAGGTCCTAAGATGTGTAAACAAGTTGGAGAAGTGATTGAGAAATTGAAGACTTAAGTAAACCTAAGGTAATGGGATAACGGGGTTAATTACGGGAGTATTAGTTTTACATACCGTAACACCTTAATGTTAATAGAACCACTTGATATATGATCAGTGATTAGAGAGTAAACTGAGGAACGTGAGGTGACCCGGTAAAGTTAGTCCATGGTGAAAGGTATGATTTTCTCATGCCTTGAATGCTAACGGTGTTACTCTGATTTGTGTACTTGTATGCTTTGTGTTATCACCTAAACAAGATGAATGCACGAATCGGATTGATTGCACCTTCTTGTGCTTATATTGTATTGTTCCCAGTTAGACTGTATTTTGAATTTGAAGTTTGTATAATTCATGAAATGTGTGATTGTGGATGAGATGCTTGGATAATGAATGTGTACTGTAGTTCGACTCATGGTTGAGTCTTGTTTGAGTAGTGACTCGTAGATAGAGTCGTTCCGCTAAGTAACTAAAACGTGGGAACACACGAAAACTATCGAATTAAGAATAACGATAATGTAAACCTATGAACTCACTAGAACGTGAAAGAGTTGTACGGGAATTAGTAAACTCCTGGTAATGGTTAGAGAACCGAATTGATTTAATCCACAAAACAATTAATAGTGGAAGTATATAAGGAACCTCTATTTAGAGGATTGATGATTGTTCAAGACATGAACCTTGAGAGAAGTAAAGAATGGTAAGGGATCACCAAACCCCTTAGAAAGATAGTCAACCCACAATGAAAGGATCCAACTAATATAAACAATGTCCCGAACATGAGAGTATTCGATACGTTGGGGGAACCGTTAAATTTGAGAATACTAGACATTGGAAATTCCCTAAGCTAGTAGAGGATATCAAGAGAGATACTTCTAGGCTAATCCATGAGATTTCAAATATAACTCCGAGAGAGGAGTGTTGGGAATTTGAGGAACTAGGTGTACAGTTCCATTTAATTGTAATCCCGGTGGTGAGTCTTGTGTATGACTCTGCCCGGAGGTCATGGGCAATGACTTAAAAGATGCCTTTGAGAATTTGAATTAAGAGGTTGAATTGAGAATTTGATTGAAAATGAGATTGAGAATTGAGATTGAGTTAGTAACTTGAGATTTGAGCATTGAGTTGAGAATTGAGAACTTGAGAGTCGAGGATTGAGATTGAGTATTGTAGAACTTGATTGAGATTGAGAGTAAGAGAAATTGAGTATGAGTAACCCAAGAGAGTGGGTAAGACAATGAAGAATTGATTAAGGCATAGCGAGGTAGAAACCCTCGAGGCCTATGTGTAGGATAATATAAACTAACCCCTTGATGTGTGAGTTAGTGTTTTTATTCGATGTCGAATATTGATTGTGCTAATGAAATACCCCAAACTTAAATATGGTGATTAAGATTATTCGAATCCTCGTTTAAGATCCTAATAATGCTTAAGTAGTATTGGTGAGGAAAAATAAATCCAAAAGAAACAAAGAAACGCTTAAAAAGCGAAAAACGCTAAATAAGCGTCAAATAACCATAGGGGGTATGAGACCCCAGATAGCGTATTATATGGATTCCAAAGGTTTAATAAGACCTAAATAATATATGGGAACAACTCCCGAAGAAAACGGATCCAAATAATGTATTAAAACGCTAATAGAGCTTTAACGCACATTTTTCGAGAAACCCGGAAACGTGACTTTAAGTGGTCAAACAGACCCGTAAAAAAATTATAAATCATTAAATAATAATTATTAAGCATTTATGGGAGCTTAATAATCAATAAAAATAATTAAACAAGAAAATTCCGGAAAACGAGCCCGGTTAGTGAATAGTACCTAAACCGGGTAAAATAACGAGCGTTTTCTGTAAAAGACGAAAAACGCTCCAGCTAGTGTAACAGTAAGGGGGCGGTTTTATCAGTCAAATAACTCCCTCACACACACATGTAACTAGCTAATTAAATAAGAGAGCCAAAAGCAAAAAGCATAAGTAAAAACTACTACCTTATTTCCCCCTCTCTCCTCACTCACTCATTTCCCTACTCTCTCACCTCCCTCTTTCCTCACCCACCGATTTCTCTCTCCCTCTCTCTTCTGGCTGCTGTGATTTGGAGCTCCATAAGAAGCTCTAATGGCTTCTCTTCTTCATCCTCATGCTCCACCCTTGTGTAAGCTCCAAACTAAAAAATAATCACATATTTGTAATCCTCTCATCCTCCTCTATCATTCCCTCTTTTCAAAATCCGAAAAGGATGAATTTCATCTCCATGGGTTTTTCCCATTTGGAGAGAAAAGCACACCAATGTAAAGCTTGGAGTCTCCTCTCTCCATTAAGGTAAAAATCTCCATGAAAGAACTCATATTTCTCCATCCTTGCTTATAACCGATTTTTACCTCCTTGTAACACTCCATTTTCTCTCTCTCCTTTGAGCATAATATCAACCTTGCAATGGTGGTGGATTCACCTTCTTGAGCCAAGGGCTAAGATCCCTCCTAAGACATTCCAAAGGTAAACCCTAGAAATCTTGTTCTAAACATTTTTATGAACTAGCATCAATTAAGGGGTTAGTATATTAATTACACGTATTTTGTTTGTTGGGTGATGGGAATGGAGTTTGGCAACTCCATTCCCAATGTGGCCGATTTGGGCAAGAAAGAAAGAGGAGGAGAATTGGAAAGGGAATGAAGGAATTATAAGCTCAAGGTAAGAGCTCCTTACTAATGTTAATTTGATGCATTAGACTAGTGAGAATGGGCAAACCAACTATAGAACCCAAAACCTTGTATTGGTATTGTAGTATTGGAAGTTGAGTATTTGTGAGGAGGATTGAGTATTTGAGAATTAGTATGTGAATTGTAGGCCTTGGAGCCAAATGATTGTGTATGAGTATTAGTATTGGTATTTGAAGAAGTATTGGTGAATGTATATGGTATTGATTGCTGGTAGGACCCTTGTATGGGTGTGGCTAGTTGAGGAATGAATTTGGTGAGAGTTGGTATGTGTGGCCATGTAAGAAAAGTAGATGAACTATGACAAAATTTTGGTAGGAATATGTACATGTATGGATGACTTGGTGAATGGGAAAACCAAGGTGTGTATTGGAGTTAGTAGGTATGTTTAGTAGTGGTGAAGAGGTAGTAGTAGTATGAGAAATAAGGAGTGCAAAATCTGTAACAAAGTGTAGTAACATGCATTGGAGAAGTTAGGAAAGATTAGTGTGCAAGAATTGGTGAAATGGAGATTTGACTTGGGTATAGGTAATGTAATGGCTTGGAAATGTATTTGGGATGCTAGTAATGGTATTGGTAGTAGAAGTATTGGATGTGGGAATTGAGTTTTAAAATCTGTAGCATAAGTGTAACAAGAGCTGTTACAAATGTTGGAAAAGAAGTGAGAATTGTGTAAGTTGTTTGATGGATTTAGTAATGGATTTGGTGGATTAATTAAGGTGATTTAGAAGGTTTAAATAGTACTAAAACATGTTGGTATGTATGTAGGAAGATTGGGGAAGCAATGGGTGAAATTGGGAAGGAAAAATAAGGCCTGTAGCACAATCTGCTACCGTCCGACCCAGAGCCTGGATCGGACCGTGGGTCGGACAAGGCCTGAGGAACGAAATGTAAACATTCTGACTTCGTCCGACCCAAAGGGTGAGTCGGACGTGGGTCGGACGGGGCTTGGATAACAGAACCGAAGATCTACTGGAATGGTCCGACCCAGGGCTTGGGTCGGACGGTGGGTCGGACGACCCATAACTTACAAAAAATAATAATAATAATAATAGTAACATAGTAATCATATGTATGTATATATACAGGTATGTACAAATATATGAGACTTTAGTAATACACCATTAATGTAACACTAATGGTAAAGAAATAAGTATGTAAATGGGAAACAAGTAAGAGGATTAGTTAAGGAAGTCGAAAGCATAAGAACATTAAGTAAACCCAAAGTAATGGGATAACGGGGTAAGTACGGGAGTAGTAGCTATGAATGTATGTAATGCTTAGGATTGATTGAACCATTTGGCATGTAGTCATTGGTTCAGGACTAGGACTCGAAGAACAATAAGGAACTATGGAGCAAGGGCACCCGATAAAGTAAACCAACGGTGAAAGGTTGATTTCTTCATGCCCTGTATCCTAATCTGGTTACCCCGATTTGTGTGCTTATTTGATCACCTAAATAAGATAATGCATGAATCGACTATATTGCACTTATCTGTGCTTGACTTATGTTTTCTTGATATTTATTGTCTTGAACACTAGTTGTATAACTCATGAAACACATGATGATGAATTGTATTCGAATCTTGCATTGTACTTATGTATCGTATTGTATTTCGTATAAATGAGTATTGAGCATTGTAATTGTGTATGTGGCTTGTATGAATGACTTCTGCTAATTCCTAACTACCTAACTCCTAACTTAAGTGAGTAAACTGGAATGAGTAGAAGTCCGATATAGCTTCGGCCACGCGTGAGGATGAGGAGACACAAGAGGTTGGATCCGATTCCTGACTCTTAAACTGGTCCGCGGCCCAAATCCCTTAAATGGGTAGCATCCCGATTGGTGAGTCAAGTAAATCCCGGTGGTGGGACGGAGTAGTCCCCGGGCCGGAGGTCCCGACGACTTAACATGAGTAAGAGTAAGTAAGTAGTAAGTAAGTATGTATGAGTATGAGTATGTATGCGAAGTACTGTGGAACGAGTAAAAGAGTAATCTCCACCCGATTAACCCGGGTGGACCAACATGAGCTAACAAGTATGGTGGATTGCGTATGTATTGCGTATGTACTGTATATGTATCGTGTATTGCGGATTTCGAAAAGGTAAGAACGTATCTGATGGTTTGTATAGTATACCATATATGTATTGATGAGTATGCATTGAAGTGTATGTATGTATTCATTGTGTAATGTATTGTAGCATTATGTATGAGAGCATGTATGCATGTATGTTTGAATGAAATCAATCGCATGTATTCGACCAAGTGGTCGGCGTACCCTCACTAGTACGCGGGGTATGCGGTTATCATGCTCAGCGAAAGCTGACCCCTTTGGGGGAACGTTTTTAGTGTGCAGGTACCCGAAGAGGATATGGTCAAGGCACGAGACCGGTGACTACATTTGGATAGTAGTAGTAGAATGTAGAGGTGTACTAATTAGCACACCCCTTGTACTTAGGAAGTAAGTAGTTGTGAGGAATGGGTAGTGGTTAGACTCTTAATGAGTATGTATGGAATTGAAGGAGGTATCCTACTTGTATAAGGATCTTAGTAAACTCGGTGTATTAGCATGTATTGAACTCATGGAGTATTGTATTGAATGGGAAGTGGTAATACCTAATTAGTAATTGTGGCGAAGATTGTAATTGTGTAGCACTCGGATATTTCGGTCCATCAGACCGATGCTGTAAGCAGTAGTAGTAGCCTTGTTAGCCACGTGGGTGGTTAACGGCATTGTATCACCCATCGTATGTAAGTATGTATCCGCTGCGTGAATCTGAAAGCACGAGGAGACTGGACGGTAACGATTGTATTAATGGTAGGGGTGTTACAAAAAGTGGTATCAGAGCGAAGTATCGCTCTGATGACTGGAAATACAGAGCTTAGGAAATACCGAGTTAGGAATTAGAAGCTTAGGGCTAAGGGCTGAGTGTTAGCATTAGAGAGATGCTAGTTAGGAACTACCGGTGAGTACCGGATACCTACAACACCAGACCCGCCCTGCACAAACCCCTTGTATGATTTTCGAAAAGATGCCAGGGAGAAGAAAAGCCTTCTCATACTCGGGGAAATCCCGATCTGGCAGTTGTGAAGCAATCACATAGTAAAAAAGAACCGACATATGGTAGATTCCAAGAATTGGGAGTCCCGGGGATGGATCCCGGTTGAACAACAATACCCGCACTTAATAGCGGTAGGATGAGCACTCCAATCACAAGGAGGCTGCAACTTACAACAGCATGGGCGACGTGCTCAGCAGTCGCGAAACCTAGCTAACCAACCAACAGCGGAAAGGAAGCACTAACCGCGCAACAGAATGAAAAGGGAGCAGTAACGGAACCCGAGACACAAGTCTACAGATAGTAATACTTGAATAATACCACCAACGGTATGCTGGCTGACTAAGGACATAGTCGGAAGCGGTTAACTCCAAAACTACGACGCCAAAAGGTTACAATACCTGGCCGACATAGCTTACACAGCTACAAGGATATCCACGGGATATGAACCGATAGGACTACAAGGGTAGTGCCTAAACAAGCTAAGGCTCAATAACCACGGTAAACCAGTGGGAACGAGCAACAAGGGAAAACATAAAACTAAATAAATGGGGATTCCTAAGGATTGGAGAAGTACCCCGACCAAGACAACCATGTCAAGATCAATGAGAAGCTACTTAAAAGGATCGAGTATCCCAATCATAAATCAATAAGATCAAGGGAAGAGTCAACAAGACTATCAAATACAAGCAGAAACCATACCAAGATTGGTATAGGATTACCCAAAAACCACCAGTACCACGCACTTGCCACGGCAAGTGCAGTAAGGACAGAGATACGTAAAGGAACTCTAACACGCCAGAGGTACATAGTAATGTACCGTGACTACGATGAAGCAATTACTGGATCACAAATCCTGACACTGAAAGAATGGAACCTTGGAAAGGCCTAACGGCCCGACCACTGTATTTAGAACATACCAGTCTGCGAGAAGCCAGACTTAGTCAAGACCTCAAGCATGGCTATGCCATGAGAGACTCCTTTTAACACCGAACCACAATTTTAAACCCAGATTTTCCTTTCAAACCACAACTTTTCTTTTAAACCTTGGATTTTAAACCAAACCAACAGCATTACGGTGAGTATCATGGAATGATACAAGAGGAGTTGACAATAGAATACTTCACCTAGGCGTGTGACGAACACTACGAGTGTACCCAATTATGGGATGTGGGACAACCGCACTCCGAAGGAGCTTGTGGGCCTGACATATAGTTGGGTAAGTGGTAACGTATCAACAAGGTACCCCACGTATGTATACATGTAGTGTGCGACACACGGAAGTAGTCAACTCCGTTCTACGGACCATGAGTGAGTTCAAATCAGAACAGCTGGACACCTCAGACGATCAAGTATCAAGGAACTCAGAGAATCCATCTGAAGATGAGGAATAAGAACTAGGAAGTGCAAAGAGCACATACTAGTAAGTATAGACATTGGATATGTCTCAAATATTCCAAGCAACTACTTGACAGCTGGATGGAATACCCAGCCTAAACACAGTAAGGCGAATGCCTAACGTGAACCTAACAATGCTCAACAAACGGGGCGAATTCCCAAGAGCAACCCTAAGATTACCACAAGTATACTCCATCATTGAAGGGGATATCAAACCTAGTCTTAAGCACTAGGAGCAAGTGTAAACAGTCTACCCAAGAACGGGAGACGTCATAACCCAAAAAGGGATAACTCAAGTACGATACCACAAGACGGTACAGTGGACAACATATCATAAACACTAGCCGGATGTAACGACATAATTTAACAACACCCAGGAGCAATCCTTGAGGGTGACTGGATTAACAACAGTCAAACCAAGCGTCAAGATAAGAATACAGGAGCTGGAACGAGCACTCGGTTAAGACACTGAAGGGATTTCACTTGACAGGAAATACCCTAGTCTACAAAAGGCACTGATCAGCACCAGATTGCCTAAGAGTCTCCTATGAACGGAAGCGTGATGCCACGACTCACCATGGAGCCCAATAATATCTCCAACCTATGACGGTATACATGGAGTGGAAACATGTATAAGCAGCTTGAAAAGAGCATAGCTTGCAGCAATACGGCTCAGAAGCCGTAAACCAAATACGTTATATAAACTTGAACGGTTGCAAAACCTGTACCATTTGTTAACGAGACTTGCAAGAGGTATTGCCTCATACGACAAGAAATCAACAACTGGACCATCAATTCAAACCCAACTCTATGAGTGGCTTGGACTAATGGCTATCTCAATGTCACTGTCACTAGAGCATCACCCTGGTATACAGTAGACAAACTCTTAATTTTCCTTCATGCCTTCTGTAGCAGTGGTGGCACAGAGGCATAAGAATCATGATGATGCCAACATTGGCCTAGTCCACACTTGGACACTACAGAAACCCAAGGGAAGGTACCCCTCGTTAGCCAAAGACCACCAATGTGGTGAAGATGTGAAACCCTTAGAAGGCTTCCATCTATTAAAATAGTAAAGCCTACTCTTGTAGATATTGCCAAGAGGCGATGGAATAAGGAAATGAGATTTCCAACTATCACGACTTAAGGAGCAAGCATACTCTGTATGCACCCAAGCATGTGGTGAACCGTTGTATAACACCAACATGATAAACCTCGTCATGAGACCTATAAGTGGAGACAACCCCTCAGCAAGAACCTTCACTTGTTAGTGATAGAATACCCTCCAATTGGAGAACGGGACCAGAAAACCCTCGAAGTTTCTTGGGATGTCCCGGTGATGTACATACGAGTAGAACTACACAGCTAGCCTATAATCAATGCTCAGCACTGGAAGACAATAATTGTCAAAACAATCAATGTGAATATACATTGAACACCACAAATGACTAACGCTCGAGAGAGCTTACAACCCGATGAATTACCTCATCCTTGGTCAACCAAGTTATTTGGCAAACTATATCATGAACGAGGAAGTAATGTGAGGTAAGCTAACCTACACACAAAACCTAAATTGAAATAAAACATCCCCACAATGGGAACATGGTAACATTGCGGTATGCTGCAACAACCGTCATACATGTGAACTAGGAACCCCTAGTGCATTTACACCATAAGGAAACGGTGCCAATGACAATGTCACTAAGTAAAGGGAACTACCACAGTAACAGAAACAGTAAAAATAATGTTGTACAATGAGTAAGAATACGGTGCGCAACAAGCGACCACTAGGAGGAAGTAGCAGATAATGACATGGAGCATAAGTGTGAGATGACAGGCTGAAATATTCTTTCCTATCACATAAGTGGTTTACTGTCAAGCGTTTACGCCCCTGCACTCTGGATGACTGAGTGTTTTGGTATTGCACTTGTGCAGCTATTGATCTGATGGGATAGCTAGGGGTATGGAGAATGTAAACTGTAGTAAACCCTTCTTTTCACCAACAAACATGGCACAAGCCAATTAAGCAAGCTTAGCAACAAACCGTGCAGCCTAAGGCCAAAGAAGCATGAAGAGTGTGAAACACACTAACAATCACAGATGTGAACTCCAGTGGAGTAAAGAGTGAAAAGAGACTTAAGAAAGTCACAAGGACCGACGCATAGAAAATGCAAGGTCATACAAGTAAAGGACACTTGTACTGAACCAGAAGAATTGGTATAATTCAGAAGCTATTGACAACAGAGGAAGCACTACAACTGAGTAGTGACTTAACCTCGCCCGACAATAAGTCGGAGGAACTTAATGAGTAATCGTGGAAGCATAAAGAGCATGTGCAATAGGTTACCAGAGAGCTGGTTATAAATCTTAAACCCATCGAGTTCAAACACGGTAAAAGAATACCGCATTTGTTTAGTAAACCTTATTCCCATAATCGACGGATAAGAAGGTGATGTATAGCACATTAAGGATAACAAGAAGGGTGAATAACCCGAGTTATCAGGGTCGCGCAGCAGAAGCTAGTGGGCCCTAGCTAGGAGATAATATACCTAGTAAGTATAGCAGGATGGCTATTAATGCCTTGAAGCCTAATAGGCTGGAACCGAATTAATGATGAGTTAAATAAACTCATATAGAAATCCTTGGTGCAAAGACTAAACCATTGGTATGGTTAAGACCCCCTTCGACCAGAGCATATTGTATAGTATACCGTAGTGAAGCTAAACGCTTCAGATTGCCCAAATTGATTAAACCAATGCTCAATAATAATAACATATGGTAGATTACGTGGGCGTAATCCCTTTTAAGGGGGGTAGAGCGAAAACCGCTTAATGTAAGTTTTGTGAATAAAACACATAAACCGTAATGTGCATAGCACAAATGAGAACCAAATTGATGATTGATACTATGTTAAATAAACATAAGTACTCATTCATATTGTAATTATGGTAATTAGGCATTAGACATGCAAATACCATAGGATGAATATACCCATCTTGTAACACCAATGTAAGAGTATTAGTAAAAGAAAAGTAATGAGTAGTGGACGGAGCTCCACAAGTATTGTAGCCTTTGAAGAAGTAGTACGAAATGATGGAGAGTAGTAGAGGAATGTAGCCCATGAGTAGTGTATTCGTATGTAAGTTGTGGGAAGTAAATTGTGGATGACTAAATTTTATAAGTATGGTAATCCCTAGTTAGAATAATTGAAACGATGGAGAGTAATGAATGGAAGTAGTGAAGGTTGATGAAATGAGCATTTAGGTATCGAACCACGGAGTAAAGCATTTGGGAAGTAGAGTGAGGATAATTGATGGACTGAGTCCATCCTTTGGAGATGTATGAATTCGTATCACAACTAGAAATGGTAAAGAGATAGAAAATGAAAACAATTAAATTATTTGTTTGTTGAAACTGATGTGGGAAGTCGAACTTGATCCTGATCAGATCAAGGGAAACCAAACACAAATTGGGGTGGAAAGATAGTTCAACACTGGTGCTGATCACATCAGGGTCGAACGATTCTTGAAGCTCCCCTCAAGTGGTCACAAGAATCACACATAGGATAGAAGTAATGAATATAACTTGGAACTTGGAGTTGGATGCTTTAGAAAGATTTCTAATTAGCTGTTGGGAAGGATTTTCCTTAGACTGAGAGTAAGGATTTGGCTAGAAGCTTATACCGGAGAAGATAGTAGTGTAGCAGGTCGTATTATTCCAAGGGCAGCGGGACATAGAGGAGTCCTGTGTCTAGATGACCTAAGTGCCTGCGGGATTATATGTGTATTGCATTGCTTTGGGGATAGCTTTGCACTGTTTGTATGTATAACCCTTGTAATGAGAAACCAAGTGGTTGGTTGCAATGTGGATTTGAGTAAGAATTGTACATTGGTAAGGTATGGAGAGTAGAAACCTGGAGTAATGGATTTAGGAATGGTAAGGAGGAAGAATGTATGGCTTTGGTATTAGACAAGTATGAATGAGTAAGTATAGTAATCCAATGACCTCGAGCAACTTTGAGGACAAAGTTCTTAAGGGGGGTAGATTGAAATACCCTAAACTTAAATATGGTGATTAAGATTATTCTAATCCTCGTTTAAGAGCCTAATAATGGTTAAGTAGTATTGGTGAGGAAAAATAAATCCAAAAGAAACAAAGAAACGCTTAAAAAGCGAAAAACGCTAAATAAGCGTCAAATAACCATAGGGGGTATGAGACCCCGGATAGCGTATTATATGGATTCCAAAGGTTTAATAAGACCTAAATAATATATGGGAACAACTCCCGAAGAAAACGGATCCAAATAATGTATTAAAACGCTAATAGAGCTTTAACGCACGTTTTTCGAGAAAACCCGGAAACGTGACTTTAAGTGGTCAAACAGACCCGTAAAAAAATTTGTAAATCATTAAATAATAATTATTAAGCATTTATGGGAGCTTAATAATCAATAAAAATAATTAAACAAGAAAATTCCGGAAAACGAGCCCGGTTAGTGAATAGTACCTAAACCGGGTAAAATAACGAGCGTTTTCTGTAAAAGACGAAAAACGCTCCAGCTAGTGTAACAATAAGGGGGCCGGTTTTATCAGTCAAATAACTCCCTCACACACACATGTAACTAGCTAATTAAATAAGAGAGCCAAAAGCAAAAAGCAATAAAGTAAAAACTACCTTATTTCCCCCTCTCTCCTCACTCACTCATTTCCCTACTCTCTCACCTCCCTCTTTCCTCACCCACCGATTTCTCTCTCCCTCTCTCTTCTGGCTGTGATTTGGAGCTCCATAAGAAGCTCTAATGGCTTCTCTTCTTCATCCTCATGCTCCACCCTTGTGTAAGCTCCAAACTCAAAAATAATCACATATTTGTAATCCTCTCATCCTCCTCTATCATTCCCTCTTTTCAAAATCCGAAAAGGATGAATTTCATCTCCATGGGTTTTTCCCATTTGGAGAGAAAAGCACACCAATGTAAAGCTTGGAGTCTCCTCTCTCCATTAAGGTAAAAATCTCCATGAAAGAACTCATATTTCTCCATCCTTGCTCATAACCGATTTTTACCTCCTTGTAACACTCCATTTTCTCTCTCTCCTTTGAGCATAATATCAACCTTGCAATGGTGGTGGATTCACCTTCTTGAGCCAAGGGCTAAGATCCCTCCTAAGACATTCCAAAGGTAAACCCTAGAAATCTTGTTCTAAACATTTTTATGAACTAGCATCAATTAAGGGGTTAGTATATTAATTACACGTATTTTATGTGCTTTGGGTGATGGGAATGGAGTTTGGCAACTCCATTCCCAATGTGGCCGATTTGGGCAAGAAAGAAAGAGGAGGAGAATTGGAAAGGGAATGAAGGAATTATAAGCTCAAGGTAAGAGCTCCTTACTAATGTTAATTTGATGCATTAGACTAGTGAGAATGGGCAAACCAACTAAAGAACCCAAAACCTTGTATTGGTATTGTAGTATTGGAAGTTGAGTATTTGTGAGGAGGATTGAGTATTTGAGAATTAGTATGTGAATTGTAGGCCTTGGAGCCAAATGATTGTGTATGAGTATTAGTATTGGTATTTGAAGAAGTATTGGTGAATGTATATGGTATTGATTGCTGGTAGGACCCTTGTATGGGTGTGGCTAGTTGAGGAATGAATTTGGTGAGAGTTGGTATGTGTGGCCATGTAAGAAAAGTAGATGAACTATGGCAAAATTTTGGTAGGAATATGTACATGTATGGATGACTTGGTGAATGGGAAAACCAAGGTGTGTATTGGAGTTAGTAGGTATGTTTAGTAGTGGTGAAGAGGTAGTAGTAGTATGAGAAATAAGGAGTGCAAAATCTGTAACAAAGTGTATAACATGCATTGGAGAAGTTAGGAAAGATTAGTGTGCAAGAATTGGTGAAATGGATATTTGACTTGGGTATAGGTAATGTAATGGCTTGGAAATGTATTTGGGATGCTAGTAATGGTATTGGTAGTAGAAGTATTGGATGTGGGAATTGAGTTTTAAAATCTGTAGCATAAGTGTAACAAGAGCTGTTACAAATGTTGGAAAAGAAGTGAGGGAATTGTGTAAGTTGTTTGATGGATTTAGTAATGGATTTGGTGGATTAATTAAGGTGATTTAGAAGGTTTAAATAGTACTAAAACATGTTGGGATGTATGTAGGAAGATTGGGGAAGCAATGGGTGAAATTGGGAAGGAAAAATAAGGCCTGTAGCACAATCTGCTACCGTCCGACCCAGAGCCTGGATCGGACCGTGGGTCGGACAAGGCCTGAGGAACGAAATGTAAACATTCTGACTTCGTCCGACCCAGAGGGTGAGTCGGACGTGGGTCGGACGGGGCTTGGATAACAGAACCGAAGATCTACTGGAATGGTCCGACCCAGGGCTTGGGTCGGACGGTGGGTCGGACGACCCATAACTTACAAAAAATAATAATAATAACATAGTAATCATATGTATGTATATATACAGGTATGTACAAATATATGAGACTTTAGTAATACACCATTAATGTAACACTAATGGTAAAGAAATAAGTATGTAAATGGGAAACAAGTAAGAGGATTAGTTAAGGAAGTCGAAAGCATAAGAACATTAAGTAAACCCAAAGTAATGGGATAACGGGGTAAGTACGGGAGTAGTAGCTATGAATGTATTGTAATGCTTAGGATTGATTGAACCATTTGGCATGTAGTCATTGGTTCGGGACTAGGACTCGAAGAACAAATAAGGAACTATGGAGCAAGGGAACACCCGATAAAGTAAACCAACGGTGAAATGTATGATTTCTTCATGCCCTGTATCCTAATCTGGTTACCCCGATTTGTGTGCTTATTTGATCACCTAAATAAGATAAATGCATGAATCGGACTATATTGCACTTATCTGTGCTTGACTTATGTTGTTCTTGATATTTATTGTCTTGAACACTAGTTTGTATAATTCATGAAACATATGAATGATGATGAATTGTATTCGAATCTTGCATTGTACTTAAGTATCGTATTGTATTTCGTATAAATGAGTATTGAGCATTGTAATTGTGTATGTGGCTTGTATGAATGACTTCGCTAATTCCTAACTACCTAACTCCTAACTTAAGTGAGTAAACTGGAATGAGTAGAAGTCCGATATAGCTTCGGCCACGCGTGAGGATGAGGAGACCAAGAGGTTGGATCCGATTCCTGACTCTTAAACTGGTCCGCGGCCCAAATCCCTTAAATGGGTAGCATCCCGATTGGTGAGTCAAGTAAATCCCGGTGGTGGGACGGAGTAGTCCCCGGGCCGGAGGTCCCGACGACTTAACATGAGTAAGAGTAAGTAAGTAAGTAAGTATGTATGAGTATGAGTATGTATGCGAAGTACTGTGGAACGAGTAAAAGAGTAATCTCCACCCGATTAACCCGGGTGGACCAACATGAGCTAACAAGTATGGTGGATTGCGTATGTATTGCGTATGTACTGTATATGTATCGTGTATTGCGGATTTCGAAAAGGTAAGAATGTATCTGATGGTTTGTATAGTATACCATATATGTATTGATGAGTATGCATTGAAGTGTATGTATGTATTCATTGTGTAATGTATTGTAGCATTGTGTATGAGAGCATGTATGCATGTATGTTTGAATGAAATCAATCGCATGTATTCGACCAAGTGGTCGGCGTACCCTCACTAGTACGCGGGGTATGTGGTTATCATGCTCAGTGAAAGCTGACCCTTCGGGGGAACGTTTTTAGTGTGCAGGTACCCGAAGAGGATATGGTCAAGGCACGAGACCGGTGACTACATTTGGATAGTAGTAGTAGAATGTAGAGGTGTACTAATTAGCACACCCCTTGTACTTAGGAAGTAAGTAGTTGTGAGGAATGGGTAGTGGTTAGACTCTTAATGAGTATGTATGGAATTGAAGGAGGTATCCTACTTGTATAAGGATCTTAGTAAACTCGGTGTATTAGCATGTATTGAACTCATGGAGTATTGTATTGAATGGGAAGTGGTAATACCTAATTAGTAATTGTGGCGAAGATTGTAATTGTGTAGCACTCGGATATTCCGGTCCATCAGACCGATGCTGTAAGCAGTAGTAGTAGCCTTGTTAGCCACGTGGGTGGTTAACGGCATTGTATCACCCATCGTATGTAAGTATGTATCCGCTGCGTGAATCTGAAAGCACGAGGAGACTGGACGGTAACGATTGTATTAATGGTAGGGGTGTTACAACTAATGCAAATATATAATGGATTGTTGCCTTGCATGTTGATTGAATTAAAAATGAATCGCATGTTCTCGACCAAATAGTCGGCGTACCCCCGTTAGCACGCGGGGTATGTGAATTTCATATGCAGCAATTTGCTGAACCCCTAGGGGCACCGTTTTTATTTTTCAGGTACATTGGAGTTGTTTACCGTCCGAGTGTAGGGCGGGGTTGCTATGTAAGCATGGGTAGTTGTTTAAGAAGTTGTATTTTTTTATATTGTGGAATTATAAGACCGAAATGTCATCGGTAGACTTGAGAATTGTAGATACTCGGTATAGAAGGGAATTGAGATTGTATTTTTATAAGATGGAATTGAAGTTTGTATTTGGTTTGAGACTTGATTAAGGAATGAAATGTATCGTTTGTATAGAGTACTCGGTATAATAATCCATCAGACCAATATTGTATTTGAATTGTTGTATTGGATTTGGCCTTGTTAGTCACGAGGGTGACTAACGGCATTGTAATACCCACCGTTGGTAGTTTGATTTCCGTTGCCTTGATGCTGGTAATTGAGATGGGTTAAGAGTTAATGATTGGATTAGCGGTAGGAGCGATACTTCGCTCTGATGGTTGAAATACCGAGTTTAGGAAAATACCGAGTTAGGAATTAGAGACTTAGGGCTAAGGATTGAGTGTTAGCGTGTGAGGTACGCTAGATAGGAACTTCCAATGTGATCTGGATACCTACATAACCATACCCGCCCTCCGCAACCCACATTATAAAGTCAGGAAAGGAACACCAGAGAGATGGAAAGACCACTCATACTCGGGAAAACCCGATATGGCAGTTGTAAGATATCTTTGTAAGAGAGAGAACCAGTCATACGGTAGATTCCAAGAACTGGAAATCCCGAAGATGGTTCCCGTTTGAATGACAACAACCACGCATATTGGCGGTCGAGTGAGAATCCTAACCAAAGGATAACGGAATTTGCGGCACCATGGAGCGACATGCTTTGCAGTCGTGAGGACCATGCATAGCCGGCAAGAAAGGAAGCACAACCGCATAATGAGGTGAAAAAGACGGAGTAACAAACCCGAGACAAAAGAGTCTGCAAACGTTTGATAATACCATCAACGGTAATGCAACCGACTATGGAATTAGTTAAGGTTGGATAACTTCAAACCTATAACGCTGAAAGGCAGCTTTACCAGAATAACATAGTTCAGACGACTATGAGAGTATCCATGAAACTCACACCAATAGGACTACGACGTAGCTCCTAAGGATTAGTCAAGCCTCGGTAACCACCGTAAAGGCGTGGGAATGACCGACAAAGCAAGGTACACGGGGAACCCCAAGGATCGGGAAAGCATGCGGATTAACGACAATCATGTCAAGAACACCGAGAAGCCACTCTGGAAATTGATCACTAAGATCAAGAGATCAAAGGTAGATCCACTAAAACCATCAAATTTGGATGGAAGCGATACTGTAACCAGTATACGTTAACCTGAAAAACAACCTACCCGCACACTTGCCAAGGCAAGTGCAGCAAAGGCAGGACCACTTGGAAAACTTTTAACGACCAACAAGTACTTACTAAAGTACCGCTAAGACGATTGAAGCAAATGTAGGATCACCAATCCTAAGAAGTTGAAGAACCAAACTTTGGAAGGGCCCGATGGCCGACCATCATATTAACGAACATACCAGTCAGCGAGAAGCTAGACTTGGTCAAGACCTCAGACATAGCAACACCAAGAAAAATTTTCTTTCAAACTCAAACTTTCCTTTCAAAAACACAAACTTTTCTTTTAAACCTTATATTTTAAAAACCAAACCAGAGAATCACGGTAAGTAGCATAGGACGATACAAGAGGAGATGACAAAAGTATACTTCACCTAGGCGTGTGACGAGCACTACTAGTGTACCCAAATACGGAATGTGGGACGACTACACTCTGAAGGAGCTTGCGGGCCTAACAGACCCTTTTGTGTGTTAGTCAGGTAAGTGGTAACGTGCCAATAAGGTACCCCACGTATGTATACAAGTGGTGTACGAAACACGGGAAGTAGTCGACTCCGTTTTACGGACCATAAGGTAAATTCAAACCGAAACAGTTGGACACCTCGAACGATCGAAGAACCCAGATAAGCTTACAAAGCTAAAGGAGTCAAGAACTCACTTCAGGAGAACGATTAAGAGTTAAGAAGTGTGAGAAGCACCAACAATTGAGAAAAGACATTGGATATGTCTCAAGAATCCAGAAGCAAGCATGTTTGCTGGAATGAATACCAGTCTAAACCCGGTAAGGCAAATGCCTAACTTGAACACGCCAATGTTCAAGGAACAAGGTAAAATACCCAGAGTGATCACATAATGTACCGGAGAATATCATTCACCACTGAAGAGGATATCAAACCGGTCAAAAACATAAGAGAAGTATTCATGGTCTACCCTAAGGACGGGAGATGTTGTAACCCTAAGCGGGACACAACAATTAGAATGAACACTCGGTTAGAACACCGAAGGGATCCCACTTGACAAGGGACACCCTAAATTGACAATTGGCACCGGAAGTATCAAAATACCTGAAGGGCCATTAATAAAAGGAAGCGTGATGCGATGACCTTATCATGGAGCCCGATATTACCTCCAAACCAATTAATGGTATACGGGAAGTAAAGCTTGTGAACAGCCTATGATGAGTAGAACTCTAGGCAGTGTGGCTAGTAATCCAGGAAACTACTACACTACGTAGATCCAACGGTTACAAAACCCACTGAGAACCATAAGGAGAATTGCCAAGAACGGCACCGGTAAGATTGCTTAATAACTAACAACGAGGACACCAGTCGTTATTGTGAGACCGCGAGAGCGGTGAACATATTCCAAAGAAGAGGATGTCATCAGTGGAAGTCTGAAAATACATCTCTTTCACAACTGCTAATGTAGTGAAGCTTGAGCATATAGTCGTTGCCAAGTAATAACTTGAACAAGATGAAACAGAAGGAAGCTTTGATGGCAATTGGTAAAAACTGAAAGAGTAGTCGGTTATTAAGTGGATAACGCTCAAGGAGCTCAGAGACATAAAGGAATATCATACTCTGTAATCGGCCAAGTAAATGGCGAACCATAGTATAAACGGTAGAAATACATGAGCAGAAGCTAGTAACAGTGGATGACATGGAAACCAAAGTCGTGAGTAAATACGAACATGGTGCGCAACAAGCGACCGATGTATCTCAATAATCACACAATGATATGGAGTTGTTAAATAAGGAATGAGAGACAGACCGTGCAACAAGCCGGAAATATGTACCCAGGGATAAAAGACCTCATAGAAGAGACAATGTCCATTCCTATTGCAATCGCATAAGGAACCGAAAGTGTACCCTTGGAAGATCAATTGACAAGTGAAGTAATAAACTTCGGGTCAAGACTACCCAATTGATAAATAATCAACCGCATTGGATAAGGAAAGTGTTGTAAACACGTTAATAAACCTGGCACAAGCCAGTTAAGCAAAAGCTTAGGAACAACCGTGCGGCCTAAGGCCAGAGAAGCACGAAGGGTGTGGAACACACCAACAATCACAAGAAATGAATTCCACCAAAATAAAAGCGGTAGGAAACCCATGAACATTTAGAGGACCGATGCATAGAAAATGCAAGGTCATACAAGTAAAGAACACCTGTACAAAATCAGATGAATTGGCATAATTCAGAAGCCACTAACAACAAAGGAAGCACTACAACTATGTAGTGGCTCAACCCCAACCGACAACATGTCGGAAGAACCAAGTGAATGATCACAAGTATACAATAGTATGTATCATAGATTTCCAAATAGCTGGATAAAAAATCCGAAGCTCATTAAGTTCACGTACGGTAAGAAATACCATGAGTGAATTGATAAACCTTATTCCCAAGATAAAAAGGGATAAAAGGTGATGTCTAACACATCAAGAATAACGAGAAGGGCGAATAAACCCCAAGTTATCAGGGTCGCGCAGCAGAAGCTAGTGGGCCTAGAATTATAAGGTTTAATATACCTAGCGAATGAATGGCTAATTATCAATGCCTTGAAGCCTCTTACGCTAGAACAGAACCCGGTTAAGAGTTAAACAAACTCCAATGAGAATTCTTGGTGTAGGGACTAAACCAGCAAATTGGTTAAGACCCTTTGACCAAAGAGCATTGTATCATAGACCGCTTGGAAGCAGAACCACTCCTGATGGCTGAACGCCTAAACCAATGTCTAACATTGACACATGGTAGATTATGTGGGCGTAATCCCTTTTTAAGCGGGGTAAAGCGAAAACCGCGAAGTGTAAGTTTTACGTGATAAGTGCGTAAACTACAATGCACATAGCGCAAAAGAATTTGTTTTGATGATTGGAACTTATGTTACATAAACATAGGTATCCATTCATAGTGTAATTGTGGCTATTTATGAGATTAGAAGTGGAATGGAGTAGAAACTCCAGGGGAATGAGAACCCCGATTGGTAATAGTATGAGATTTGAGTTGGTGTGGAACCGGCGTTGAGAAATGAGTATGTTTGGGAGACTTGATGAGTATAAATCGGTATGAAACCGATGTTAAACCTAGTAGGAATTGAGTCCCTTAGGTGATTTGATTGATTTTCTTATAAACGATTGAAGGATAGAAAATTAATTGGAGAACTAACCTTTGAATTTCTTAGGCATAGTTGTTGAAGATAAATTGAGTAATAATTGATAGGATGATTAGTAAGTGAGTAAAAGAATTCGATAAATTAGAAGTGTATTATTGCCTTGGTGATTATGACTATAAAGATAAAAAGATAGAAAATGAAGTAATGTTTGACTATTTGATTGTGTGAATTGAGGTGGGAGGTGGAACTTGATTTGCTAGCGATCAAGGGAAACCGAACACAAATTAGGGTGTTTCGTCTGGTAGGAGGCTCTCTCATTGCCTTTGGTAGTAGCCAGGATGTTTCGTCCGGTAGCATCCCACTTCATCCTTGTCCTATTCAGCCAAGTTTGGTCCAATGAGAAACAAGAAGATATATTATAAATTAAAGTTTCCTAGCTCTTAAGTAAGCCCTCTCTGGCTTATATAAATCGGCCACCACCTCCATTAAGCTCTTTAGTACCTTAACAAGAGGAAAGGATGACAGGAAAGCTTACCTTGTCACCATCACCTGACTGAGAGCAAAAAGAAGAAGGAGAGCTATTATCTTCATCTTCTTCCAATCTTGGAGGTAAGGATGTTCTTGGTGTGTTCTTCATCCTTTCCTAGTCTATTCTCTGCCAAAAACCAAAAGAGAAACCTAGAGAACTCACTCCATTTCCATGTTCATTCTAGGAGCTTAAAAGTTGTCTTGAGGTGTTCTAACTTCTAGCAAGCTTTCCAAGATTTAAGGAAGGTTTTCTTCATCAATATTCAAGGTAACTTGGTTACCATCCCTTATCAAACCTATGTATTTTAAAAAAGTATTACTTCTATATAATCTGATTAAATTCGTAGGTATTTATGAGACTAAAGCTATAAGAGTGGAAAATGTGGTTTAAGGAAGAAAAGGATGCGTTTGCAATCGATCCTTGATTGCTGAATGCTTAAGAGCTTGTTTATGGTGTTTTGTTTTATTTTGTAAGTGGAGTTAATCTAAGAGCCTTTATGGTTGTTTTAAATAGTAATTAGGCCTATTTGGTGTTGTTATAATCTAAGGAAAATGGAGTCTTAAGAACTTTGTTTAATAATCAGATTTGTAGGAAGAGGTCTTAAGTGTTAATCAAGTGTTTTATGTGCTTAGCTAATCTAGAAATTATCTGGTTAGTATGGCTAAATGACATAGGTAAAACTAGAACTTATTTAAGATTTTAAGTATGACTGCTAGGTTGAAGTAATATGGTGAATTAGATGACTAACACAACCAAACTGAAATTAGTAGTTAACTAGTATGAGTTAGGTGTATCCTAGGCTAAGAACATATTTGTTACTTGATCTTGTCATTAGTAACTTATTATGACCAAACTGATTTAAGAATTTCTAAGATGAATAATATGTGTTCTAGGATAAGGAGGATAGTTTAAGCTAAGCTAGGATTTAAGGACTTAAAGTCTAATATATTAAGAACCTATATGAATTGGCTTAAAAGGGGTGATTATGGTTGCATGAACTCCTAAGCTAGTCTGGCTAAACTTATGTTGTCTTGATCGAAAGTGTTAGGAACCAATTAGATTTGATTCAAGTTGTAATCCATGGTTGAATAGGGTGTTAAGTTACTCTAGATGTGATAATTAATAATAGAACTGAAATGAATATGATCTGCTTGGTTGTTCAAGACTCGGTCTTAAGGTAAGATTTATGGTTGTTTAAATTGCTAAGCTAATATGTTTATTGGTGTGTGATCTGGCCGAAGGTGCCTTGGAAAGTTATGTGATTTTAACCATGCCTTAAGTGTTGTTTTGATTATTGTTATGTTCCTTGTGTTTAAGAGATTATGATATAGACTTTGTTAAGTAACTTGACTTTTGAGTCTTGCTATACTTGGAACTGTTATACTCTGGTTAATCAGGATTCAATGAGTAACTCATTGGAATGGACTATTGAGATATGGCCATATGTGAAACTTGGGCAGTAACTACCTCCTTATGATCTATTGAACTCATGGTATACCTTAGACTCCATGGGACATTTCATGGTTTCCTACACTATATTTTAAAGGTACTATAGGGGGTGTGCACATCTTTTAGGGTCTGGAGTGCGTTTGGGAAAGGTTGGATCACCTAAATGATTGGGATTCGTCCCTTGAATTGATTTAAGTGGAAATGGAGAAATTGGTGATTAAGAAAGATAAGTGAATTGGTTAACATGTACTTATTCAGGTTTAGATGCTTTATTGTTAATGCTTGGACTATTGGTTGAGTAAAGCTTGTGTATATACCATCAATTACTTTACTAAGTTATTTTATGATGGTAGCTTTGATTTTACTCCACTCTGCTGACTTATTGGCTTTATGCCCTGTGGTATTTTCACTATGATTGTATGAATGGCCACAAATGTTGTTAATGAAGAAGTTTCTTCTTAGTTTTGAAGACATTCGAGAGTGTGGGCATTTGGGGCTAGAAGACCATCACTTAGCTCTCTTTTGGTTTATAGATTAATGTATTAGGTTGTCCTATAACCTATGTAATATTTATTTTGTTTTGTTGTAAGTTAAGGCTAAGCATTCACGAAGGTTGTGAATGTGGCGGTAACGCCTATAAGACTTATGCTTCCGCTTTATTAACTCGAGCAAGTTGTTATCATGTTATGGATTAGTAATTTAGGGGCGTTACCGTGAGACCTTCCACCAATTTCTATCTTTTTCCTTTGGATGACAAGGGGTGTGATGTAATGTATTATTCTGCAATACCTTTAAACAACAGGCTCTCATGATTAAAAAATATATAAATAAACTACAGTTAACTTTTTCTACATACAAAAACTGTTTTCTTAAAGAAATATATACATAACTATGATTTATTATAAATTGCATAGTTGATTTGTAACCCCTCATTTTTCTCTCTCTATCCTTATAGCGGTATTGGGTCAACTGTCCCAGATACCGATACCTTAGGTAGACAGGTGAGAAAGTACCCCGAGAAATTAATAACCGGATAAAAGAAGCCTATTTTGGTTTAGAAAGTTCTTTATCAGAGCAGTATCTTGCCTTATCCTTTCATTATATAATTTAACATCATTCTCAAGGTCACCAAGCTAAACCAAACTAGTTCCACTATTAGCTAACTACCATATATCAGCTAAAACAGAATTAATTTGAGAAATGATTTAATCGAACAACTTTAAGCAAAAAGATTTCCTGAAGTTTTTATCTAACTCAATTTCCAATTTCCACAAGAATTATCACCCAAAATTTAACATTTATAAGCACTCAAAGAAGCTTATTCTTCATAGCAAGAGAACAGTAAAAAACTAGTGCGACATTAAGTATAATTAACATATTTGGAAAGATCTTCACTTCTTCACACTTAAGAGGAGCAATGTCCTCATCGTTCACAAAATAAACTCAAGAAAAGCTCTTGTAAAATATGATAGACTCATGAAGGATTCCATTCAGGAAATTATGGACTAACATATTAAATAAGCAAGATAAGTATCATAGGCTGAACACAAACAACAAAGATAAAGAAACAAAAACTCCCTCTATATCTTTATATTAAGAAAGGGTCCCTTCCTCACACTTAAATTCGACAATAGGATAGAGGTGTTCCTCACACTTGCTGTAACACCTCATATGAGCAGTTGTCCAACAACTTAGATCTCAAGCCATTCGGGATTGAAAACTTGCATCTTTTAAGCCCTTTATTATCTGAACTTAAAAGTGGAAGACCTTGTTGTTGTAGTCAACCCATATGTATTCTTATAAACCATTCACAATACTACTCATATCCCTATGTGGGATTGGGGTATTAAATACTCCCCCACTCGTAGAATACGACGTCCTCGTCGCAAGCCCAATATCCAAGGTCCCAAGGACCTACTCAGTAGGTGTCCGGTAGTCCAGCTTGACATGGTCCCGAGTTTTCTCTAATACCATTTGTAACATCCCATATGAGAAACCGTCCGACAACCTAGCTCTCAAGCCATTCGGGCTTGAAAACTAGCCTCTTTTTAACCCCTTTATTTTCACCTGGGCTTAAAAGAGGAAGACCTTGTAGTTGTAGTCAACCCATATGTATCCTTATAAATTAGTCACAATACTACTCATATCCTGATGTTGGATGAGGGTATTACACTTGCGTCCAGGCAAGTGTCCAACCTTGAAGAAATAGAAAATACCACAAAAATTTCACCTTCACACGCTTAAAAGAGACCAAAAAAAAAATATTTGAAGCATTGCGTTAAAAGCACGAGCAATAGCACCACTTCTGTTTGAAAGAAGAAAAACGAAAAACGAAAAACTACAACTAAGCTAAGAAAAATATATTAAACTTTACCATTGGGTACCTCCCAGCAGTCAGTTGCTCGTCTTTATAGTCTTTGGCTACACTTTCTCTTGATCATGTGACTTCACTGCATTACCCTAAGTTAAGAGAATAATCCTTACCAAGATTCACAAGACATTTTTCAGGTTGGCTCCAAGATCCTCTTCACCAGTTAAACTTTATTAACTATCTCCTTTAGTCATGCTTGCTTCGGGATATCTTTTGCCCGACTTCTCGGGCGTGTAAACAACATTAGGGGAGCTTGCTATGTAAGGATACTTCATGCAGTAAAGGGTCACAAATATCTATACCATAACAAAATTATACTCTGCAAAATGTTTCATGTTATGTTTCATATCAAAAGAAACCTTCTCATCATGATATCGCAAAATTATTTTTCCTTCCTCTACATCAATCAAAATACGAGCAATTTGCATGAAAGGTCTCCCTAAAATTATAGGCACCTCTGAATCTTCCTCCATATCCACAATAATAAAATCAGCCAGAAAAGAAAATTTACATACTGAGACTACTGAATCCTTCACCTCCCCTTTAGGATAAACTATAGAACGCTCAACCAGTTGTAAGCGAATAGAAGTAGAAGAACATTGACCGATTTCTAGTTTATTAAAAACTGATAAAGACATTGAGTTAATACTTGCACCTAAAGCACACAAACCTTTACCATAGTCTACATCTTCAACGGAGCAAGGTATGATAGAAAGTCCAGGATCACCAAGCTTTGAAGGAAGCTTTTTTAAAAGAACTACATACACCATCTCTGTTATCTTCATTATTTCGTATTCTGCAAAATACGCTTCTTAGATAGAGAATCTTTCAAAAAATTTGCATAATTTGGCATCTCCTTAAGTATATAATCAAAATAAACTTTAGTTGTTAATGGTTCCACGAAGCTCATAAATTTTTGAATCGCTTATCAAAATCCCTCATTAAAACCGGCTAAGGATAATGCAAAGATTTAATCAATGCAATTCTAGAATCAAACATAAAAGAAAGAAGGTTGATTTTCACGAGACTCCTTTTCTTGGGTTTTTCTACTTCATCACTGGAGTCCTCAACTTCTTCACACTGTACTGTAGGTCTATTAGCTTCTTCTGTAGCTTAAAAAGCACTAGGTTTTGGTCACTTCTCACTTCCCAATGTTATTGTTTTGCAATGCTTTATCGGGTTTGTTTTTGGTTGACTCGGAAGGGCCCTTGTTGGCCTCTAGTCTAGCTGCTGTGAAATATGACTCAACTTCCTTTCCATATTCTGACTTATGGCCCCTTGATCAACATTTCTAGCCGCATGATCAACAAATTTAGCATTCATATCATCGAACCTAGTGTTGGTGATTTGACTCTGCTTTAAGATACTTTCTATATTACAACTGTTTCCATGAGAAGGTTGAGACTGCTCCTATTGTTGATTGTAAAACTACTGCCGGTTCTGATTATAAACCTGATTGCCCAACTGATTTTCATTGTGCCTCCGTTGCGGTTGTTGGTTGTTATTACAACCCTCCCAATTATAAGAATTGGGATACTGGTTCCCGGATCTATTATAAACTGAATTTACGTTCTTCGGCTTGCCATTGTAACCAACCCCTTCACAATTATAAGTTTCATAGGCTCCTCCACAGATATCATAGCAAGGAGTTGAGCATGGTGATGACGTGGTTTCTTTTACTGGCAACTGCTGCGTCTGATTCATGGTTAGCTTCTCAACAGCTTTGGCAAGAGCAGTCAATTGAGCAAACACATGATCCTGTGGGGGAAGACTAAAAATTCTAGTTTCTTTATGAGTTTCACCTCTACCCTCATTCTTGCACCACTGTCTGGTGCTAGCAGTCATCGAGTCCAGGAGGAACTCAACAACGGTTTTTTTTAGATTCACTTAGACCTCTAATGAAAGATAACACAAGATCTCTCTCGCTCATCCCATGGTGTAGACAATGAATCTGAAGCTCCTTAAATCTATCCTACGAATCATATAGAGACCCACCTATCTCTTGACTGAAATTAGTAATCTCACTGATCTTATCCCTTGTCTTAGAAGGTGGATAGTACTTCATTAAAAACTTCCCAGGTGGTGATGCTTCGGGACTATAGACTTCTTAACCATCTAGAAGATTATCTTTCAAAGAATAAGTATATATTTTAATAATACTAATTGCATATTTTTTAAAAATGATTTTATGGTTATATAAACTACTTTTCTAATTAAAAGATGTTAAACGTTTGGATATAGGCAAGTTGAAGGTTGTTCTTAAGAGGATAGATGAAGGCTATTTTTTCATTGACAACTTCGGGGGATCTTTTCATAACATTAGTTAGAATAGTTTTTGGTTATAATCTGCTTACAAACTAAAAGTGTCTTACCTATAGCGGGTCGTTTTGTTACTGGAATGTTAATTCTTAGAATAAGGTTACTGGAATATAAATCTAAGAATAGAATATGATCTCATTTGGTTGCTATGACGTGAATACTTGGAATTCGATGTTTCTTTCGTTTGGTTGGCAGAATAATGCTAGGAATAGAATTGGAATAAAGTACACAGTTACAAATTATCCCTGATAAGTAACACAATATTATTATTTGTTGTATGATAAACTATAAAATTTAATTATATATATATTAACTTGAAAATATGTAAAAAAAATATTTATTACAAAATAATTAATGAAGTTTACTATTCATAATTAGAAGAACCCAAAAAATAAGTCAATAAATTATTTTAAAAAATTATACTATTGTTTAAATTTCTAGATAATTTTAAATTGATACTATAAATATATACTTATAATTATTGGGTATATATAACATAAAATAAACATTATACTAGCACGTAATATTAATGTAATTAATATAATTTGAACATCATACTATTTATTCAGATGCGGATAAATAGTATTTTAAAACTATTACTAATTATGCAAATTTAATAAAACATTCTACAAGGAAAAGAACAAACTATAAAATTACAATGTAAACTTTTAATTATATTAAATTATTATAGTACAAAATATTTGTATTATTTTTCAGAATGATTAATTATTGCATTTTTAAAATAATGATTAATTATAAAATTATTTCTACAAACTATCAGGTTTTAACTATATATTAAAGCTATTATAGATTCTATATCCGCTTAATAATTAATGGACAATTTTATGTGCTATACTTGATTTCTCATTTCTTGATATATACAGTATTAAATTTAAATTTATGTTTTGAATTCCATTAAGTAATACTCCCTCCGTCCTGAAGGACCGTCTTGTTATATTTGGACGTGTCGTTTGACTTCAATATTAACATAGATAAAATAATTTTAAATTTGAATTTTGCAAATGATTCCTTACATGATAAACTAATGTTACATGGTTTTATTTTTAAAATTATTTTATCTGATATGTTAAATATTAAGTGGAAAAACGAGCCATAAATCACAATGAGACGGTCAATTCAGGACGGAGGGAGTATTTAATATAATAGAATATAATGTTTTAACTAAAATGTATGTTTAAAATAAAATAGATATTTGTCAACAATTGAACAATATATAATATAAGTAGTAAGTGATAGCTATACACATAATATTCGTTTATAGTCAATTATTTTTTATTAGTAAGAATTATTTTTTAATTTCAATGGTATTATTTGTTCCATTTAAAATTCAAAAATCTTATTTTTAGTATATATTTGATTTTAAATTGTAATATATAATAAATTTATTTTATATAATATATATAAGATATAATATATTTGCTCATAATAAAATGGTTAGGCTTCAACAAATTCACTTTTCAATTTTCGAGCAAGCTGGATATGAAGAACATTCTAGCCAACGATCCCTGGCACTTCCAAAATAGTTTCCTGGCGGTGGCGATTATCAACCCTAAGCTCAATCTAGATGAACATGTTACCAACACGGTCAATATCTGGGTTGGGGTACACAAACTTCCAATGGTCTTTTTTAACGGACCCTCCGTTATTAAACTAGCCAACTGTATAGGGAGGTTTGTGGAGAGCCCGGAAAGAATCAACCCCCTATATGTTAAAATTCTCAGGATTGAGGTGGAAATCAAAATAACTGATCCTCTA
>CM041778.1:216446780-216463001 GCA_023374045.1 Limonium bicolor | reverse complement strand
ACCTAAATAAGCCTTCGACCTTTTTAACATTCATAAAGTGCATTTTTTAAACTCATTTTATACATTATAAAAGAGTCACTTACTCGACAGATTTTTAGGGTTTGTGGTTAGGGTTTAGGGTCTTCACTACAAACCCTAAAATAAGCCTTCAACGTTTGTAACTTTCCTATGGTGATTTTAGGGTGTGGTGTAGGGCAATATTTTTTAACTCGTTCTATATTTTATAATGTCATCACTGACTCAACATATTTTTAGGGTTTGTGGTTTCCTCCACTACAAACCCTAAAATAAACCCTCGACGATTTTAGATTTTTGAGGGTGGTTTTTAGGGTGTGTGGTGTAAGGTGATTTTTTTTAACTCATTCTATACTTTATAATGTCACCACTGACTTGACAAATGTTAAGGTTTGTGGTTTAGCCTCCACTACAAACACTAAAATAAACCTTCGACCTTTTTAACTTTCCTATGGTGGTTTTTAGGGTGTGTGGTATAAGGTACACTTTTTTCTTAACTCATTTTATACCTCATAGTGTCACCACTGAATCAGAAGATTTTTGGGGTTTGTGGATTAGTGTTTAGGATCGTTTGACCCTAAACCTTCTAATACAAACCCTAAAATAAGTCTTCGATGTTTTTAGCTTTCCTATGGTGGTTTTTAGAGTGTATGGTGTAGGGTAGTCTTTTTTTTAATGGATGCTCTAGCCACCCTGCAACTAGGGGGCTTATAGCCTCCTAACGGCTGAATACCTCCTATGCATAAAAATGTGACTGCTTGAAGTAATATTGAGTGCGAATAACACTTCTCTTGTTTTTTTTTTCATGTTTGTCTTTGTCTTCATTTCTTTTTATGAAAGTAAAGTTTATTTTTTTTATCTAAGACTTCTTTATCAATCTACTTTTAAAGTGATGTAGTTGAAGCAGATTTAAAAGATCACATACGACCTTAATCCTTAGGCAACAAACCCTTGACTATAAACCTTTATGATTTTTAAATCATAATAAGTTTGAATAACAAAGCTTCATATAGATAACCAACAAGTATTTATTTTTTATAATAGTAGTAGAAGTTTGGTTCTTCACCAATAACTATATAGCAGTTAATAATGTTCTCCTTAGTTGAGCTACAAGTTGTTTAATAGTCAAAGTAAGTTAAGCTCACTGTCAATAACTACAAATTCCAAATAACAAGTTAACGAAATACTAGTGATATGTTAACAAAATACAAGTGACAGGTTAACCAAATACAAGTGATAGGTTAACGAAATACAAGTGATAGGTTAACGAATTTCAAGTGACAGGTTAAAGAAAGACAAGTGACAGGTTAACGAAATACAATTGTCAAGTTAATGAAATACAATTGATAGGTTAACTAAATACAATTGACAGGTTAACGAAATACAAGTGACAAGTTAATGAAATACAAGTGACAGGTTAACGAAATACAAGTGACTGGTTAACGAAATACAAGTGACAGGTTAACGAAATACAATTGATAGGTTAACGAAATACAAGTAATAGGTTAACGAAATACAAGTGACAGGTTAACAAAATACAATTGTCAGGTTAATGAACTACGTGTCACAGGTTAATGAAATACATGTGTCAGGTTAAAAAAATACAAGTAACATGTTAACAAAATACAAGTCACGGGTTGACAAAATACAAGTCACATAACACACTTTTTTAAAACCTATCTTCAGTAGCGATTTTGTTTTTGTTTCTTTAGTCAATTTGTGGGTAATTTTTTGCAAGTAATCATTGTTAATTTAGTGAGAAAACAACAAAAGAAACAAAATAACAAAGTTGCATATAGATACACAACAGGTATCTGTCTTTATAATTGAAGTAGCTCAAGTTTTGTTCTTCACCAATAAACTAAGGCAGCTACAAGTTGTTTAGTTGTCAAAAGTCATGCATCCCAATCATTCACAATCAATATCTACATAGTTTCAGCATCACTTTACATGTGTCATGTTACAATCTATCAAAAAATCTAATTGTCTAAACATCTTTAGAACATGTTTCATGATTGCCTTTCTAATTAGATCTTCCTTGTGTGATTTTTTTTTTCTGAGATGTCTTCTTTTTCTTCTACCACTTCTATTTTATTCATTTTCGTTTTCTAAGTGTAACTTAGTGTCATTTTTGTTAGTTTCTTCTGCAAAGTTGATAAGATCACCATCATGATACAGTAAGCGTGCAACAATACTCTTTCTGTAGAACTCCCTAAATTGCTTGCTCATAAGATTCTCAGCCAGTTTGTCACTTGCATGCTAACGCTTCATCAATACACACACTACTAACAATATAAAAAAATAATTTCTAGACAAATTTGACATTGAAATTGATGACAAAAAAGATATGATGTCAAAATTTGAAATATGGTGGAAAGTAAAAAGAATAATCGGTCGAGTGAACTAGACCTAGAGGGGAAAAAGAGTATAGTGAAAATTATAGATTTGGTTTGACCTTTTTCTCATAAAAAAAGAGGTAATACTACTCTTTTTATGTTTGTGTGTTTTTATTTCAACCATCTATTTAATTTGTTTATCGCACTAAATAAAAAAAGTTTGAATATAAATATTATAAGTGATATATTATATAACAATTCTATAAGTAAATACTCTCAGTATATTAAATTTCACGATATTGTAAGAAAAAGTTTTTTTTAAAAAAAACTAGTAATAATTGGAACTTAATTTAGTCATAGTTCTTAATTTATAAATATAGGATATAAAAAATATTGTAAAATTTAAACTATTTCTAAAAAACAAGACATAATACACAATAGAGGTTTTAAATTTATTATATATTATAATTTTCAAATAGCACTAAACATATAAAATATAATATGCAGACAAGAAAAAAATTTAACTTATACTTATATAATAAAGTAAAATAGATAATAGAAATGCTAACAATAAGAAAATATCATATTTGTGTCCATAAGGAGAATTGTTTTACTCATAATAATTCTATACATATTATATAATTGTTGTAAGTTATATTATTAAGTATCTCGTGTACAGTAGTAAAACATTTATATCACACTATCAGCCATCTACGAAAACATTCAAGATAAAATATTTTTTTGATTTATTATTTTTGTCATGTAGTGATTGCAGCACTCTACATATTTGTGTATGCAGCACATGAGCCGCACTCGAAGCCACAGATGATCTGGCTATTTATTCTGAGTTCCTTTTGCAGATTGTCGAGGCCACATGTTATTTGATACTATTGAATTGGGTTTGCGAAAAAGAACAGAGTCAAATTAGAACTTGCCAGTGTATATAACACGCGCAGCGCATGGCAGGGTTATATCTAAGGCTACGAGAAACTGTGAAGGAAGTAAAAGAAGGGCATCATAGTAGATGAAAATAAGAATGAAGACTATCAATCTTCTCAAAACGCTAGTTCCCAATGGTAGATTTTCTTCCATAAGTCAATGGTGATGATTTTAAGAGTGGGTCCCACAATACCAACATATGAATAATCTACTATGAGAGTGGTATCTCATGAATCATGATGTTTCTTAACATTCTTGGATAAAACATTCCTCCAAATTTGGGCTCCCATAATTTAGCTGGTTGGCTCTGTAGTAAGTATCCAGCGTGAATAGTAAGTATGCAACTTCATCTTCCAACCTCAGCAAGTATATTGTGCTGCATTTCTCTAATGATTTATCAACCACTTCTATTGGATCCACAAAAATGGTATCCACTGCCTTGCTTCTTTCATTCAACAAGAACGCTTCACAGCTCGAATTGCTCTCACCATTTCTATAGGACTGCATGCAGATACAACAATAATACAAGTATTTTCACTGAATTGTATCAAACTCTTGGTATGCAGAGTTCAACGAGAGTCAGTTTTGGTATGCAAGGAAATCATCACTGGTAACATTTTTACTACAGAAAATGAAATTCTAAAAAATACAAATCAAATTGCTTTGTTTGGGCAGCAAATCATTATCCATTTCAATGAAGCAGCAAATCCCTTTCCATAAAATTGGCATTTTTACAAAGACGCGACTTGAAAAACCTTACATGTTTGAATACCGAAGATGTGACATTCAGACTTTAAGCCACTGCTGGAAATACAACTGCATCTTTTCTCGATGGGAAGCGGAGCCAACATTGACGGTAGGAATTATTTTCACAGGCTTTAGAAACTACCAAAAAATAGGATATCTTTATCAATCCGAGACGAAACTTTCAAAACAAATAGTACAGCATCGTAGTATATTTTGAAAAGCCAACTCCATGCTGTTCTGTACCAGTAAGCAAATTACCTGAACGAACTCTCGAAGTTCGTCGAAACTAGAGTGCTCACTGTACGGCACACCTGAATCACATGTTAGGGACGTATATCATCACTTAACGCAGAAACAATTTTGTTATCAGACAAAGAAAACATTGGTTCATAACGCTAATTTGTAAAGAATACATAAATTGAGATCCAACCAACCAAGTTCAACAGGCAGGCTCACCATAGATCAGTATGTTACCCTTAATGGAGGGTTTATCTTGTCCAATTGATTACCAATTGACTCAGAAAATGTCCATCCTATACAACAAAGCCACAATTAGGGATCAACAAGTATCTGTAACCACACATATATCTGATGCATCAGATCAGAAACCCATTCAAAATATTGGAATAAAATACACTACCTGTTGGCCTAAATGCAATAACACCAGTAAATTGGTTTTGGCACGTCCTCAAGTAACTCTGCAGGGTCTGTCCCAAAGAAATATATATATACGTAGGAGGATAACCTTTTCAGTCAAGCAGCCTAACTCATTCATTCGTTCAAAAGATAACACGAATTATAATATACCTCATGTCGCAGTGATGACATCGGAAGAACGTGAAGAGGAGTGTCCTTTGCATTTGTACAAAGTGTTCTAGAAATATCTGACCAGCCATATGAATTCAACACACGCCTCCTTGATGCGTTTGCAAATATCTTTACCTATTAATCAATCATGAAATACCGTTTAAAACATTACTAACATGAGACGGACAATCACAACAGTCAGTGACTACAAAACTGGATACTCAACCGTGACAAACATAAAATCTTCTGTAACTATTGGGCTAGCATTTAGAGATCGTACTGGACCAAAAACCCTAATCATAAGTGTCATGAAATAGAGGAAATCAAGTACTGTGTAATGTACCCCTAATGCCTTCGATATGGCAACATAGACGCATTCTTTCCCTATGCTATATGCACCAACAACAATAAGACTCCTGGGATGCTTCTTTAGATGGTTTTGGGAGGTACGAACGACAAAATCCAACACCTGCTCTTTTGAGGGGAACCTGCATCAACGATCATCAGCTAGAGTTTCAAGCTGGCAACTACCCTTGATACCTTCGATGTAAAGCGCGTCAGATAAGCAGTTACCTGTATTTTGGGTTGCAATAGGTTGTATCAAGGTAAAGCAAATCAACTCTTTTATTTAACAGAATAGGGTAAGATTGCATTGCTTTGCAAGCTCTAAAATCTCCAGTATGTAAATAGCATTTTCCACTTGGAAGATGAAAGTGAATCAGAGCTGCACCAGGACAGTGATTTGCTTCCAACAACGTGATCTTAATTCCTTCAATATGATGCTCAATATCTAACTCCAGAGGATGAATAAACCTAGCCACATAATAATCACAACAAAAATACCTAGTTTTAAAAACATACCAGCTAGTGTTACCAAATGTATAATTAAGTGTGAAAAGAAAGAATGATTCCGGGATAGACGAGGTGTACAGAACAAAGGGAACCATTTATTACGATGGATCAACCGAGAGACATTGTCTAATCAATCTAGCTGTTATATGGGTGCAGTAGATTTTGCCGTTGGTCCATCCCTTTGTCAAGCCACCATAATGGTCATAATGAAAATGAGTGAGGAAGTATGCAAAGCATCCTTCCACGCGTCCATATCTAAATGCATCTACAGTGAAGGGTGTACCTGCATATTGGTCTAGATTGATAAGCTAATTCTTATAGCTATCTAATCTTGTAAATAACATACGGAAGATGATAAGCTATTTTTTCCTTGCTCCAACTAGCATTTTGATCTTCTAGTAGCCTAGCCACAACTAGAGATGAAATGTTGCCACTAATTGAGACTCCATAAATGTAATTGTGCTTCTCAAGGAACCCCAGGAAGCAAAGGAACTAAGCAGACTCAGTTAAATACTTATAGCTATCTAATGTTGTAAATAACATACGGAAGACGATAAGCTATTTTTTCCTTGCTCCAACTAGCATTTTGATCTTCTAGTAGCCTAGCCACAACTAGAGATGAAATGTTGCCACTAATCGAGACTCCATAAATGTAATTGTGCTTCTCAAGGAACCCCAGGAAGCAAAGGAACTAAGAAGACTCAGCTAAATACTTATAGCTATCTAATCTTGTAAATAACATACGGAAGACGATAAGCTATTTTTTTCCTTGCTCCAACTAGCATTTTGATCTTCTAGTAGCCTAGCCACAACTAGAGATGAAATGTTGCCACTAATTGAGACTCCATAAATGTAATTGTGCTTCTCAAGGAACCCCAGGAAGCAAAGGAACTAAGCAGACTCAGCTAAATACTTATAGCTATCTAATGTTGTAAATAACATACGGAAGACGATAAGCTATTTTTTCCTTGCTCCAACTAGCATTTTGATCTTCTAGTAGCCTAGCCACAACTAGAGATGAAATGTTGCCACTAATTGAGACTCCATAAATGTAATTGTGCTTCTCAAGTAACCCCAGGAAGCAAAGGAACTAAGCAGACTCAGCTAAATACTTATAGCTATCTAATCTTGTAAATAACATACGGAAGACGATAAGCTATTTTTTTCCTTGCTCCAACTAGCATTTTGATCTTCTAGTAGCCTAGCCACAACTAGAGATGAAATGTTGCCACTAATTGAGACTCCATAAATGTAATTGTGCTTCTCAAGGAACCCCAGGAAGCAAAGGAACTAAGCAGACTCAGCTAAATACTTGAAAGCTACCATTCAACGAGAACTATCCCCCTGTGTATCCCAGGATTCCATTACGCGTGCACACTGCACAGTAACAATTCTGCCAGGGTATTATCACATCATTCAGCCATTTACAAGCATTCATTCGCAAAGGTAACGACCACTTTCGAATAAAGAAACCACAGAACCAATGAAACTAGACCTAAAGACGAGCAAACAGGATAGAAAGACCTGGAATTATCTTGTAAAAAGGGCAAGGGCGAGAAGGACTAGCTGCTGGCGTCGCCTTTTCCTCTCTCTTCTTCTTCCCCAGTGTTCTCAAATCAAAAGGTCGTTTCTGAGTACTAGGAGATAGAGAAGGAGATGCTTGCAGAGACGGGGATGGCCTGCTATCAGATCTATCAATAGAAAGATGGCCCTTCACGTCGCTCCTGTTGCTCTCCTCTAGGTCCTTGATGCCCCACATTTGAAGAAGATTTGACTGTCGGAGCCGCTTCGTCTTCCTCTCATCCTCAAAATTTGTTTTCAAGGATGACCAATCGGCTCCACTTCGATAAAAAGCGGATGCAAAACTATCTCCTTCAATCGGCTCCGCTGGTTGATTCTCCGTGTTAAGAGAGATTTCATTCCCGTTTTCGAATATGTTAAATAGATCGTCCTCTTCGTCAGATTCCCAACCGTGACTGAGGAGGGGGAACCCATTTTCGTCCAAGTTGATCGAAGACTCCTCCTCGGTTGGTTTGCTAATAAACATGGATTCGCTTCTCTTGTGTCACTGGTCAAATAAAGCCTCGGCCCGCCGTCCAGCACTGTGGAATTCTTTATCATGGGGGGTCGGTTTGTCTTATAATTTCAAAGAAACCCGCCTAAATTGATCCCGCGCCGGAGATGTTTAGAAGAGAACGAGGGTATTTGCCGGATAATGACAGAAAAACTTGACTACAACTATGAGTAGTTTGCTCGTAACTCATTGGAAATAGTATTCTCTGTTTAAACGTTAAGAATTGTTATTCCAAACGAGTGACCAGATGTCTTAATGCTCGATAAAATTTAAATATATGTAGATATTTATAGTCTTTATTAATATTTTAGTTACAATTAATTTATAATATATATTAATTTTAAAAATATTATTTTTATACATATTAAAAAATAAGAAGAAACCATTTTTTAAAGTTACTTGTTTTACAAATGCATACGGTAGGGAGGACTCATAGCAGTCAGTCCTTCCCTTTCACCAAAAGAGTGGTGCGTGAGCACCTCAGTTTCAAGCTTAGCTGCTTGAATTAGTCTAGCTGGAGCAGTGGACATACCCCACTGATTCCAAGAAATTCAAATTACAACATCTACTAGCAACCACTGCTGGAAAATTAGTTAAGTTATCATTACACATACATAGTCTAATTCCCAAGTTACTTCTAAGAATTGAAAGAAAAGACAGATACAAATGGGGGTCTTCATATCTTACGTCCAGGATGGTATTCATCATCTCCATCGTCCTCTTGCAGTTTATGTGCACCAGAATATTAGGAAAACCTCTTATCACAGCTTGTTGTAAGCCATATCGGATTGTGTCCATTTCTGCTAAGATGTCCGATGCATCGCTCCTTGTTTTCCTGTTGAAAGCTAGATTCAAGTCACCTGATTGCATGATAAAAGTACCACTACAAATCATATTATTACCCATTTTCCTATTACAGAAGTTTGAGAAAACAATCTCTCTGTTATTAACATTTGTTTGTTGCTCAACTGCATTCACCAGAATCTTTTTCTGCATAGCCCATTGGTAAGCTTCTATATATGCCAGGTTAGAGTTAATACATTCCAGAATTGGAAGCTCTGGTTTATGTCTAATTTTGTTCCTAGCATCATAGATAACCCACATCAGGTTTACTATTTTCGCAATTTTTTTCTTCTCCCAACCTACTGATTTGGCTATAATCCAATCCTGAATAGCACTGTCTCGATGGCTTGGGAGATCATCCGTATCTATAATATCATCCCATGAATCTTTGGATGCCCAGCATTTGAAGATGTTGTGGATGTCTGTATCAGGAGCACCACAAAGAAAAACATTCATTGCTGCCACCTATTCTTTTAGAAATATTAGCCAAGCAGGGGGAAAATCTTATTTAGAAATTTCCACCCATACAGGAAAGCTCGAGGGGGGATTTATGACCTGTCTAATTTCTTCTTGAGGACAGAGAAGTGGGACGAATGGATTGAGGGGGATTCTTTTTTGGTGTTCTGCATGATTTTTGTGTAACCAGATTTGACTGTGTACTTTCCAGAAGAAGTACCTACCCACTTCCAAGAGTCATTGTTGTTACTCTGAAAAGTAGTATTTAGGACCTCCTGCTGATCAACTTGATGAAAGATAGAAGTAATGAGCTGGTGGCTCCAAGTCAGATTATCTTGGTTCATCAGCTGGTTTACAGTTGTGATATTATGGTCATTTGGTGTATTGAGGATGGGGATGGCTGGGTAGTTTTTGGCTAACCAGGGTAGATCCCATATAGGAGTGTCCTTACCATTGCCAATGGTTCTAAGCGCTTCCAGCTTAATGGCTTCTATGGCTGATAGTAGAGAGGTCCAGATTGTGCTATCTCTTTTTCCTTTTGTGGCTTGGAGAATTCCATAATTGGGGAAGTAGAGAGCTTTTAAACCAGACTATGTTCATTTGTGAGGATCATCCAAATCTGCTTTGCTAACAAGGCTTGATTAAAAGCAACTATTTGTCTAAATTCTAGACACCTTGATCAAGTCAAATATCCTTTCACCAATTCTTGCACACTAATCTTTCCTAACTTCTCCAATGCATGTTACTACACTTGTTACAGATTTTGCACTCCTATTTCTCATACTACTACTACCTCTTCACCACTACTAAACAGACCTACTAACTCCAATACACACCTTGGTTTCCCATTCACCAAGTCATCCATACATGTACATATTCCTACCAAAATTTGCCATCGTTCATCTACTTTTTCTACATGGCCACCCATACCCTCTCACCAAATTCATTCCTCAACTAGCCACACCCTACAGGGTCCTACCAGCAATCAATACCATACATTCACCAATACTTCTTCAAATACCAATACTAATTCTCATACACAATCATTTGGCTCCAAGACCTACATTCACATACTAATTCTCAAATACTCAATCCTCCTCACAAAATACTCACTTAACCCAATACTACAATACCATAAGGTTTTGGGTTCTTTAGTTGGTTTGCCCATTCTCACTAGTCTAATGCATCAACTTAACATTAGTAGGAGCTCTTACCTTGAGCTTATAATTCCTTCATTCCCTTTCCGATATCTCTCCTCTTCTTCTTGCCCAAATCGGCCACATTGGGAATGGAGTTGCCAACTCCATTCCCATCACCCAAAGCCATAAATACGTGTAATTATATACTAACCCCTTAAGTTGATGCTAGTTCATAAAATGTTTAGAACAAGATTTCTAGGTTTTACCTTTGGAATGTCTTAGGAGGGATCTTAGCCCTTGGCTCAAGAAGGTGAATCCACCACCATTGCAGGTTGATATTATGCTCAAAGGAGAAAGAAAATGGGTGTTACAAGGAGGTAAAAAATCGGTTGAGCAAGGATGAAGAAATATGAGTTCTTTCAATGGAGATTTTTACCTTAATGAAGAGGAACTCCAAGCTTTACATTGGTGTGCGTTTCTCTCCAAATGGGAAACCCATGGAGATGAAATTCATCCTTTTTCAGATTTTGAAAGAGGGAATGATAGAGAGGATGAGAGGATTACAAATATGTGATTATTTTTGAGTTTGGAGCTTACACAAGGGTGGAGCATGAGGATGAAGAGAGAACCATTAGAGCTTCTTATGGACTCCAAATCGCAGCAGCGGCAAAGAGAGAGGAGAGAGAAATCGGTGGATGAGGAAAGAGGGAGGTGAGAGAGTAGGAAATGAGTGAGTGAGGAGAGAGGGGGAAATAAAGGTAGTTTTTACTTTATTGCTTTTTGCTTTTGCTCTCTATTAATTAGCTAGTTACATGTGTGTGTGAGGGAGTTATTTGACTGATAAAACCGGGCCCCTTACTGTTACACTAGCTGGAGCGTTTTTCCGTTCTTTTTAACAGAAAACGCTCGTTATTTACACCTTTTAGGTACTATTCACTAACCGGGCTCGTTTTCCGGAATTTTCTTGTTTAATTATTTTTATTGATTATAAGCTCCCATAAATGCTTAATAATTATTATTTAATGGATTTACCATTTTTTTTTCACGGGTCGGTTTGACCACTTAAAGTCACGTTTCTGGGTTTTCCTCGAAAACGTGCGTTTCAAGCTCTATTAGCGTTTTATACATTATTGGATACCGTTTTTCTTCGGAGTTATTCTCATATATTATTTAGTCTTATTAAACCTTTGGAATCCATATAATACGCTATCCGGGTCGCATACCCCCTATGGTTATTTGACGCTTTTTAGCGTTTTCGTTTTTTAAGCGTTTCTTTGTTTCTTTTGGATTTATTTTTCCTCACCAATACTACTTAAGCATTATTAGTTCTTAACGAGGAGTAGAATAATCTTAATCACCATATTAGGTTTGGGGTATTCAATCTACCCCCCTTAAGAACTTTGTCTCAAAGTGCTCGAGGTCATGGGATTACTATACTTACTCATTCAGACTGTCTAATACCAAAGCCATACATTCTTCTCCGTACCATTCCTAAATCCATGACTCCAGGTTTCTACTCTCCATACCTTACCAATGTACTTCTACTCAAATCCACATGCAACCAACCCTTGGTTTCTCATTACAAGGGTTATACATACAAACATGCAAAGCTATCCCCAAAGCAATGCATACACATATAATCCCCAGGCACTTAGGTCATCTAGACAAGGACTCCTCTATGTCCCCTGCCCTTGAATAATACGACCTGCTACACCTACTATCTTCTCCGGTATAAGCTTCTAGCCAAATCCTTACTCTCAGTCTAAGGAAAATCCTTCCCACACTAATAGAAATCTTTCTAAAGCATCCAACTCCAAGTTCCAAGTTATATTCATTACTTCTATCCTATTGTGATTCTTGTGACCACTTGAGGGAGCTTCAAGAATCGTTCGACCCTGATGTGATCAGCACCAGTGTGAACTATCTTTCCACCCCCATTTGTGTTTGGTTTCCCTTGATCTGATCAGGATCAAGTTCGACTTCCACAATCAGTTTCAACAACAAACAAATAATAATTGTTTTCATTTTCTATCTCTTTACCATTCTAGTTGTGATACGAATTCATACATCTCTCAAAGGATGACTCAGTCCATCATTATCCTCACTCTACTTCCCAAATGCTTACTCCGTGGTTCGATACCTAAATGCTCATTTCATCAACCTTCACTACTTCCTTTCATTACTCTCCATCGTTCAATTATTCTACTAGGGATTACCATACTTATAAAATTTAGTCATCCACAATTTACTTCCCATAACTTACATACGAATACACTACTCATGGCTACATTCCTCTACTACTCTCCATCGTTTCGTACTACTTCTTCAAAGGCTATAATACTTGTTTGTAACACCCCAACGTTAATCCTATGCTTACCGTCTAATCGTCCTGTTAATTCAATGAGTTCGCAGCGGAAGAATACTACTTACTTACTTCGGCGGGTGAAACAATGCCGCTAACCGCCCATACGGCTAGCAAGGCTACTAATACTTACAGTAACGGTCTGATGGCCAATAGTACCGAGCTACTAAAACAACTTACCATTTACAATACATCACTACCAAGGATTACCGAGTATTCAAAATGTATCAATTACAACCTTCCAAGTTTACCCAAAAGATGAGCTCCTATCCTATGCTCATCTATACCAATGCTCCATTCTATCAATATCCAAAAAGGTGTACCACATGGTACACCGGCTAATCAAAAGTTCAGCCATGTACTACTTAGTACACCCCTCAAATTCAATGTTTCACAAAAGAAGACAAGAAATAAACTAGTCTTCACAGCTTCATCAATCTCAGTACCTGCGTGTAGTAAAAATGGTCCCCCGAGGGGGTCAGCTTACGCTGCGCATGAACTCCGCATATACCGATTGCTAGCAAGGGTACGCCGACTAATTGGCGACCGCTAAACATGCTTGTTCATTACTCATACATACATGCTTTACATACAAATACATACATTACAATACATCATTCACTTCAAGGCAACAATACAATAGAGTTCACAATACTTACCTTCACAAGGTTAGCCAAATTGTGCATCCGGGTTAATCGGAATGCATATTACTCTTTTACTCATTACTTACTTCTTCTTACTTACATTACTTACTTCCTTTACTTACTTACTCATTCTTACTTCTTACTTATACTCAAGTCAAGTCGTCGGGACCTCCGGCCTTGGGGACTACTCCGTCCCACATCCGGGATTTACTTGACTCACTAATCCGGGATGCTACCCACTTAAGGGATTTGGGCCGCGGACCAGTTTAAGAGTCAGGAATTGGAGCCAACCTCTCGTGACTCCGCATCCTCACGCGTGGCCGAAACTATATCGGACTTCTACTCATTCCAATTTAATTACCAATTTAAGTTAGGATGGTTAGCTTTAGGAACAAGTTAGAAGTCCAGCTCACAATATCGGTCACAGTGCATCATCATACAACATTCATATCATCCATACATTTCATGAAGTATACAAACTAAGATTTAAGGAAAGTATACAACATCATACAACACTACATATTCACAAGTAAGCATATTAACTCCGATTCGTGCATTTATCTTTATTGGTGATCAATTAGCACACAACACACAAATCAGAGTAGCCATGATAGCATTCGGGGCATGAGGAATTCATACCGTTCACCGTCGTACGTGATTCCAAACGTTCTTCGATGTCACAAATCAAGTCCTAAGATATACATACAAATAATGATTAACTAACTACAATTACTTTACTTGTACTCTTACTATGTTCCCTAACTCATACTCACTAAGTCCCTACATTTCCTATACTTATTTTTCATTTACTTACTCTTATTTACTTACAATGGTTCACTTCCTTATATATACATGTACATATGTATTGGTGGTATACATATATATACACATATATACTAGTCATAATCATTTAGTTTTTTTTTTTTTTTTTTTTTTTGTAAGTTATGGGTCGACCGACCCACCGACCGACCCAAAACCCTGGGTCGGTCCATTACCGAAAGTTTTCATCTTTGAAATTTCTCCCGACCGACCCAGAACCATTCCGACCGACCCATACGCCTCTGGGTCGGTCCATTGCCGAGAGTTTCGATCTGTCGTCCAAGCTTCGACCGACCCACCGACCGACCCACTCCTGGGTCGGTCGAAGTGCGAAACTTCGACGACGGAAATTTTGAGTCCGACCGACCCATGTCCGACCCACGGCTCCTGGGTCGGTCCTTTGCCGAGAGTTTTATTTTCGTTTCTTAAGCTCCGACCGACCCACGGTCCGACCCAGACCTGGGTCGGTCGGTAGCAGAATTTGCTACAGACCTTGTTTTTCAATTCTAATTTCACCCATTGTTTCCCCAATCTTCCTACATACATCCTAACATGTTTTTACACAATTTAAACACTCTAATTCATGTTAATTCATTTCCTAATTCATCACACAACTCTTTACTAACTTATACACATAATTCTCCTAGTTTCACTTCAACACTTACACAGTTTTCTTTCCTTACCACATTATGCTACAGATTTTGATGCTAACACTCCTCTTCTACATCTCCCTCTTCTAATGTCATTTCCAACCCCTCTAACACATTATAACTACATTACTTACCTCTCTCAACTTATCCTCTATCTATCCAAATCAAAATCTGTTACAACACCCTTCATTCACCTAGTTTAAATTCACTAAGTGTTCTAATCCTAGGTAGATTTTGCCATAGTCTCCCTTGTATTTTCTATACACTCACCACATATTCTAGCTCACATATTAACTCTCATCTCACCTGTTTCAACAATCAAAAACATACAAGCTCCCATTCATAATACCAATACCAAAACAACACTAACAACACTACAAAATTCCTGCACTCAAGATACCATTCCCAATCTGTTTTAAATGAGTTTTACACATCTTTTAAAGCTTCCAAAATACTTGTATTCTCTTACACATTATATTCCTAATGCATTATCATTTTACAATACCAATTTTCATTCTTAAAAATCTGTTACATATACATTTACAAAACTACACAAAGGTGAGCTTATTTACCTTGCTTCTCTTCTTCTTCTTGCTTCTTCCTTCTCTCTCTCTCTCTACCGGTTTCAAACCAAACCTCCAATGCTACAGCCCATCAACATACATATTTTCAATACTAAAACTAACCTTAAACATTAATCAAGTTCTAATGTACATTCTAGGGTTTAGAATTTATATTACCTTGCAAGGGTTCAAATGGAGCTTGGAGTGGCTCAAGAACAATATTTCCAACTCCACCAACAAGCCAAAATCGGCTAGAACAAGAGGAAGAACAAGGGTTTAGTTCTAGATTTTCGTTTTGCCATTTAGGGCTAGAAAAAGATGGAGTTTTCAAAATATTTTTACCTTAGAAGAACAAGGAGAAGGAGGGCCTTCTAATGGTGGTGTTGAAGCCTCCAATGGGGTATACCCATAAAATCGAAAGTGCTCTTTTCTGGATTTTGAAAAGAGGGAATCGTAGCTCTTGAGGAGAGGAAGACAATGGTGTAATTTTTGTAATTTTTGGAAGAGGTTTGCTAGAGTAACAAGAGGAGAGAAGTGGTAGTTTTGTGAGTTTCTTCAAGAAGCCATGGAAATCGCTTGGAGAAGAAGAAGAGGGAAAGAGAGGGTGCTGGGTGAGGGTCTTCACGTGAGAGAGGGAGTGAATGGAGGAGAGGAAAATATTTTGCTTTTTGATCTCTTAATGGTTTTGTCCTCTAGTGTATTAGACACAATAAAGAAATAAGAGAGTGTGAGGGTGAGGGCCTTAAAATCGGCTAGCACACAGACCCACTTGTGGGTTTTGAAATTTATTTGCAATATTGGACACATCAGTTTGTGTTAATTATGTTTCTACCCCACAACTTCCCGTTTTTGACAGTTTTTACTAATCTCTCGTTTTATTGATTTTATTGGTCCTAACGCTTCACTAACATTTATTAATGATTATTTAGTTGACCAAAATTGTTACGAGTCTAATTGACCCGCTTAAAGACACGT
>CM041778.1:216063114-216446280 GCA_023374045.1 Limonium bicolor | reverse complement strand
TTTGAGAAATCAACTTGTCTTACGTACAACCAAATGTAGTCAGTTGGCTACATCCAGGCGCGCGCGCGCGACTTAGTTTTTTTTTTTTTCAAGGGCGCCTCCGGCGTATATCCTTTTTATTTTTTTTCATTTATTATAAAAACTTTAAATTGTTGTAACTTTTAATATATAAATCCAAAATGAAAAAAAATTATATCATTGTTATCTAAATTCAAGCTCTTCAAAACAAGACCAGTCATAGTTATATATATTTTTGACAACTTTTAAAAATTATTTTTTACATGTATGGAGCATAGAACGTATAAGAAAACTTGTACAGATGGTCATACAAACCTGTACAAATGTTCACTAAAACATGTACATCCTCACGTAAAGACATGTACATCCTCGCATTAAAAACATATAGATAATCATATAAACTGTACGAATCATTAAATATGTACATCATTAGATTAAAACTTGTACATATTAGGAAGAACACTTGTACAGACGGTCATACAAACATGTACAGATGGCCGTAAAAACATGTACAGATGTTCATTAAAGAACATATACATTCTCACATTAGAACTGTTATATTGTCACATTAAAACATGTACATTCTCACATTAAAATATGTACATACAACTTCACATTAAAATATCATCGTATATATGTAAAAATAATTTTTTTTTAAAACTTGTCAAAACATATCCATGACTGATCTTGTTTTGAAGAGATTAAATTTAGGTGAACAATGATATAATTTTTTTTCATCTAGGACTTATATATTAAAAGTTACAACAATTTAAAGTTTTTTATAATAAAGGAAAAAAAATAAAAAACAAATGCAAAATACATCGTCCGTCCCTTTTATACATGTTTCTTTTTTTCATTTTATCTCTTCTAAATTACAAAATTTATCTTTATTTTTTCTCCCAACTTTTTAAATTACAAATTACCTAGGATGTAGCTAAGAATTTGTGTTGAGAATATGAGTAAGATTGAAAAGAGAGTGATAAAGAAATAAAAAAAATGTTTTATATTATTAAAAAATCACAAAATTCAAAACATTGTACTATATATACAATACAGAGAAGTAATAATAATATCACATACTTTAGTAATTAAGCACACACACATACACAAGAACACAATTGATTCAAACAAATGGGAGCATCAATTACATAATAAAGTAACATTACTGACAACAAGATCGATCACATCTAGATCAACGTTTTTTTTTCCTTCTTTTTTTCACAACAATGATCAATTTGAAATGGTGGATATATATGTATATATATAGCTAGTATTGTAATAACCGTGTTGCTACTGTTTGAGCTCTAAGTGTTCATAAAACCTCCGTATAAACTCCTCCGCTTCATCATCAACTCTTGTATTCCCTTCCTCCTCATCACCAGACAAGTAATCTGATATCTTGACCGACGATGACAATGGCGAGTAGAAAGGACTCATACCCATCATCATCTTCTTCTCGCTGGACGCAGCATCATAGGAATCCCCTTCTTCATGACGATCTTGATCAGTCACGAGCGGTGGATTCATACAGTAGTAGTGGTTGAGGCCGTACTTGTTGCTAACAAGGTTTGAGAAATGGGGAAAAATAGTAGGGTTTGGACTGTTGGTGCAAGAGAATTCGTAATCTTGCGGTGGGGAGATACTAATACCATATCGTCGTGCATTGATTAGACCCTTACAACTACTGTAATGATGATGATGAAGAAGGGATAAGAGGTTTGATAGTGACCGTCTTCCTTTCTTGATGAGGAGATTGAAGTCCGTAACCAATTTCTTCTTTGAAATAAAGCGTTTTCTGGTCATGAAGAACGATACCTTTACGAAGGTCCATAGTTTCTTGGCTAGAATGGAACTGATCATAGTAGCATAGTGTAACTCCATTTTTGATGGAAGAAATTAAACACAATTAGTATTACAATAAAAATATAGTACTATATGTAATAAAGAGTAGGATCAGATCGCTCAGCTCTTGCGAGGTCAGTGACCTCGCAGAGGAGCAATATGAGGAGGAGAATATGTATCTGTGTTATATTATGCCATTATATAATGCCAGAGATTGAGGTTATAAAATGAGTAATTAAGGTTTTTTTTTTCTCTTTCCTTGATCAATTTTGTAGTAATAATATATAAAAACCAGAGCGAATGAAGCAAAAGTAAAGCAACCATATCGTATATATTAATGAATGTAAATAAGTTCAAAACCATAAACTGATTCGTTTAATTTGAAGAGAAATGGAGGTGGTGGTGGGGTTGAAAAGCGAAAATAATGGATGGTTTTCTGGTGATGAATGGACATCATCATAATGCACACTCATGCATTTTCAAATTTTGAAAAAGGTACCAGCACCAGCAGTAGCTCCCCAACAAACGCTCCAACGTTCACTTATTTTGATGCCGGTTTTAAATTTTGTTTGAAAACATAGTGGGGAAAGAAGCTACAAAAGAATATAAAGTTTATGTTGAATTTATTACCAACACAATGATTATGTATCACAGCTAGCAATTTTAGTATTTTTTTTTATAAAATAACTTAATATATTAGTTACTGATACAACAACTACATTAAATAGCTGGTGGGTCGATCTAAGCAAAATTAAGCCTCCCCAACTTATCACCAAGTAAGGAAATTATAGATCAGAACAAGGAGTTCTCACAAAACCACAAACATAACAAACCCTAAACGAACATGAAGAGTTGGACATATACATCAAAATTAAAAGATCAAGACATAGAGCTCGTTTGGGAACAGGCTTCCAGCAGCAGACAGCTTCTCAATTTCTAAAATCATCAGGGTTCCACCAAACACCTAAAACCAGTAGCTGAGAGCTTCTGCAAAATCATCAGCTAACAGCTTCTCAATTTTCATCAGCAGCAGAACCTAACAATTGTCTCTGCTTTTTAAAACCATCAGCAGACGTTCCACCAAACACCAAAACTAGCAGCTGACAGCTTTTACAAAACCATCAGCAAACAACTTCTCAATTTCCAGCAGCAGGCCCCAACAGCAGCCCCCAGCAGCTGTCCCCAAACGAACCCATAATAGATCTGTAGGATGAAACCAGTCTAACGACTTTCCTGCTCATGGGGAGCAGCAAAGTCACGTCAATTAATGTTGCTTTTGATATCAGAGGAATTAATGTCATTTTTATAATACAGCTGTCAAATTCTGGTCGTACTCACAACACACAGTTAAATGGCAACACACAAGTGGACGGGGACATTAAAACAAGCCCACGAGATTCGAGCGCCGCAGGTAGATAGATTGGGTGGCATGTGGGTCAAAGATGATCCTTCTACGAAGCACACACAAGTGCATGAATTAAAATCATGTCTGTTATATTATTCTTTCTTATTTCTACAGTTGGGAAATAAGGTACAATAGTGTTAAATACTTTGCAACATAATTTAAGTCTTCATCCGCTTTACTATTTTGTGAGTATTAATTTGATGTCATATTTACAGCGGTCTTTATCTTAATTTTACATTTATATATATATATATATATATATATATATATATAATATAAAAAATACCACAAATACCACGAAAATACCTTAAAAGCTAAATCTTCAATCCATTGATAATGAGGGTTATTTAACAATTGAAATTAGAAAGAAAATAATTTTATAATATGAAGAAAGATGATATCATAGTTTCTTATTTTAAAAAATGAATAAATAAGAGAGTTTTGTGAAAAGAATAATATAACAAAAATATAATTTTTCTAATTGTGGATTTTTCATCCTTGTTTGTGACTTTTTTTTTTTTGAAAGAAAAACTTAGTACATATATTAATCACAAACGTTTACAAGATGATTGGGTACATTACCAATCCATTCTCCACAGTCATGACCATTTCTACCCATATTTGCCAAAATGTGAGACCCAACGTTGTCACTTCTAGGGATATACTCGAAAGCTAAAGATTGAAACCTAGAGGATTTCTTCAAAAGATTTGATAGTGTTCTAGCGACATACACATTGATATCTCCCGGTTCATTACAACCATTCAAAAACTTGACAACTTGCATACAGTCACTTTTAACTAGGGCCTTATCTACACCCATCCTATTAGCGAGGTCGACGCCAAGTTCAGCGGCCATTGCTTCAGCAGCATTTGGTGTGAAGAGACCATTCTGCCTTTAACTGCCTTACTGCCACAGCCGTCACCCTACCGTCAGCATCTTTTATCACAGCAGCACACAGCCCGTTCGTCCTTCACTCCCTACGCTTGCATCAACGTGGATAGTTACCATGTCTCTAGTACCTCTCTGGTCGTGATCCTCTCCATACCTGCTTCTCCCATTCGAAACTGGAGCTGGGGACGAGGAGTCAAGGAAGGATTGCGCCAACTCGCATCCCCACCGGTAACTGGAGGCTTTCTTTGCAATAAGCATCTGGCATACCACAACTTCCATATAAGTGTGCAAAGTTTTAGCAGTAAGAGCAAGTTTCATTTTGCTGGCAATTGAACATAAGCCAATCAATGAAACTATTGTTAGATTGCAAAAAAGATGGAGGCTTTAAACCCATCGAGATCCATTCAACGCTAGCATCACAGCAGTAATAAAAGGCATGGAGCAAGCTATCAGTATCATGGCATATAACACATTTGAGGTCATTGTGAATTTTCAGCCTACGGGCTAGGACAGTCTTGCAGGGAATAAAAGCATGCAGAATCTTCCACATGAAGAGGGTTGATTCGCGGGTGGCAGTTTGCATCTTCTTATTTTCCTTAGAGTTTCCCCCAACCGATTGGTGCTAGAGGAGCTAGAGAGCCCAATTTTGTTGGACATAACCATATGGTAAGCCGATTTAACTGTGAAGAAGAAATTCTTGGTGAGACCCCAACCCCAAGTATCATTTCCTGCATTCTCATGCAGGGGAATACCAAGTATGAGCATGGCTTCTTCTTCATGATTAAACCATTCCTTAATCCGGTCCTCCTTCCACCTCCTTGTCGATGGGTCAATGAGGTGCGCAACTGTACAGGGTGATTCTCTTGCAACTGGAATGCCCACAGAGAGGGAACACCCCCTGGCTTGCCCACCAGCCATCTGTCACCGAGCTTTGTGCTCTCACCATTACCAATTATTCGCCAAGCTCCTTGTTTAAAACTTGGGAATAACACCATGAAGGGCTCTCCATAAAGGGCTAGGACAGGAGCCTTCTCTTAGCTTCAAAAACTGATGTGAACTTAAAGTATCTTCCTTGCAGTACTCGAGCAACAAGGGAGTCAGGGTTTTGAAGTAGTCTCCATATCTGCTTCAGAGTAGCACATCATTGAAAGCCCCCAGATCTCTAAAGCCCAACCTCCAAGGTGTTGTGGCAAGCACATCCGCTCCCACTTTTTCCAGTATATGGTTCTTCGATCAGTATGGCCACTCCACCAGAAAGAGGAGATAACACTTCCAACTTCCTTAAGTAGACTTGCAGGCAATTTAATAACACTCATGACAAATTTGAACAATAATGTTTTATCTGCATTTTTTGCTTCTAGGTGGGCTGAAATGCATGTCTCAATATACTAGCAGCTATATATAGGTTTAGGAACTGACAAATGAAAGATAAAAAAAAAAAAAAAACTGTTGTGGAGTATATTTAATTTGGCGCCAATACAAATAATGGAGTATTGTAACCACTTATCTATGAGGATACGATAAATCAAATCCCAGCTAGTCTTTTCGTATGAATCTGTGCTGCCTTGGTAAGCCCAAAACTAGTCGAAGAGGATTATTACATAAAATAAAATTTGGCCCAAATCAAGTGGGCTAGTGATCTGATACTCGCAACCCATTGCTACGTATAACTTTTTTTCGTTTTTCTATATATGCGGTGGCAATATCACCATATATCTATCCGTAAAAAGAAGTTTGGAAGAGAATAGAGTAAGGTGTAAGTTTAAAAGGGTAAGAAACGACAGACTAAAGAGGTTCTGACCTTCAAAATAGTTCTTGCCGTAAAGCACAAAATCACCAATTTATAATCATCTATTCTCGACCGACTTTTCTATCTCAATGGACCCAGTGCCATACAATACAAAAGGGCAAAAGCAAATGGGCACACACACTCACCACTTATTACATTTCTTCCGTTGAATTCGCACTAATATCAAGGCAAGCAGGCGTTATGAGCGAGCTTGATGTGATGAGTCTTCAAACGACACGAATCTCAGCCGTTCGGATAAGTTGGGAAACTAAAACTTTTTTTTTTTTTTGTCATTTTTGTCAACAGTATTATTCTCATAATGAATTATATTACTTTTTCTTCTTCATTTCCTTAGCCTCTACTCTTTCTTTTTCCCTCCATATATAGTTGTTTCGTCTTCAACTTGAAGCTTGTTTTCTTTTTGTCTTTGGTTCTAGATTGAAGAGAGTCAAAACACACACACACTTTCCTTCCTTCCTCCTGCCATGTGTACACACACACACACACTTCCTTCCTCCCTCACAAACTTGTTTCCCTAAGTAACTACACTTCTTCTCTTCATGCTTATAAACCGCGCGCGCGGCCGGCCCGACCATCCCATCCTTCATTTTCACTAGCTCTTTCAGTTCATAGAAACCCTACAAATACAGTACAGATTCATTCCACCAGAAAGGTACTATTAACCACCATGAAGAAGACTACTTCCCCTGCTACAACTGGATAATAAAGAGGATAATGACATCACTTTCAAAGAAGACAGACGAGTTAGAACTCGAATTATGATTTCTTTTTATACATAGAAACAACAATTTTCTTTCTTCTCCGACCACTTAATGTTAGTACTTCATCACGGTACTACCACCGCCATCAACGCTGCCGCACCACCACCAAATGTGAAGAAGTGGAAGGTAATTAATGTTGGAGGAGAGAGGGGACGACTACGGCGGCGTAGATGAGACGGAGATGATGATCAAGGTGGCGAATGATAACAAGCGGGAGTATGTTATGTGGGTGAATGAGGACCGTCGTCGTGGTAGTAGTGGTGGAACTGAGATGGAAATCACCATTGATTATGTGCCGAAGAAGCGGTAGATTATACTACCGCCACTCAAGGTATCAAAATAACTTTCACTTTATTTTTTTTTTGGAAAAAAATGGTTATATTTGGATTCTTTCTCAATTCGATAATTAGTTTTTATTAAGGTATTATAAATGGGTTCGGTTTAGTGTCTTCACGTTTAAAATATTTAATAGATTGAACGACTTAAAAAATATAAGTTATGTGATTCATAAAAAAATAAACCAATTATATAAATAAACATTATCTTCACTATACAACAAGGGGAAGTGTCCATATATACAATAATTGTGTATATTCGGTTTATCTTTTCCCCCACATAAACTGTGACCTCAGAAAACCAACACATTCAGGAAACAAACTAAATTTAAAAGATCTAGAAAATCTGAATTATTTCTTATTTTAGTTTTTAAATTTATCTTTTTAATATTACTCAATTATTTTATTGCTTATCTATTCAATCCATATACGAAAACTTTTTCTTTATCTTTTTTTAAAAAGAGATTGTTTTTTTTTTTTTTTCTTTTTCTTTACTTATGAATTTCCACTATCATCAGGAGAAGTAAGCACCATCACTCAAGAGCATGCGCAACAACCAACCCCATGCAGCAACAGATCACCTAACGGACACTCTTTTCAACCAATCAGAGGAAGAGATGAAACAGCAAGTAGAATTCTCAACCCCGATGATGATCCAGATAGAGTAGATGATGAAGAGAAGACATTGATCAGGCAGCTGATCTTTTCATTCAGAGATTTCGGAGACAAATTCAGCTACAAGAAGCACTTAGCCTAGACAGGCACACTCACATGGTTTCATCCACCAAATGGTGGCTCGATCTTAAAACGTACGTCATTATGTGAATTATTAATTTAACACTTGTGAGCAGCATATATGATGATTCATTTTATTATCATCATGTACGTACGATATAAGTACGTATTACAACACGCAGTAGTCAGCTTATCATCATGAACTCAATCCATTGAATTAGCTCTCATGGGCCTGAATCTGATGCTACTTTGGACTCAACCATTGAATTAGCTCTTTTGTCTCTCACGTTCCTATTTTCTTAAGTCATGATTAATAAACTTATCTGGAATTCGTACTGTCTCTTAATATATCTTTTCCTTAGTTTCAACAAAATTTCGTGCGACAACGGACCAATCTCACCAGTTAACATTGAATAATTTTCATAGTCAAAAGCCTATTATGTATACTTTCGTATACAGTGGGTAACACCGCGTGCACGCAACTCCATTCATATATGTACCCAGTTGCTAATTGCTATGCACACCTTTGTGGTTTGTACACAAAAGACGTGAGCTTCTCTGTTGTTGAAAATGGAGTTTGAAAAAGGAAAAACGTTGACAAAAGTAAACCCAGGAGGACATAATTGCAATAGCGTGTATACAGGGTCTCTGCTTAACTCTGCATTTGCTTGCTTATTACATGGCTTCTGTTCATCACTGGTTCGCAGCTTGTGCAGCAGTCAACTTCATCAGCATTCCTGAAACATCTATCATGTCTGGGGATCCTTTTCCTCCTTCATCAGATATATATCCACATTGCGTAGGAAGCCGTCCCCGCCACCTCCTCCTCGACGTAGACCGCCTAGTAAACCCTAGACAAGCCAGCAAACGGTTAAGTTTAATTTCACAGTAAGGCGGATTATCTAAATATATATATATGAAGTGAGAATTCTGAGAAATTAAACAGAGAAAAAGATCATTTCGACCATCTACGCTTTGATCTTTCATATCTAGCCCGTGAAATCGCAGAGTGATTAATGATTACCACCGCCGTTGAGGTTGGACCAGTTATCCCCACTGGAATCCTAGTAACGAATTTGAAGAATAATCAATAAACAGTTCATCCGCAAATTCGAACCGGTAAAACCCCCATTCTATGCTCTTGATTTTCTTTTTGAATTTGTGTCAACTAGTCGCCCCTGTATGGGTGCGAACCTGAATTTCGCTTCACTGAACCTTGTATGTCTCGCCTCAATTTTGCTATGTCGCTTGCTTGTGAGGTGTGGGTGCAACCGTTTCTCTGGCTTCCGTGAATTTTGTTCCCTGAACTTTATGGTGTTAGGCCTGAACCATTCTTCTTTTTTTTTATAAACATTGAGGCATACTATATAACAGATTCAGGTAGCATCCATATTACAGAAAGTAGTGATTCTCATGGCAAAGTCCTCCAGCATTTGTAATCACTAGCAATTAAAGTAGAAGGATAATATATTACAGATTTGTCTAAAACAGTCACAGTCATTCCACACTGATTTAAGATCAGAAGTCATACACTACAAGAAAACTATAGCATCACAGACGGAAAATTTCCTACGGAATTAATCCGTAGGTAAAAAGTACTTTCACCTACGGAATTTTATAGCATTTCCGACGGATGTCGTTTCCAAATAAAATAAGCATTTCAAGTGATATTAGTGACAACATTATAGACCAAATTATTTCCGTAGGTAAAACTGTTTCAATATTTTACCTCCGAACGCAATAAACTTATGGAGGGAAATTAATTCACTAAATGTTATACTTTTAGAGACGGAATTTCCGTAGGTGAAAGTCTATCCATATAATACCTGATCACTAATTATCAACAACTAAATATTCCATAGGTAATAACCTTTACCTACAAAATTTTATTCTACATATTCCGTAGGAAATGGAATGGGTCATATATACTCTAGAATCCAAATCCACCTCTGTTATTCATTTACCCCAAATCTTATCTTTTTTCTCTAATTTTACGTTGCGCCCGGTAATGAGTTGTCTTCTACTCTCTTCCTCGACAGATTTTTCCTGTCACTTCTGGTGAAGATTTGCAACGCTTCACTGCTGGTAATATCACTTGCGATAAGTAACGTATTATGCGCCTTCTGCACCTTCATTATCTTCTTTGAATATTGCAACCCTAACTGGCGATATGGAATATACATTTTCTACGCCTTCATTCTCTTCTTTGCTTGCGCTTTGCAGGGATAAATCTGGAGCTGCAGTTCATAAGGTAATTGGTATATACCAGAGGAATAAGCTTTGGTGAAGGCCAGATTAGCCTCAACTGTCGCAAGAAGAGACAGCTCCTGATTGTGTCTTATAGTATTTTTTGCATCGTAAATAGACCACATAAGATTTGCGATATCAATAAGCTTTTCTTTTTTCCATTTGACTGATTCCCTAAAGATCCAATCTTGGATACTATTATCTCCCGTAGAAGGGATTTGGTTAACTTTGATAATCTTGTTCCACAATTCAGAAATCATGACACACTCAAAAAGCAGGTGATACACGGTATCTGTTTTCCCACACAGATGACAATTACCAGATCCTCATAGTCTCCTAGCTAAATTAGCCATGCAAGGCACGATATTAATCATCACTTTCCAGAAGAACAATTTCACCCTAGGACTACAAATTTGAGGAGTCAATCTGTCAATGGAATTATAATAATCTGAACTTGTAGAAGAATTCTGACAGGAATCCTCATTTCTCACAATCTCATAGATGGATTTAACTGAGAAGGTTCCCAGTTTAGAATGATGCCAAATCCATCTATCATCCTCATTAATATTCACGTGCATCTTTTTAATAACCTCAGCATCAATGTTCCAGACAGTATTTTTTATTCATCAATGTACCAGGAGTTCCTACTTCTGTCTATGAAGTAACTAACTGGAACATGTGGTTGAGGATTTGGGTTCCGGGTGATCAATCTGAAGGAAGAAGGCCTAGGAATCCAGGGAGAATTCCATAAATCAGTTCTACTCCCATTTCCTATTTGGATTCTTGCTCCTTTTCTAATCAGAGGAATAACATTGTGAAAGGATTTCCATATAGTACTGGGATGTGTACTCATATTAGCTTCCAGGATATTTGAGGAGGGAAAATAAAGACCTTTAAGAGTCTTGGCCATCAAGGTCTCTTGGTTATTAAGTAAATTCCAGACTTGTTTAGCAAGAAGAGCCTTATTGAAAACTGCAATATCTTTAAAACCAGTCTCACCCTTGTCTTTGCTGTTGCAAATCTTTTTCCAGCTTAACCAATGCATTCTTTTTTTGTCATCAGTCCCACCCCACCAGAATGAAGAGAAAATTGCATTGAGCTTAGAGATAATCTGATTAGGGAGGAGGAACAGAGACATGGAGTAAGTTGGCAAAGATTGAAGGACACTCGAAATAAGGACACTCCTAGCAGCTTGGGACATAGGCCTAGACCACGCATGCACTCTTTTCCTAACTGCTTCAATGATGTAATTAAACATCTGAGTTCTATTTCTCCCAATATGAACTGGCAAGCCTAGATATTTAGAAAAGGACTGGCTTTCTGTAACAGAAAGAATGGTACAGATCTGGCTTTTGATAGTGGGATTAAGTTTTTTGCTGAATATGATCTCGGACTTGTGGAGGTTAATCTCGTGGCCAGAGGAGCTAAGGAACTCTTCAAGGATGTTTTTAAGGGAGCTAGCATTCGAAGGGGTTGCTGCACCACACATCAGAATGTCATCTGCAAAGGCAAGGTGAGTAATAAGGGGCCCAGTTGAAGAAAGTTTAATGCCTTTGAAAGATCCCTTCATCTCAGACTGAGAGAGAACTAGCGAGAGAGATTCCTGAACAAGGATAACTAAGAAGGGAGATAAGGGATCTCCCTGTCTAATCCCTCTAGAGGGGGAGAAGAAGGTCCCCGGAGCTCCATTAATCAAGATGGAACATCTGACTGAGGAAATACAGTTAAGAACTGGAGTAAGCCACTGCAAAGGAAAGCCCATAGCTTGAAGGATATGATAAATAAAATTCCATTCGATTCTATCATAAGCCTTACTTAAATCCACTTTCAGCGCAAAGTCACCTTTTTTCTTAGCTCCACTTCTTTGGAGATGATGGTGGATCTCACCAGTAATCACCATGTTGTCAGTAATATTTCTATTTTTCACAAATCCAGATTGAGCATTCGAGATAATAAGGGGAAGAATACCTTGAATCCTATTGGCCAGGACTTTGGAGATGATCTTATAAATGAAATTACATAAAGCTATTGGCCGAAACTGACCAATCTCTGTAGCACCTTGTACTTTAGGGATCAGAGTGATAAAATAGTCATTTAAGTGAGGGGGTAAAGGATTACCTTGTAGAGCCATCAGAACTGTATTAGTAACTTGGGTGCCCCTAATACTCCAATAGGTCTTGAAGAATTTCCCGTTGAAGCCATCAGGTCCGGGAGCCTTATCAGAGCCCAGCTGTTTGACTGCCTTAAAAACTTCAAGAGAGCTATACGGAGCTTTCAGCTCATTGATAGAATCTGGTGAAAGGATGCCACTAACTGCCTACAAGAATCTGGGGCTGATAGAAACATTAGAGCCTTGAAAAAGGCTTTGGTAGTGAGATCTGGCGATAGATTCCAACTGAGTCCATTGGTAACACATCTCATTCTGAGGATTGAGAAGAGCACAAATTTGATTTTTCCTGAATCTTACTGAAGCTTTAGAATGGAAGTACCCCGTATTCTTATCTCCCTCACTAATCCATTTGTCTCTTGATCTTTGTCTCCATCCCATCTCCTCCTTTAACATCAATAATTATGTTTCCATCAAGAGCCTTTTCCTATTAGAGAGAATACCTTGCGTAGGCTTTTGATTGTCCAAGCTTTTGAGTTCTCTTTTTTTTTCCATTTTCCACTTGATTTTACCCATAGACCAGCCTCTCCATGAAATACCCCAAACTTAGATATGGTGTTTAAATGATAAACTAAGATATAAGGAGGCTAAATAATGCCTTAGAAACATTAAGAAACATTTCTAATCAAAGAAAATATAAGGAAACACCAAAAGAGCAGTTTAAGCAAAAATGCTCTAAGCTTGGAGAGACTTGGGAGAGTACCCAAATATTGTTCTAAGACCTTAGTAATATCCTAATGGTCATTTTAAATCAATTACCAAAGAGAACCAAGCTTGAAAACAAGTTAAAACACAAAATGTGCTTTAAGGAGTCTTAAAGCACATTTTTGAAAAATTGTCTTGTAAATGAGTTTTGAATGGCTAAATGTCCATCATTACTCTTTAATTAACATGTGTACTATATAGTATCACATTTGAAGTCTATATCAATGGGAAATCAAAAATTTCACAACAATGTGCCTTGTTTTGTGAATAGTAACTTAATTAAGCTAGTTTATAACATAAGTCAATATAAGTGAGAGATTTGGTCAACAAAGACTTAAGTACCCTTATTATTAAATGGGGGCTGGTTTCTTATAAGGTGAGTCACCACCTTTATGAGTCATTAAGCAAATAAAGAGTTATAAAGCAAAAGTACTATTCACCCTTTTAACATAAATATCTCATTTTAACTCACCTCTCTCCTCACCTCTTCATTCTCTCTTGTTTCCCACGGTTTGAGCTGCTCTCTCTCCCTTCTCCATTAACGTGAAGCTCATCTCCATGCTAGCTCCACCTTCTCTTGCACACAACTCACTCATTTTAGCTCCAAAACCAAAACAAATTACATATTCTTCTTAGTTAGCTCAAGCTCTCTCTTTCTATCCTTTCAAAACTCCAAGAGCTTTGATTTGGTGCCAAGCCAAACCACCATTAGAGGAGGAAATTCAAGTTTGGAGACTCCATTGGCTTCTCATTCTCTTAAGGTAAAGAAGTGTAAGAAAATCTAGGTTTCCATCACTTTTCTTCTTGACCGAAAATGTATGCTCATGAGGCTTCATTTTAATGCCTTGTTCTAGCTTGTTTTCTACTCTTCAAAGGATCGAGGAGGTCCTTCTTGCTTCGTATCCAAGCTTGTCTTGAGAAACCAAGGTAAAACAATCACCTTAATACCTTAAAGCACATTTTTAACCTAGGGTTTGTTCCTTAGGGTTATGTATTATCTAGTACTCATTGGAGTCATTGGATATTGGTTAGAACATTGGCAAGGAGATATATATTGGTGACCGAGATTGAGGAAGGAAAAACCTAAGGAAGAAAGTTTTTAAAGCTTGTAAAAGAACAAGGTAAATTACTTACCTTAAGGTGTTTTATTGTTTAAGGGAATGAGATTTAGATATGATGAGTTTAGTGGAGAGTTTACCTTAGAAAAGGGTTATATATGACCTAGGAGAACAATGATCATGATTGTGAACTTGTGACTAAGGAACAAATGAGGAAAAAGAGATAGTTTAAGAATATCAAGGTGAATTACAAGAAGCATTTTATTTCAATGGGAGCCTTGTTGTGTGTATTCGCAGGTTGAAGGCAAATATATGTGGAAATTCAGTGGTTAAGATTATTGTCATCTAAGGGCCTAAGTGCCAAGCATTTAAGTTTATGCACTATATTATGATGTGGTGTAGTTTTGGTGTAAATTGTGTGTCAAGGTGTTGTGATGAAAATTTGAGAGATATTGGTTGGTTGATGGAGAAAAACCAAGTGTTAGGATGTGCTATATACTAGAGAACCCATGGCGAAAATTTAAAGGAGAACTTAAGTGTTTAAGATGTTCTAAGGGAATTAAATGACTAAGGAAGTACTAGGAAGTTTTAGAGGTTGTCTTGATGAAAAAGGGGTGAGATAAAGTGTTTTAATGAGTTATAATGACTTAGGCATTACTATGGAGGATTAGGAATCAAGGAATGTATTTGAGTATTTAGGACTTAGGCAAATGTTGGTAAACAACTAGGAAGGAAATAAGTGTGAGGATGAAAGTTAAGCTTGTGAAGGAACTTAAGTAATGTATAAAGAGTTTTAGATGGTGAAAGATGCTGGGAGATGAGTTATAGTGGTGGGGAAACATTTGGCATAGTGGTACATTAGGTATGAACCACCACCTAGAGACCTAGTGGAAATGTTACAAGTGTTGGCATGGTTACAAGGAAAAATGCATAATGTTTAAAGTGGATGTTGGTGAGTGATTTAAAGTGTAGTGGTTGCTTAAGGTGTACTTGAGGTGCCCAAATGAGTATAACATATTAGGATATATGAGGAGAAGTTTGGAGTTGAAAGAGAATTTAGAAACAAGGTTCTGGAGCCGACCGACCTTAGGGACCGGACCTGCAAGGTCGGTCGAGCTCAGTTTACATGCCGAGAAAGTTTCTGGAACCGACCGAACTTGGGGACCGGACTTGTAAGTTCGATCGGGCTTGTATTTTGTGAAGGAATTAAGTCTCTGGATCGACCGAACATGGGACCGGACTTGGCAAGTTCGGTCGAGCTTAATTTTCCTCGGGGAAACTCTCGGGAATGGACCGACCTTGGGGACCGGACTTGCAAGGTCGGTCGGGTAGAATTTCAAGCGGTAATATGTTCTGGAACGGACCGACCTTGGGTAAGGTCGGTCGGAAGTTCGGTCGAGCCTAAAAATAAAAAAAAGAGAAATTTTGAATTCTAAGAATGGTAATGGTAATAAGGTATACTCTTGGTAGGGTGGTAGTGATTAGTACCCTAAGAACTTAAGGAATCAAGTTAAGATAGTAAGAACCTTATGTTTAAAGTTAAGTTTGTAAGTTAAGTGGCAAAGACTTAAGAAGGTATTCAAAGGGGATCTTAGGAATTAAGTGAGATAAGTAAGGTGCAAATAACTAATGGTCTAAAATGAACCAATGTTTTAGGTTTGTGAATTGGACCCCAGAGGAGATAAACCAAACGATCGTCGACGGTGAACGGTACAATCTTTCTTGTGACCTGCTTGCTAACGAGGTGTCCCTCGGCTTGTGTGCTATCTGTTTAATTGCTATGACTAAAACAGATAAAGCATGCAACCGGTTATATTTGTTCTCGTTGTGTATGTGTTATCTTTACACTAACCCGCGAGACTTGAGATTGTTACTAACCAAGTTTAGTACTTACTGAGTTAAAAATAAAATAAGAGGATAAGTTTGGTGGTTGTTGGTTAATGCCCGTTAAGGCTTAGCTAGCACATGGTGATTAAGATTTCTACTAACTGAACTTGAGTGAGGAAACCCGGGACCGATCTCCGGTCATGCATGCTAAGGAAAAAGGGGGACGATATCTGAATCAGATCCGCCCTCCGCTTAATGACTTGTCTTCGGACTTGTAGCCTAGGGCCGGTTGCCGGCTCAGCTGCGCTGGACTCCGTCCAGGGTAGGTGGCATTAAGATGGTGCAGTGGGATCACCTAAATCCCAGGTTTTGAATTAGCTACAACCATTCCCTTCCAGAACGGTTTGTATACTGAGATTAAGTTGAGATTAAGATTAAGGTAAGATAAGGAACTGAGTTAAGGAAATGAGGACTAAGAGGGGGTTACTAACCCACTTGATAAGGGAACGCTTGAGTCGTTCATTGTTGTGAACTATATTGTCATCTGTGGTTATTGTTATTGCACTTCATATCATGCTTGTGTATGTAATCAATTTCCATGCTATCGACAATTAGTCGTCGTAGCCCCGTTAGCTTGGGGGCCATGAGAGGGTGTACCAGCATTCGTTGACCCCCTTTGGGGGCTATTTTTACACTTGCAGGTAAGAGACCCATGAGGACGCACTACGAGAGTAGGAGCGGTTAGACTTAGGATGGGATGTTTATTTTGAGTTCGGGTTGCGCCTGTGCACCCGTCTGTTTATATTTAAACTGATGTAAGGTTGTGATAATGGCTTAGTTACTTGTACTCGGTTGGTTGTCGGTATTATGGATGGTGATGTTCGGGTTGGTTATGTATTTTGGATAAGCGTTGTAAATGTTAAGGCCGGTATATTCTAACGATCAGACCGTGGCAAGGTCCAGGTGTTTATTATTTCCGCTGCGACGTATTCGATTAAGTGTTCAGTTTTGCGATAACCACGAATGGCTTTGGATGGGGTGTTACACTCCACTTTGATAACTTCAAAGCACACAAGTTAACTTTACCCAGGAGATCAAGGTTATTTCTACCCCAAACCTCCAAGATGATTTGTAGGCATTTTTCCTCCTTCAGCCAGAAGTTTTCATATCTGAAGACTTTAGATGGGATTCTATGACTGCCATAGAATCTCACTAAGATGGGACAATGGTCAGAATTGAGTCTTTGCAAATGTTCAACCGAGATACGAGGATAAAGTGACAGACCATCTTTATCACAGAAAGCTCTATCCAATCTACCTTGGTTGTAACACCCCTCTCCACAAACACGTAATAGTCTCTCACGTAGCAATAAATAAAACGTCTTACAGCGGAAGAATTAAAAACAATACAATACTCACTCGGGTGTCACCGGCCATTACTCGCCCATGCGAGCAACGAAGCCAAACTACATCCAACTTCCAACATAAACAAACTGTTAACCGCCGTGATAACGAGAAACTCCTATCCATCATACTAAGTCTATAACCATAACATCGACAAGTGAGCGTCTACCCAATCCCAAATATACATAATCTTACCATAATACAATTCACCATCTTCATTGCCATATAGACAAACTCCATGTGCAGTAATAATTAAAGTGAAACTCCAATTACCCTGTTCCTGCTCTTCGGCTTCGACAATGATCAACAACCTGTAATGGTGTAGTATCAGCAATAGACGCTGAGTATGCCGGGTCTGGACCCTATTGGTCACTTGTCATTTTAACCATCTTATTATTAGATCGGTTTCATGCTTTACCATTTTACAGTTATAATCGATACTGTAATAAACATGCATAATATACATAATCATCCATCCAAATATTCATAAACATTTAATCATCCATCCAATCCAAACATTCATTTAATATCTCAAACAACAATTGTATATCGAACGTATCGAGTAATAACAGTATAATGTACAATCGCCGTAACGTATGCCATCCTTTATTAATTTAATTTAATCTGGCCTTCAAGGCCTCATCCATATGTACAATGTACAATCGCCGTAGCGTACAGTTTCCATAGTTAATTTAATTTGGCCTTTAAGGCCCTATCCATCCAAACCATTTTTAATTAATATCAGTTGGGCGTCATGTTAGGACAACCCGATAACCTCACCATGGACAGTAGTCCTCCCGTACACACAAAGGTGCTCATTTCACCAGAGGTCCGGAGGCCCCTGACTATTCTCTTATGTCTCGTAAGACGTCCATATAAAGGCCGTAGCCACCTGACCCACGATCCAGTTTGGGCTCGTTGGGTATAAACCTGGAGCGGAATCCAATCGGAAACCCCTCAGTGATCACAAATGCGCAACCAAGTAGTTCGTAAACTACCGGGATTCCTCACCTCAACTCATACCATCTCTCTCATAATGTTTAAGATATGCTCTTAGTCTTATGGAGAATAATTATTAGTTAGCTGCCCAATGGGTCTCACGCATACCTAGGAATAATCTAGGTTATATTCATGTTCGAGATCCATGCTCTAGAGACCGACAATGTCGTGACTCGTCCCTAAGTGTTTTACTCAGGTTACCATATACTTAATATTAATACTATGGTATTATATCAAGTAACCGTCATTTTATCACAACAATGTATATGTATGTTTATATAAGTCGATCTATAGTCGACGTAGTGTTAGTCCCGTGGGACGCTCGTGCATAAATAATTAATGCAGTAACACTCAATCACATACATGTATCCCCACACACATAACACACAAGTTATATCACTACAAGAAAAAACAGATTTAGCTACCAATGATTTGCTACCACACATATATTGGTAGTTACTTTCAAAAATTGCTACTGATTTTTAATGGTACTAACATAGTGGTATCTATTTTGCTACGACAACGACAATGGTAGCTAGATTTTTTAAACAGTAGCCAAATCGCTATCGCCTGACAAGACTACTACCATTAGTAGTAGCTATTTTTTATTTCATCTTGGTTCTTTTTGTAAGAAAATTTAGCTACCAATGTTGGTAGCTAAATTACGGATAGCTACGTGTAAGATGTGGCTAACCCAATCATGGTAGCTATTGTGCCGCTATTAAAGCAGCAGTAGCGAAAATATTATAACTAGTAGCTAAATTGTCTATTAAAAGTTGCTACTACCAAATAGATAACTAAGTTAATAAAATTGCTACTAACACTCATCACGGTTGCCGTTCTGCTACTGTTTGGGCGTCAGTAGCGAATATTTTTAGCAAGCATAAAAATTGTTAGGATCTTTAATTATGAAATTGCTATCGACTAATGATGTTAATGAGATTATGTCTAATATTGTGCTACATTATAAAAAATGATAGCTAATATTTTTAAGTGATAGCAAATAATAATTCTCTTATAATTTAAATGTGTGATGATACGTATAATTCAATAACGAAATTGCAACTGACTAATAATGCTAATAAACTTTAGTTGATATTATGCTAGAATACAACAAATGAATGCGGTATAAAATTATTATTCTTATAACTTAAACTTGAGATTACTACAGTTTGAAATACTAACCTATACTACTACTGCCATAGTGGACATATTATCTTTTTATATAAATTTTTTATTTTTTAATTTTTTCAATATAGTATTGGTAGTTTTAGCTATCAAATTTTGAAAAGAATAATAATTAAATAAAAATTGTCTAATTCGTGAAAAAATAATTAAACTATATACTACTACTATAATTTATTTTATAATATGATATACCTAACATAATATATTTTTGATATTATAATTTTTAAGTCTCAAAGTATCACACATATTAATACATTATAAATAGAGTAAAAGTATTAATTATTTAAATTAGTACATAGTTGAATATATCCATATATATATATATATGTATAAATTTATAAAATGTTAAAAGTATACAAATTATGATAAAATGTACATAAATATACGATAATTAATGTTTTTAATTTACAAAACAACACACAAATTAATAGAATTTGAAAAATAGTAAAGTTAAAACAATTTAAATTAGTCAATATTATACAGTATTATACATCTATTAAATTTATAAAAAATATATATTATAAAATTTACAAAAACATAATATTATTTAAAAGTTTTAATTTTCATGTAATGATGTATATTATATTAGTATTTGTAACGCTATATAATAAGACTTAATTATATAAGTAACTTTAATAATATTATCTTTTTTGTATAATTTTGACATTTCAAGTATTTTTAAAAGATAGATGTATATTTTTTAATTTTTAGCCGATAATATACTTAAATTTTTATTAGCTTTACTATTTTGGTCGCATTAAATTAATTTGTTATATTATATAATCGGCCATATATCTATTTTATTAATTTTAATATATCCCTGGTTTGATCATGTCTCGGCAAAAACTTCCATTTATATTTACAGTATCAAACATTCAATATATACACGTAGTTTCTATATATGATGTGAATAACTATCATGACACAATGGTTAAGACATTCTATATTCATCCCAAACATCGAGGGATCGATTCTTGCTCTATGCACATTTTAACACACTAGTTTGAATTAAATATGTCATTGGTATGAGAGGTCTATTTATACTAAGGATAGTCAAGTTACGCGGGCACATGGCTCCCACTTCTTGTGGGATTGAATGGTGGTGGTGCCCGTAGTAGTGTAGAGCTAGCATATATACCATTCTAGTATCGATTTTGTTATTACTATACTAGTAGCAACTTTGATACTGCTTTGCTAGTAGCCATTTTGCTACCAATATTTTAGTAGCGATTTTGTTACTGCTACACTAGTATCGATTTTGTTACTGATGTATTAGTAATGATTTCACAACTGTTATACTCGAAGCCATTTTGCTACTGTTATTTGTTACGAGTTTATCTAAACCGGTCGGCTTTGTTACTAAAACTCGTATGTCAAAACATTTTGAGTGTTAAGTTTAATTCATTATATTTCTTTAAATCTTATCCACCATTAATATAGGTACATAACCTATAGTTGCATGTATGCATGCATTATTATATTATATTGTATTATTTTCCCATCATCCATTATAATACATTGTATTATATTATCCATTATCTTTAGCAAATAATATTTGCATCCAAAAACTCATAACTTATAGTTTATAAACTATTTTTCATGTAATAACCACCACCATTATATTATATGGTTTCCAACCATAATATATACTCATCCTTTTATACATTATTCTTGTGTATTATATATTTACCACGTAGGTAAATTTTGTGAGTTTAATAAACTCTTATATTATATGTTACATTTTATCATCTTATATTAGATGATTATTCCCATCTGTTGTATTATATTATACAACTTATATTAAGATTATTATCCTAATATTATGTAACATTTTATGTTATATATTTACAACTCCTAAGGTTTATTCAATAAATACCTTAGTTTATAAATCCCATTTATTCATAGTTTGTCACATTATTTAATGTGAATATCCTTACTTATATTAATCCCATTTAAAACATATAATGGTTATAACATTTATAACATTATACACCTTAGTCTAAAATTCATTTTCCCATCTTTAATAATTCGGTACAGCACCTATCTTTATTTTAATTTATTTTGACCACATAACATAATGTAATGTTATTCCATATGCTAATACCATTTGATATGATATTTTATTTCCTTTAACTTATAACCTATAGTTTTTATACAAAACTATTATATATTGCCGCATAGGCATATATATTAAACCTTATTCTTTTCCATAAACCATAGTTTCCTTTATTTACAAAATCACCCCATTATTTATACCATGTTATATATATCATTTAATATAACATTTCTAACTTATAAAAATGGTATGACCTATGGTTATATTTTTGTAAATTCCGAACAGACCTTATGTCTATTCTATAATTGCCATTTGGCCCAATTTATAACATATAGTTTTACAATATCATCAAAACTATATTACACATATCTTATTAAATACCCTTATATAATTCTAAAAATCTCCAAATTTCACCAAAGGGTTATTATTACCTTATTAACCCATATATTTTCGGTATTTGCTATACCACCACTTATATTTCTCCAAAGTGTCATATTGACATAATAACTATATATTATACATATATAGTTTATTTTAATTCCAAAATCAACCCAATAAATTCCTAAAAATTCCTAATAGCCCATGGGTGTTTATAATACCATTATACACCCTTTATTTTGGTAATAACATATATACCACATATGTTATAAAATTGTTACAATTAAATACATAACTTATTATAAAACCTTAAATAAGTTATTTAACTTATCTAATTTGGTCAAAACCTACCATATGGTCAAGGTTGACCTCCTTAATATTTCCTTGACCATTAATTTCCATAATTCACGGTTTGCATCCATACTTTTTAGAAATCACCATTTAACCACCAAAACTTTATAAAATCTTATAATTTTTATTTAAACTCTTTTTAACCTCTAATTTTCGACCTTATTATTATAAAGCCCCCAAATTTAATTTAATTACACTTTAACCCCTTATAATATGAGGTAATGCATATATACCACCTAAACTTAAATAAAAGCTTATAAATGCATAAATAAAATGGCCTAAAGTACATGGCCTTATTACAAACATTGGCTTATAAAATAAATTACACATAAATGTCCAAAAATGCTGTAAACTTTTGGCCTCTCCCATACCTTTCCATTAATTACCAATTTTCCACATAATGTCTTAAATTTGACAATTATGCTTGTTTAATTAGTTATAAAATTTATTAAACCATTCCTTAATCACCTAAGGTCAAAATAAGACCCCTAATATACTCATTCACTCACGGAATATATGTATACATATGTATAATTACATATTAATATACCAATTGAAGGTTTAAGTGATTTATACCTTGTTTTTGCCTAGTTTAGGCCTTGTTTGATTTCGGCCAGCTTAGGATTAAAATTTCCACAGCTTCTTTTACATGTTTTCCAATAGCAAACAAGACATAGTTAGTCTCCAATCAAGATCTAACCATAAGAAGTGTTTTAATGTATTTTTCAAGGTAAGATTTACCTTAGAACAACAAGGCAAGAACAAGTACTCTTCGGCCTGTTTTTACAGAAGAGTAAGAGCATAAAAAGAGCTACTAAACCAAGGCTTAAAACTGGTATAACTTAGATTCGAAGATGGCTAGTTTTTACCTTGTTTAAAATGCCAAAAATGGTGTTTTCGGCTTGGATCTGGCTATACCTTGAAGCTCTTGATAGATCCACTGAATAAGTATGTTAAGAAAAAGATTATAAGGCTATGAGAACAGGTTTTACCACCGGATCTAAAGAGAATCAAAAGATAAGTGCTCAAAACACATTTTTGTACCTTAAGAACAAGATTGGGTTTATCCACCTTCTTCCCTTGTTATGGCCGAGATTTGCCCTTCATTTAACCTCCAAAACAACCTAGATCCATGGATGGAAGTGGTTGATGCTTAGATCCACCGAAAGAGGAAAGATTCGTGAAGAAATTGAACATAAAATGACTAATTAAGCTTACCTAGGTAGCAAGGTGTTCTTCTATGTTCTTGGAGATTTAGCCACGACTTGGAGAAGCCAAATAGAGAGTGAGGAGGCCTTGTGTCGGCTGGGAAGCAAGGCAAATGAGAAAGGTAGGTCAAATTTGCCTTAATACTCATTTTTGACTTGTTTATTGTATTTGGTGTTTGGTGACTCACTAAAGCAGGTCGGCATCGATTATTGGAGGGGATGGAGCCTCTAAAATGGAGTCTCTCATGTGGAGGCTGAGTCATTCAAGCAGCCATAGTTGAATATATACATTATTGTATTATAAAGGTAAAAGTGGTCCCTTAAATCATGGAAAGGTGTTGGAACCTTGTTTCTTGTGTTGCAAGTGGCGAATTCAAACTCCCCCAGCCTGTTACTGTCGACCTCATGTGGTCCAAGGGGTCAAACTTTGACCTCTTGACCATTCTTAGTCAATGTTGACTCAAACGGGCCCCCTTTTAGGGTTTTATTAATATTTTAATATTAAATTGTAAAACTTTGTAAATTTCTGGAATTAAATTCCTAATATGATATATTATCATATTTAAAGGTAATTATGACCTTTAAGCCCATTAAAAACCAATTTAGAAGGCAATTACACAAAAACATGCTTTAAGGAGTTTTAGTGCACATTTTGTGTCGCAAGGTGTTTCTGAGCTTGGTTTTCTTTGAGAACGGTTTTGTTGTGTTCCTTTCATGATATTTGATCAAGGTATCCAATTTTATATCATTTAGAGGTCATTAGACCTTTAAGGTTTCTTAGAGCACATTTTTGCCCTTCTTGACCTTGAAGCATGTAAATGCTTGTTCTTTGTGTTGGAGTGTTGTCCAACAATTTTAATATGTTTAGTAATGTGTTAATAAGATTAGGAAAAATTTTTAGGTCCTAAGTAGTTCATTTGGGTATTTATTTACCCTACACAGTCAAAGGGTGCAACATCTTGCTTTGTGTTGACCACTGTTGTTCTCAGTTGACTTTTAAGGCATGTTTAGGCCTTAACCAATGTGATTAGATATTTAATCCATATTTTATTAGTTTGGGGTATTTCATTGGTAATTGTAATTATCATCCTGCCCATTAGTGAAGGTCTCCATTTTACCGTAGAAACCCAAATCAATCAGACCACAGTGCTCCACAATATCTCTAAAGGGTTTGATGAGATTGTCATGCCTGGATCTTCCTCCATATTTCTCTGAATTAGATAAAATCTGGTTGAAATCACCAACTAATAGCCAAGGGTAACTGACTTGGTTAAACAGAACTCTGAGCAGCTTCCAAGACAAGTACTTCAGTTCCCAATCTGCCCAACCATAGAACCCTGTGAAATGGAACCAACTACCTCCCACAAACTGCACATCAGCTGAAATATGATGGTTTGAAAATTTGACAAGATTAACAACCACATCTTTCTTCCAAAGAAGTGTCAAACCTCCACTTCTTCCTCGACTACCTACCGAAATGCCATTATAAGCTGGGAATTTATTGAGTAACAAGTCCATTTGAGCAGCGGACCTGTGGGTCTCCATGATAAAAAGAAGCTCTGGATTGAATCTTCTCACAAGATTCACCATCCAAGCTACTGTCTGGGGGCGACCCAACCCCCAGCAGTTATAACTGATGCAGCTCATTGTTCTTGGCAGCCTTGTCCAACGACAAGGTCTGCCTGATCTAAAGCAACGTCAGAGGAAACAGAATCATGATTAGCAGCATTCTCCTGTGTAACCACCTTTTGAAACTTGTTTCTCGAACTTCACCTTTTCTTTTCTTTCCTTACATTTGATTTACTGGGTGAAACTTCTGGTTAAAACATCAGATTCTTCCCTTCTCTCTGGTGATGCTCAATCTCAGATTGATCCCCTTTTTTATCAGAGAACTTAACCTTTCTTTTCCCTTCAACTTCTCTCATAATCTGATCTATATCATTAAGCGGGTTTGGAGTAATACCATCCTCTTTGTCCCTCTTACCACCTTTCGGATGAAAATCCTTCAAGGCTAGGTTCCAATCAAACGACTGATAAAATTTCCTTTTCCCTGTTTCATCTTTATCTTTGAAAATATCCTCAAATCCTGGGGGAATAATAGGACTGTTATCTTCTTCATCATCCTTTTGCCTGGTAGAAAGTTGTTGTAGTTGATCAGAAGGAGTCTGCGCAACTATAGTGGTAGATCCTTCTTCCGTCGACTGATGTAGAGATTCAGTAGAGGATAAAACTCTCAGCTGCAAGGGATCATGAACTATAATGAGTGGAGGAATCTTCTTGGGGGCAGAGGAAATCCCCGCCAAAATCAGATCTTTCTGCTTAGGGAAGTAGTCACTTGAGAACAAAGGAGATTTATCATGTCCCTGGATAGCATTGTTATTCTGCTCGATCATAAACTTATCAGGGAAGTTAACCAAAATTCCTGCAAAATCTGTTCTTAACCAAGGCCCATATCTTTCCACTCCTTCCATATTCAACTTTAGAATTTTACATTCCACCATCATATGATTAAGCCTACCACACCTGTAGCTGAAATGGGTAGGTTGTCATATGATACTCTGCAGTAACGGTCTTTTTTTCCATCAGCAACCACCAGGACTCTACACAGGGGGTCATCAATATCCACTTCAACACAAATTTTGAGCATCTTTGAAAACAGGGGGTTGATTTTCTCAGCGCAAGAAGCAAGCACCCCTATTTTGTTACCTAAAGTGACTACCGAAGTTCTGTTAAAGTAGACCATAGGGAGATTGTGCACCACAGCCCATAATTTAACTCTAGTGGGATTATGCTCACTAATATGGAGAGTGGGGTCAATGGGCATAACTACCAGAAGACGGTTCTGATAATGCCAGGGACCATTAGATAATATATGTTTGATATCCACACCTGAGGAGAACTGAAGAGAGAAACGATTTGGGTTGATCTCACTAACCTTGAGATATGCTTTTGGTTTCTAGAGCTGTATTAGAAAGGTTTGTATAGTTCTGGGAGGGATTTTCATCGGATGCCAGAGCCGTGCAAAGAGAGAATGTTTTACTTCAAGGATCACCACACCAAAGAGCAAAGTATCTCCTTCTACCTTTTCTAACTCACCAGGATGGAACTTTAGATTATTCCAGTCTTCAATAATATTATCCATGGGAGACAACACACAGAAGAAGAAAACAGGAAGATGCCGATTCCTCCACTGCCACCCGGTATCACACCACTTCAATCACTTCCAATGCGTTGCACCAGACTTTCTATTATCCTTGCTGATAGAAAATTGAAGAGAATACCATACGTCCCGGAGAAGTTTCCTACATCTAATGGGAAACAACGTAGGTTCTAACCAGATTGTAACAGTGATTAGACTGATATCCACCGAATTTACTTCCTTGACTTCATAAAGAGGGTGTTTGTGAACGAAAGTAACCTCAGAGACACGCACAATTGGCTTGCGTGTCCTACTCTCATTCGCCCTTTGTAGTATTTTAAAATTCCCATCCTGTACCCTCAAGTGTGTACGAACTAGTAACCAGAGCTCCATGCTGTTGGAGTCGTACGGAACAGAAAGGAAGGAAAGGACCTAAAAAGTCGCCAACAAAATCGCCTAGCAGCATTTTGAATCGCCTAGAAGTCTCTCCCTTTTCCCCCCTTTATTACGCCTCACTCAGAGAGTTTCGCCTGAACCATTCTGATGACAGTTGATTCATGGTCTGAGTACAGAGTGTAAAGATAGCCTCAGATAACTAGTTTAAGTGATAGGGCCATTTGTAAAGTAATCATACTAGAATACATGTGTTTATATGGGACGGTAAAGGATAAGAACAAGTTACATAAATGGACTAATTAGCCTGCACTCTATACAGATATGGGTCGGTAATGCACATGAGCCTTATTTATTCCCTCGCTCCCGCTGCTGTCATTAGTGGTATTAATTTTTACCCAACCCGATAACCTGACCCAAACCCAACCCGTAAATAGCGGGTATAGGTTAAGATTATTGACCCATTTAATTTTTTGGGTCGGTTATAGGTTACCAATTAAATATATGTTTTGGGTATGGGTTAAGGGTCATAACCCAAATTCAACCCGACCCGTTTACTTAATTTAATTAAAAGTAAATAAATAAATATGTATATATTTTACTTGGATATGTATTAATTTTATACCCATTAATATAATTACAAACACAAATACTATCACTACTTTAGACCCACACAAATAATTATTTTATAAGTCCAAATACATTCTTTAGGCCATCTATATCTACCATTCACTTTTGTTTGAAAACCTAAATACTATGTCAATCATTAGTTGCACAAATTCCACCATTCACACTATTTCATCCGCACAAATAACGACTGTGAGTTAAGATTATTGACCTATTTAACAAAATATTGACATTTGGAAAAACAACCCAATGATTCGAAATAAATGATCGTCATGTGCATGCTTTTATGGACAACTGATCATTACACAGAAAAGCAAGAGTATTTGTATTTAAATGGGTTAAACGGGTCGGGTATAGGTTCAATGATTTTATATGGGTTGGGTATGGGTTGAAAGTTTGTAACCCGATTAATTTTGGGTTGGGTATGGGTCAATACAATTTTAAATGGGTTGGGTATGTGTGAGTTTCAAATTGATTTGGGGAAAGGGGGTCGGTGAGCAAATCTACCACCTCGTTCTCAGTGATGAATGCCACCTTGAGGGATTTGTTTTGCACTCTTTCTCTGACGAATTGGAAGTCAATGGAGGTGTGCTTGGCCCTGGCATGCAGAACGGGATTGGCGCAAGATAGGTTGCGCCAGATGAACGGAGGCTGGCGAAGAGGGATACGAAGATCACGCAACAACTGTTGAACCCACAAAATTTTGCAGGTAGTATTCGTTAGTGCCTTGTACTCAGCTTCTGTTGTGGATCTTGCCATTGTTTGTTATTTTTTACTGTCAAGATATGAGAGTAGACCCTAGAAACTGACTTAACGGACATGCGCACAACCAACCCCATCAGTAGAAGTAAGCACCATCACTCAAGAGCATGCTCACAACCAACCCCAAGCAGCAACTGACTTAACGGACACTCATTTCAACCAATCAGAGGAAGAGATGAAACAACAAATTACCCAAGTAGAATTCTCAACCCCGGATGATGATCCAATAGAGTAGATGATGAAGAAGAAGACGACATTGATCAGGCAGCTGATCTTTTCATTCATAGAGATTTCGGAGACAAATTCAGCTACAGAAGCAGCTTAGCCTTGACAGGCACACTCACATGGTTCACCAAATGGTTTAATATGAAATTAATCAATTTCAGAACATTCCTTGTTTAATTTCTTCTTTTGGCTCAATCTTAAAAACGTACGTCATTATGTGAAATTTTTAAAAGGCAATTATGCATTACAAAAATTTGTAGACTAACTAGATGCATAGATTTTAAATAAGAATATGACAGATTTCTACCGAGAGCAGTTGATCCACTATGGATGTTGTTGTGGTAATAGGGGCCTTGTCCAGCCGTAACTTGGAACACGATATAAGAGTTTCCACAGACATGTAGTTACCCATGATTGCCCAAAAAAAGAGTTTAATCTACTAGTGAGAATAAGAACCACACACCACCAGCATGCAAAGAGGTACCAACCTTAAAAAGCAACAAAGTCTAAGCGTAAAACATAATTACATACTAATCAAGTCTTAATTCTTATTCTGACAGGGAAAGAATCGTACCAACAACTAGTTGCACAATCACCTTCATTCATGCAAGTAGGAGACAAAAAAAAATCATGACTTCATGCGGCCCCAGATGTGACCAAGAACCGCATTCAAAATTGTGTCATCCTCCTTTGTAAGAGCATCACCCCCATGCCTAGAGCTTTCTCCACATAAGGGCCTTGAAGACTTCTCATGTATTGTTGTCTACCTTTTGGATTAAGGAGCACATAATCTCAATTCCAATGGTTCTGATCCATGGGGATAGCACCGAGAGGGACCACAATTTCGCTCATTCCTTGGTGTGGGATTGATCGGTTGGACGCTTCAAACTTAGTAGGGGTTAACCTTCAATAGGCACCGATTCCATGACATGGTCCCTTTCACATTTCCTGATAACAATGATGAGAGGCGGCAGTTCTAAGGTTGCCTTGAAGAAATGGAAAACGACGAGATGAGCAAGGATATAAGGAGAAGAAAGGAAGGAAGGAGAGAAATTTCCCAATGTCTACATTGCTTTAGTGTGGCTACTGATGACCCTGATAGAAAGACTTGTAATTATGTGAATTATTAATTTAACACTTTTGGGCATATGATGATTCTTTTTATTATCATTGGCCATGTATGTACGTACTACAACACGCACTAGCTAGCTTGTCAAATTAAATGTGATGGTGAAACAAAAGAATTTCTTCCGTATTCATGAAGAGTTATTGTTGTTTGTTTTGCAAGAATGTTAAGTAATGTGTATTCCCTTCATTGATGTCTTCTTATCATTGTTTTATGTGATGATAGTTGATATCCTTTTCAGTGAAACTTACTGAATACATATATCTTTAGCTAATTTTTTTAATTAAGTTTTTCACTTGAGTAGTTATAGTGACAGTGTGTCGTTAAATGTCTTTCAATTACCTTATGAGTTTCTTAAGCATGGTTTCTGTAGCAGCCGGTTATGAGGATAGAGTAGAAGATAAAATAGAACTCGATGTTATTTTTCTGGATGATAATTACAACAGCATTGCTCCCTTATATAGGGGATTAGGGAATTAAGCTTGACATACTAAAGTAACTACCCACTAGTAAGAAACTACCCACTACTACACTAACAATTTTAATTAATAAATCAGACAAATATTTTGGAGTTCTCACATTCGAGACATTGCCCCGTCTACGAAAACCGACTTGTCTTCAAGGCAGAATATTGGGAATTCGGGGCGGTGGTACGTACTCTTCCTGAGATGGAATGTCAATCGGATCGAATAATTTCGCATGATCCGGTTGTGGCTCGTGGTGACCAAACATATCATAGGTGCCCCATTGCACTGGTGTCCCGGAATGAAGCGTTCATCACAATTATAGCAAAACCCCTTCTCAAAGTGAACTAGTGCTTGGGCCGGGGTGAGCTTGTTGAATGTCGGTCGCGGGGGAGTAGGTTGAGTGAAGGGTCGCGGTGATGACACTAGAAGAGTCAGTTGTGGGGTTGCGTTGTGGGGTGGTAGTGGTGGTTGGTTGTGCCGAGTGGTTGCAGCTATATTTTCTTCGATTGAGCGAGCGAGACCAGCAGCGCCATTGACCGGAGTGGGGTCTTGAATGAGCACCTCTTGGCGGATGTCATTGCGGAGTTCAGAAATGCAGGAAAGACTGACATTTGAGAGGTGGGGAACACAGGAACAAAGGCGCTCGAAGTCTTCCAAGTAGTGGCGGACGGTGGTTGTTTGACAAAGCTTGTAAAGAGTGCCTTCGACATTTTCAAACTGGATAGGGCCGAATTGTTCTTCCACACGGCATTTGAAATCCGACCAGTTGGTGAAAGGATGAGAGTTGTGCTGGACGGAGAACCAAACAAGTGCAGGCCCAGACATGTAGAGGGAAGCGATGTCGAGTCATTGATCCGCGCCGGTGCAATCTGGAAGAGCCAGGAGAGTACGTCCTCTTCAGAAAATAGAAGAATTTCAAGCTTGGGGTGCAGGGGTTGTTGTGTTGACCGATGGTGGAGGTACGGGGTGGTTCACGGTGGAAGATTTGTTGTGTGAGTTTAGCGAATTGGTTGGAGATGGACGACTCGAGTGTCTGGAACTGGATGGTGAGCACGGCGATCTGATCGACAACCTTTTGTTGGGCTTCTTCCAAGGTACAAAGATGGGTATCGTCGGCCATAGACTCCAATACGTAGAAAGCACCAATGTAGCGGCCGGTTATGAAAATAGAGTAGAAGATAAAATAGAACTCAATGTTAATTTTATGGATGATAATTACAACAACACTGCTCCCTTATATAGGGAATTAAGGAATTAAGCTTGACATACTAAAGTAACTACCCACTAGTAGGAAACTACCCACTACTACACTAACTATTTTAATTAACAAATCAGACAAATATTTTAGAGTTCTCATATTCGTGACAGTTTCAAAATTGGTGTTTTACACCCTCTAATTGACCAGCCACGTAAAATAAATATTGGTTTGTTTTCTAGACGGCTAAACTTCCCCTTGACCAATTGGTCTTATATATTTTCATTGGATTTTAGGTTGTCAATGCCAACATCTCACTAAAAAAAGAAAGACTTAGATACTTAGACTTGCTTGGGTCCTAATTACATTTTCAGAAAAAGAGATTTTAACCACTGCACCTATAATGCATAAAAGCATAGTGGATGGATCCAGTTTGAGTTAACCTTGCATAAGATGTGGATGTTTGTTCCTCTGAAGCTAATTCCAACAGTGATAGATTACATGACCATGATTATGCATGACGATATTTGCATAATGAACCATGATGCTCTGGTTTTCTCTATAGAGATGCCTTTTGTTTGTTCAGTCTAAACAATTTTTTGTAGTTTCATCTTGATAACCTAACTCTGGTTCCTTGCCATTTGGTTTCTTTATCACTAAATTCAGTTTAGCATGATTTGTAAACTAACTAGGGTTACTAAGGTCTGCTCTTTCTAGTTGTCTACTCAGTAGTTCATTAGTCTCTTGCAAGTCATTGTTGTCTCTTAAGGACTATAGTTTTGACATAATCCATTAGACATGTATGAGACTCTTTTAGGGACGGGCTACATAAATGTGGAATTCATGCCTGGTTAGTACGGTCAAGAATTTAAGCTTGTAAGTCATGATTAATTTTTTAAAGTTTAGCCACTTCTTGTTCTAGATAAAGATTTGTAAGAGATTGTTTATTTACTTTTGATTTTTCTAGTTCTGCACTTCTATCTCACTTTTTGTTTCCTTTCTATATTGTGGATACTCATTCAGGAACATATTAAAGCATCTTGAACATATGGTTCTTCACGATGGAGTTAAATGAAGATTCGAGGTGCTCAATACTTGTACCTCTTCATTCTTGAAGTCTTCATCCATGAACTTTTTTGTCGTTAGACAAATGTCATTGTTCTTCTTTCTTGAGCCGGTTTGTCTTAAGGTCCAAATGTTGTCATGCAGAGATGTGCTTCCTCACCATTGTCTGATTTTGAGTTAGTGTTTTCCAACCCAAACTCAACCCGAAAATCTATTTGGATAAAAAAAATTATACCCTTGATTGTTTCTTTTGTATTCCGTTTGGATCAGGTTTCAAGTTTGAGTTGAGATTAGTACCTTAGAGTCAGGTTTAGAAGCATCAACCCAACTGAAACTACCATGCCTTCTAAGATAAGGCTCTTATTAATTTGTCATAAGGAGAAATTTTTGATAGTTAGTTTTATAAAATTAAAAGAGGTTTAAATCAGAAAAAAAATGAACAATACCATAGAGGAAATAGTAGAAACAAACCGATTACTTGAGAGCCAATTTCTAAGACAGGGCATATATATCTCGGTGAAGCCAACATTGAGATTAGTAACAAATGAGAAGTAAAATAAGAGGAAGAAAAAAGAAGAGCTTGGAAATTTAGGGTTAAGATTAAGAATGGCAATAGGCTTCACATTGAGATTAGTAACAAATGAGAAGTAAAATAAGAGGAAGAAAAAAGAAGAGCTTGGAAATTTAGGGTTAAGATTAAGAATGGCAATAGGCTTCACATTGAGATTAGTAACAAATGAGAAGTAAAATAAGAGGAAGAAAAAAGAAGAGCTTGGAAATTTAGGGTTAAGAATGGCAATAGACTACAAATATAGAAAAACTTGTTGTAGCTTTGATACCCCAGTAAATTTCAATATTGTAATTATGCATTGTGCTTGGTATAGTGTTTTCTATAAATAATATTGTACACATTGATTCCTAGGCCTATTGAGATGATATATTTATTCCAGACTATGGTAAATGTGTGTCTGTCTACTAATGATGGGCTGTTGTTACTGTTCATGGGCCTGAGTCTATGCTACTTTGGAGTCAGTCCATTGACTTAGCTCTTTCTCTTTTCTTATTTATTACAGTCATGATCCAGTTATATAATACGCTTATAGTTTCGTGCGAGAACGGACCAATTCGCTCCATTGAACGTTGAACAAATTTCATTATAGTCAAAAGGCTATTATGTTTTTTACTATATAATGGGTAGGGTAACCGCGTATAGTAGGAGGAGGAGTACTTTAGGAGCTGGAGACATGACAAACTCCATTAATATTATTTGGGATTTCTGATTGGTGAGTGGAGTGGGTGAGTTTCGAACAAACTCCATTAATATATGTACTCAGTTTCAGCAGGTATGCAGGACTGGTAGTCTGTAGACTCCCAAAAACGTGTGTTTCTATTGTTGAAGAAGGAGTTCAAAGAAGAAAAATTGTGGACAAAAGTGAAGTTAGGTCGACATTGGATTAGTATGTATTATACATGGTGTAAAAGTTATCTGCTCAGACTCAGTTTTTGCTTGATTTTGACATGGCTTCTGTTCATCACTGGTTCTCTGCTTGTGCAATCAAACTTCATTAGCAGCACTCCTGTAACATCTGCCATGTCTGGGGATTCTGTCGCTCCTCCAACATTTGCTGGTTTCTACCATGAAGAGTATTCATCACGATCGCGATATAAGCCTAGGAAGCCCTTGCCGCCGCCGTCTCCTCGACGTACGCCGCCTAGCAAACCCTAGACAAGGCCAGGAAAGGGGTTAAGTTTAATTACCCATTAATTTGACAGTTTGGGGAAATTAAACAGAGAAGAAGCTCAATTTAGGGGAGTTTGGGAATTTGCTATGTATAAAGTTCGATATCCTTTCCCTTCATTTTATTTTTTGTTTAATTTCCTAGTTTTGCTCTGTTTCTTCATTTTTAGTTCTTCTCTTCTGTCATTTGTACTACTTGTATTTTTTCATTTCGAATTCTCTTTATTTTCCGTCATTTGTGTGTTGATTCGGAGTCGCGAACGTAAGTACGTCCAACAAAAAGATGCAGAGAATTGAACACCACCAGGTGTTTCTTTCTCCACCATCATCGTCATTGCTACTGTCTAACGGAGCAGAATGCAGCTTACATTAGTTACAAATTCGTATTCAAATGAAATAAGCTAAAATGTTGCTTCAATTAGCTGGTAGTGACTGCCCACCAGCTTCAAATTCTCTTACACAGCACAATCAATCGGCTTATCTGGTTTATGGACTTTAGGACAAAAAAAAAATTAAGGTTTAATAGAATGGAATTAGGTTATGGAATGGTGAGGAAAGAAAGACCTAGAACTTAAAATGTATGAAGTATTTTTTATCGAATAGGAATTTGACCAACAAACTATTATAATTAATTTTTAAAACAATATGTAATATTTAATTTACAATTGCTCTATATGAGTCATTCATAATCTGGGTTGCTATTCGCAGTACAAAATTACTAATCACCACAGTACAAATTTTTTTTAAATCATATTAACGTTGTAAACATGTAGTGACATCGTGTCGTAAATTTTGTTTTTCAAAAAATGCATTTTGTCACCGTGAACCGTAAAAAACGCTCTCATTGTATCGTTAAAGCCATTTTTATTGTGTTCGAACGTTATAATTGGGACTTGACATTGGTAAATGGCGTTTTACTTTATGTTTGATTAAATTACAGACATTGTCACAATTTCAGAAACGTCGTATTGAAAATGTAGTTGATAACGCCAATTTCGGGTAAAAAAACGCTCTCGTTGTAGTAAAAGTCGTTAAACTCGTTTTTATTGTGTTTGGATGTTATAATTGTGATTTTATGCTAAGTTATTGATGTTTTACTGTATTTATTACGAAACGATGTTAATATGTTGAAAACGAGTCAAAATGAGCGTTTTTTGAAAAAACGCTCCAAAACGTGCACGTTATATATAAACGGGATGTGTTCGGTATCTTCATTTCTCACGCACGCACCATCTCTCCTCCAAACTACCTCGCCGAAATCCTCTCTTCCTGATCGCCGGAGCCACCGCCGGAAAAAATTTCTGGTGAGTTTTTCAATTTTTTTTTTGCAAGTTATAGATCTTGATGTGGTGATTTCAAATATGTTGTTAGAATTTAGAAACACACATTAAATTAGCCTAGATATACAAAATAAAAATCTGGAAAAAAAAGCTTGAAATCGACTCGCCCTTGCTCCTGAAACGAACAGACGATGCTCGCCTCAGCCAGTGACACGAGCTGGGCTGGTTCGCCTCGCCTCCTGAGGCGACTTGGAGCGGTGCACCCTTGTTGTCGACACGCGAAGATTGAGCTCACCTCGACCACAGAGATGACGACGCCTCACCCCGCCTGAAGACACGCCCCCTGTGCACTCGCCCCGGCTGAAGAAACGGGAACACCAGACTCGCCTTAGTGGTTGACACGAGCTGGTTGAGCTCACCCTGGCGGCGGTGGTTTTCCTGCACTACTCGCCCTTGGGCTTGACACGAACCAGTGAGTGTCGCCCCACTTATTGGGGTGACTCACTTGCTTTTTTTAATAGTAAATGTTTTAAAAATTTTATAATGATATATTTATGTTTATGAACTTATATTATAAGTGTAACACCCCAACCGTTAATCCTATGCTTACCGTCTAATCGTCCTGTTAATCCTATCAGATCGCAGCGGAATTACTACTTACTACGGCGGGTGATACAACGCCGCTAACCGCCCATACGGCTAGCTAGGCTTACCTTACTTACAGTGACGGTCTGATGAACATAGTATACTGAGCCACTACCTTAATGCCTACCGAATACAAAATAACATTCTTACATTCTGGGATCACCGAGTATTTAAAGTATATTCAATTACATTCCCATTTCCAACCTACCAAAAGAATGAGTTTAATCACCTATTCATCTATACCAATGCTTCATTCTATCCATGTCCAAAAGGTGTACCCCATGGTACACCGGCTAACAAAAACTCACGCCGTGTACTACTTAGTACACCATTCTCAAATTCATTGTTTACAGACAAAAGAAATCAAAGACTAGCTACATCTCTTCATGGCCTTCATCCTTCTCGAGTACTTGCGTGAAGTAAAAATGGTGCCCCAAGGGGCTCAACAAACGCTGCGTATAAACTCAGCATATACCGAGTGCTAGCTAGGGCACGCCGACTATTTGACGTCCACTAAACATGCGATTCATTAATTTCATACATTCATGCTTTACATACATCATACAATCATGCTCCATACATTACACATTCCATGGCAACAATACAATAGCACGCATCTTACTTACCTTCACAAGGTTAGCCAAATTATGCATCCGGGTTAATCGGAATGCTTTTACTCTTTTACTCATTACTTACTTTTTCTTACTTACACTTACATGCTTTAAATTACTTTACTTACTCATTCTTACTTACTTACTTACTTATACTCAAGTTAAGTCGTCGGGACCTCCGGCCCTGGGGACTACTCCGTCCCACCTCCGGGATTTACTTGACTCACCAATCCGGGATGCTACCCACTTAAGGGATTTGGGCCGCGGACCAGTTTAAGAGTCAGGAATCGGATCCAACCTCTTGTGTCTCCTCATCCTCACGCGTGGCCGAAACTATATCGGACTTCTACTCATTCCAATTTAATTACCAATTTAAGTTAGGATGGTTAGCTTGTTAGGAATAAGTTAGAAGTCCATTCACACAAATAATCGGTCACAATGCAATACATCATACATACACACATTCATTATCATCCATACATTTCATGAATTATACAAACTAAGATTTAAGAAAATATTCACAACATACAACACTACATATTCACAAGTATGCATATTAACTCCGATTCGTGCATTATCTTATTTGGTGATCAATTAGCACACAACACACAAATTAGAGTAACCAAGATAGCATACGGGGCATGAGGAATCCATACCGTTCACCGTTGTACGTGTTTCCGAACGTCCTCCGGTGTCACAAATCAAATCCTATGATATACATACAATTGAATGATTAATCTAACTATCGTTAACTTAATTCGATCGCTCGTACGTTTCCTAACTCATACTTACTAAGTCTTTACATTCCTATACTATACTTTACATTTCATTTACTTACTTTTAATTTCTTAACCATAGTTCACTTACATATATATGTACATATGTATAGGTGGGTATACATATATATATACATACATACTAGTTATAAGCTTACAGTTTTTTTTTTTTGTAAGTATTGGGCCGTTCGACCCACCGTCCGACCCAAGCCCTGGGTCGGACCATTCCAGTAGAGTTCGTCCTCTGAAATTCACCCTGTCCGACCCAGCACTATTTCATCCGACCCATTCCCTCTGGGTCGGACCGTTCCAGAAGGTTTTGGTCCCGTGTCCCTGCTCCGTCCGACCCACTGTCCGACCCATACTCTGGGTTGGACGAAGTCAGAAACTTCGACCTCTATTTTTTTTGTTGTCCGACCCACGTCCGATCCACGGTCCTGGGTCGGACCATTACAAAAAGATTTATTGTCGTTGCCTATGTCCCGTCCGACCCACTGTCCGACCCAGACCCTGGGTCGGACGGTAGCAGAACATTGCTACAGATTTTGTTTTTCTTTCCCAAGTTCACCCATTGCTTCCCCAATCTTCCTACATACATCCTAACATGTTTTAGTACAATTTAAACACTCTAAATCATGCTAATTCATTTCTTAATTCATACAATTCTATACTAACTTATATACACAATTCTCTAAGTTTCTACTCACACTTACATTGTTTTCCTCCTTAATGTATTTTGCTACAAATTTTGCTCTATCACTCTCCCTCAATGGCTCCCTCTTCTAATGTCATTTCTAGCACCTCTAATGCCTTACAACTACATTAACTATCTCTACTAATATACCCTCTATCTTTCTCTAACAAAATATGTTACAAACCACCTTATTCACCTAGTTTCTCATTCACTAAGTGTTCTATTCCTATGTAAATTTCGCCATAGTCTCCCCTATAATTTTATACTCTCACCACATTGTTTACACTCACATTATGATCTATACCACCTGTTTTATACACCATATCAATATACAAACTCTCATACACAATTACCACTCTAAACAACATTAAACTCCTGCACTCAAACATCCCAATCCCAATCTGTTTTGTAACAGTTAAAATGTCTTTTAAGGGTTTAAAATATTTGTATCCTCTTATACACTACTCTACTACACAATACCATTTTCATCACTAAATCCAAACCTCTAAAATCTGTTACACATACATATACAAGGCTATACAAAGGTGAGCATCCTTACCTTGTTTTTCTTCTAGATTTTCTTTGTTCTTCTTGCTTCTTCCTCCTTCCTTCTCTCTACCGGTTTTAGTCTCTCAACCAATCTAACATCACAACCCATTCTTAAATACACCATTCAATACTAAAAATTAACCCTAACATTATTTAAGCTTTTAATGTGGGTTTTAGGGTTTAGAAAATTCCTTACCTTGCAAGGGTTTATGAAATACTTGGAGCAGCTCAAGAATGATCTTTCCACCCTTTCAAAAATGCCAAAATCGGCTGGGCACAAGAGGAGCAAGCAAGGGTTTAGTTTGCAAATTCGTTTTGCTCACAAGGGTTAGAAAAAGATGGAGTTTTGAGAATATTTTTACCTTAAAAGAACAAGGAGAATGAGGTGGTTCTAATGGTAGTCTTGAAGCTCCAAATGCTCCATAGCCATGGAGATGAAAGTTGTTGTTTTCGATTTTTGAAAAGATAGGGATGTAGCTCTTGGTGAGAGGATTCCAATGGTGTAGTTTTTATAATTTTTGGGAGAGCTTAAAGGGGGTTACAAGAGGAGAGAAGTGAGGTTTTTTAGTGGTTCTTCATTCCCTCCATTGTTATGGTCAAGAAGGAGAAAATAGAGAGGAGAAGGATGGGGGTCTGTACGTGGAGAAGAGAATGAGAGGAGGAGAGATTGTGAGTGAGGGAGTAAAGTAATAAAGGGGGGGTTACTTTATTATTTTGTTGTTTGTAAATAAGAAGGAGTTAGTGAGTGTGTGAGAGTGAGAGGGGAGCCCATCGGCTAGTACAGCCCACACACACAAACTTTCACTTTTTATTTTAAAAGTGGACACATAAGTTTTGGTTATTTGTATTTCTACCCCACAACTTCCCGTTTTTGACAGTTTTTACTAATTTCTCGTTTTATTGATTTTATTGGTCCAAGACCTTCACTAATATTTATTAATGACTATTTAGTTGACCAAAATTATTACGAGTCTATTTGACCCGCTTAAAATCGCGTTTTCCCGGTTACCTCGAAAAACGCGCTTTAATGTTCATTAGTGTTTTTAATCCATTTTAAGGATCCGTTTTCTTCGGGATTTGTTCCCTAATATTTATTTATACTTAATTAAGCTTCTAAATATTTATTATCCTAATTAATCGCTATTTTTAATTACGGGGTATTTCAATCTACCCCCCTTAAGAAACTTTGCCCTCAAAGTTGCTCAAGGTAAATAGTTTAATTATTCTACTCATTAGGCAAGCCAATTGCCCTAATGTGTCTTACTACACCTATGAGGTGTTTACTTCCTTCCACATTGCAAGCATACGCGTTTCAAGTGTCATACACAATTCACATACACAATCCATCATTTTCCATTCATACCATTCCACAATACACCATACACCATTACAATTCACAATACACATTACACAAACATCATCCATCATACATACACATCCACATTACACATACACTCACATACACTCTGCACTACATGTGCTATCAAACCTACTACAATACCTACACCCTATGCAATGCTTACCCCGAAGCAATGCAAAAGCAAAAGGGCTCTACCCCCCTTAAAAGGGGTACGACCCGTACCCGTATTGCTAAATGCTAGACTCTCTAGTCTATGAACAGCTGTGGGTACTTAGCCTTCATGGCATCTTCCAACTCCCATGTCGCTTCTTCGACATCATGGTTTGACCATAGGACCTTCACCATTCGTATAGACTTATGGCGAGTGTCTCTGGTCTTCCTATCCAGGATTCTCACTGGGGTTTCAGCATATCGCATAGTCGGCTCGATGGATAATCTCTCGGGCTCTAAGACATGAGAAGGATCAGCAATGTACTTCTTGAGTTGTGACACATGAAATACATCATGCACACGCCCCAAGTCCTCAGGTAGTGCTAACCTGTAGGCTACAGATCCAATTCTTTCGGTGATAGTGTACGGCCCTACAAACTTTGGGCTAAGCTTGCCCTTCTGGCCAAATCGGAAGACACCCTTCATAGGTGAAACGCGCAAGAACACTTGGTCGCCCACGGCGAACTCAAGGTCGTGTCGTCGCACATTCGCATAGGATTTCTGTCTGTCTTGGGCTCCCTTCATATTAGCTCGAATCTGCTGAACTTCAGCTTGTACTTGTTCAAGGTACTCCGGTCCTATGATGACCACTTCGCTCGACTCATCCCAACACAAGGGTGTACGGCAAGGTCTACCGTATAGAGCTTGGAAAGGCGACATCTTAATCGAAGCATGATAGCTATTATTGTATGAAAATTCGATAAGATGAAGCTTGTCTAACCAACTCCCCTGAAAGTCTAAGGCACATGCCCGAAGCATGTCCTCCAGTGTCTGGATGGTCCTTTCTGTCTGACCGTCGGTCTGAGGATGGAAGGCGGTACTCAACTTCAATTCTGTACCCAGCGCTTCCCGTGTAGCTCTCCAGTATCTCGAAAGAAATCTGGTGTCGCGGTCAGATACTATTGTTTTCGGGACTCCGTGATGTCTAATGATCTCCTTGTCGAATAGCTCAGCTAGCTTCACTACCTTCCAGGTGTCCTTCATCGGTATGAATCTGGCAACCTTGGTAAGGCGATCGACTACAACCCAGATCATATTGAGTCCTCCCCTAGCAGGTGGGAGTCCTACAACAAAATCCATGGAGATATCATGAAATTTCCACTCGGGAACTAGCATTGATTGTACCATTCCGCCCGGTCTACGATGTTCAAATTTTACCTTCTGGCATGTTAAGCATCTTAATACAAATTCTGTCACATCTGACTTCATTCCAGACCACCAGAAGTACCTCTTCATGTCTTTGTACATCTTGGAGGCTCCCGGATGGACTGACAATGTGGAACTGTGTGACTCTCGCAGGATGCGATCCCTTAGCTCAGCATTGCTTCGGGGGACGCATAGCCTGCCATTCAACCGAATCAAACCATCTTCATGTAGCTTGAAGTCATACTTCTTCTTCTCAAATGTACCATTTTCGATCTTTTGTCTGATTTCGGTTAGGTAAGGGTCGCTCAACTGAGCGTCTCGCACCTCGTCAACCAAGCTAGAAGAAGCGAGTAGCGAATGGAGCGAGTGTGCTCGACGGCTCAGGGCGTCGGCTACAACGTTTGCCTTCCCTTCCTTATACTGCAAGTTGATGTCGTAGTCTGAGAGAAACTCCATCCATCTTCTCTGTCTCAAATACAGTTCTTTCTGTGTGAATACATACTGTAAGCTCTTGTGGTCGGAGTAGATGGTGATGCTTACCCCATAGAGATAGTGTCGACATATCTTCAAAGCGAAGACAATGGCTCCTAACTCTAAGTCATGTGTCGGGTAATTCTCCTCATGCTTTTTCAGCTGGCGGGAGGCATAAGCAACAACCTTGCCATGCTGCATGAGTAGCATCCCATTCCTTTGCCTGATGCATCACAATATACCTCAAATCCCTCTGTGCCCTCTGGAAGAGTAAGGATGGGCGCTGAGGTCAATGAGTCTTTTAGTTTCTGAAATGATAACTCGCACTCATTTGTCCATACAAATGGTGCATCTTTCTTCATCAATGTAGTCATGGGCTTAGCGACTTTCGAGAAGTCCTTTACAAATCTCCGGTAGTACCCGGCTAGACCAAGAAAGCTCCTAATGTCGGTAACAGTCTTGGGTCTAGGCCATGATCGTACATCTTCTATCTTAGAAGGGTCAACCGAGATACCTGCGCTCGAGATGACATGACCAAGGAATGATACCTTATCTAGCCAGAATTCGCATTTGGAGAACTTCGCATACAGCTGGTTCTCGCGCAGTGTCTCAAGCACTTTCCTCAAATGAGTTTCATGTTCCTCTGCTGATTGCGAGTACACAAGTATGTCTTCGATGAAGACAACAACTGAAGTGTCCAACTGCTCGCTGAATAAACGATTCATGAGGTCCATGAATTTAGCTGGCGCATTTGACAAACCGAATGACATCACTGTGAATTCGTAGTGGCCATATCTGGTACGGAATGCCGTTTTCTCTATGTCTTGTTCTTTGATTGCAATTTGATGATACCCAGAACGGAGGTCAATCTTGGAGAAGATTGATGCTCCTTTCAGCTGGTCGAATAGATCGTCGATGCGGGGCAACGGGTATTTATTCTTGACTGTGACCGCATTCAACTCGCGGTAGTCAATACAAAGTCGGAGGCTACCGTCCTTCTTCTTCACAAAGAGGACCAGTGCTCCCCAGGGTGATACGCTCGGGCATATAAACCCTTTGTCGAGAAGGTCTCGCAATTGTTCTTTCAGTTCGGTCATTTCAGCAGGTGCCATACGGTACGGTGCCCTAGAAATGGGACCGGTACCTGGCAAAAGATCAATTTCGAATTCCACTGCTCTCGGTGGTGGCATGCTGGGTAGCTCCTTAGGGAATACATCAGGGAATTTTGATACAATCGGTACATCATCATTGAACTCTAGATCTCTCTCCAGGTCTTGCACATAACACAGATATACTTCTTGGCCCTTTCTGAGCTCCCGGTACATAGCCATAGCAGATATAAGTGTGGTCGAAGGCTCTCTCGGTCTCTGGCGGTAAGATACAGTAACCCCAAAAGGACTCTTGAGCAGCAATTGATGCTCGGCGCAGAGGATCCTACCCTTGTGCCGCTCCAACCAATTCATTCCGATGATTAAGTCGAATCCCAACCCATTGAATTCGATGAAGGAAATGGGAAACGCTTCGTTTTTGATTTCGATGGTGGCCGATTGATAGTATTTGGTACACTTTACTCGCTCCTTCGATGGGAGAGTAACCATGAAGTTCGGTAGCTCATCCGCATCTAGCTTCAACCTCTTCACAAAGGATGGTGATACGAAAGTGTGAGAGGCGCCGGAGTCGAATAGCACATTGGCTTCAATGTCGTTCACTGGGAAGGTTCCCGTTAAGATGGTGCCACTTCTGCCGGCTTGTGCTTCGGTGAGGATGCTCAGGTTACCTTCGGTACCGAGTCCACAACCTATTGGATTCACAATTGGATAAGTATTGATGATGGACACAAGTGGAATTAAATCAACACTGCTCTTTATTGATAAACCAACCATCGTACAAACCGTGTCTCTAATACACGTTACTAAAACATTACATGATACTATGAATTTAATACTTCCTAAAGGTAAGGTTCAGGCGTCCTAGTTTCATGTGTGTGGCATTAATTATTGCCGGTGGTGCTGTATTCAGCTTGATCTTGTTGATCCCGTGATACAACATCCTAGAGTTTCCACCCATGATTAGGACATCTCCTGATCTCAGTACCAGTTTCTGTGCGAGGTCCACACGCTTCTGCTCGCTATACAAAAATACGGCGTCATCACCAATGGACCAAGACACTACGGGCACTCCTTGTTCAAGAGATTTCGCTGTCTCGTCCTTGTCTTGGTGTAACCCAAGTCGTCCTTCTTTCTCATAGAAGTTGACAATACAGAGGTCCGCTTCAAGTGCGGGGATCGGTTCATGTTCGCATTGTCGTGCAAGTTCTACTGCTTGTGTGACAAGTGTCTGAAACTCTGGTGGTATTGTCGGTGGCGTCGCTCCATCTTGTGTTCGTGTCTCCTGGTATGTCTTGGTATAAGGATTCCAGTCCTTTCCCAAGCACATCATTTTCAGCTTCATCTTCGCTCCGCCGGGGAATTCGGGTGTATAAAATCCACCTTGACCCGTTCCTAGTTCGTTGCATCGTCGGATGATTGAGATTTGCACTTCGGGTGTCAGGTATCCCCTTAATAAGATCATACCTAGTCGGATGACCTGACACTGTTCGTTGGTGTAGTAGTGGTTGGTGATGTCGATCTCTTCTTGATTTAGGTTTACCGGTATCGGATAACAGATACTAAAGCTTCCTATGGTTATAAATTTCATTTACGGTGAGTACTAGTTTCAACTACTTCATTTCATGCTGAATACACACTTCATTTTATTTACTCATGCATTCACTCATACAGTTACTCCAATACTTAGACATGCTACTTCAAGGATTAAAGGTTTAGATTAATTACCTGGGCCGGACTTAGAACCGGACCCATCACGGTCAATCACATGAAGGACAGGCTGCCTCTGAGGTGCACTCCGCTGAGGTCCCCGGGATCCCTGTCCCTGTGGTGCCTGCTGGGTCGGTGCATCGCCAGATGCAACCTCCTTGCCTTCCCTCTGCCTGTAGCTTTGGTAGTTCCCTTTTGGCTTTGCATTCTCTGGGCACTTATTGGCCGTGTGTTCTGGTTTCTGGCAATTGTAGCATTTGATCTCTCTCCCATAGCAGTCTTTGCCGGGATGGTCCGGGTTGCACTTTCTGCACACATAGGTGCGGCCATCGGAGAAGGTTTTGGTGGAACCAGAGCCAGAACCTAAGGTTTAGAGGGTTAGCACATGTGTGCGTGGATATACTAGATATGATACTGATATGAATACGAATTAGAAATAGAAGTTTACCCTTAGGTGGGTATGATCTCAGTGGCTTTGCTGCCACCGGTGCAGATGAACCGAGTTGAAGAAGTTCAACCGGTTTGCCCTGCTCAGCATGGGCACTGCTTTCACTTGGGAATTTCTTTTGGGATTGCTGAAAGAAATTTCCCTTCTTCTTTTTCCAGCTTTTACCCTGGTTCTGCTCCTCACCATTGGTGTTCTTGTTGTTGGCCTTGCGCTTCAGCGCGGTTTCTTCATCCCTTAGTTGGCAAGTGATTTCAACGCGAGAAGCCGCGTGATAACACTCCTGAAGTTTCAGGTATTAGCCGGGATTCTCATTTAAGAAGGATAAGGAAAGACTCAAGGAATTCAGCGAATTTAAGGAATCCAAGGAATTGAAATGATACTAAGGGTTAACCGATATTTACCTGAAGGGAGGTAAATCGTGTGTAGCCCATACCGTACCGAAGGCGATGGCTCAGACCGCCATAGAAGCGATCGACCAACACCTGGCCGGTGTATTCTAGATCAGGGAGAAGACGGAGAATGGAAGTGAAGGTGCGGTAGTACTCATCCATAGACATCTTGTCTGTCATCTTCAAGGCATCTAGCTCTAGCCTTTTCTTAGTCTTTACGTGCTCTGGATAGTACTTGGATTGGAGGAGAGATGCGAAAGACTCCCAATCGAATGTGGGGTCGCTGACGTGCTCATGCTTGATTAGCTTCCACCAATCCATAGCAGCATCCTTCAGATAATAAGTAGCAACTCTGACTCGAACTCCAGCAGGAGCTTCGAGGGTTTCGAACGCCGTCTCCATCTCTGAGATGTAGGCTTCGAGCTTAGCCGGATCACTCTCGCCCGTAAAGCAAGGAGGGCGGAGTTCCGCTATAGCTTTTACCCAGTTCGCTTCTCTGGGTGGCGGGGGAGGGATTGGTCCCACTTGGTTCTGTTGGTTTTGCTGGTTTTGTTGCATTGCTTGGATCACTTGTGGTAGCATCTGTGCTACCGTGGCGGCGACGATCTCAGCTATCGTCTGCGCGCCGGGTCCGTCATTGCCCCCTCCTCTAGGGCGACCTGGACCTCTTCCTGACATCTGAATATTTAACAGTTACATTAGGCTCCGCAAGATATGACTCAAAGGTCTTGGAACTTAAGCAAGGTATCGTTCCTAAGAACGTCAAGGGTATCCGTTGTTAACAACGGTAGTTCCTAGTTAGGTTTCTAAGTATCCGTCTTAAGACGGTTGAAATCCTAACTCGGTAATCCCCTATGCTCGGTAAATAAGGACATTAGAGCGTTACTACGCTCTGATACCACTTTTTGTAACACCCCAACCGTTAATCCTATGCTTACCGTCTAATCGTCCTGTTAATCCTATCAGATCGCAGCGGAATTACTACTTACTACGGCGGGCGATACAACGCCGCTAACCGCTCATACGGCTAGCTAGGCTTACCTTACTTACAGTGACGGTCTGATGAACATAGTATACCGAGCCACTACCTTAATGCCTACCGAATACAAAATAACATTCTTACATTCTGGGATCACCGAGTATTTAAAGTATATTCAATTACATTCCCATTTCCAACCTACCAAAAGAATGAGTTTAATCACCTATTCATCTATACCAATGCTCCATTCTATCCATGTCCAAAAGGTGTACCCCATGGTACACCGGCTAACAAAAACTCACGTCGTGTACTACTTAGTACACCATTCTCAAATTCATTGTATACAGACAAAAGAAATCAAAGACTAGCTACATCTCTTCATGGCCTTCATCCTTCTCGAGTACCTGCGTGTAGTAAAAATGGTGCCCCAAGGGGCTCAGCAAACGCTGCGTATAAACTCCGCATATACCGAGTGCTAGCTAGGGCACGCCGACTATTTGACGTCCACTAAACATGTGATTCATTAATTTCATACATTCATGCTTTACATACATCATACAATCATGCTCCATACATTACACATTCCATGGCAACAATACAATAGCACGCATCTTACTTACCTTCACAAGGTTAGCCAAATTATGCATCCGGGTTAATCAGAATGCTTTTACTCATTACTTACTTTTTCTTACTTACATTTACATGCTTTCAATTACTTTACTTACTCATTCTTACTTACTTACTTACTTATACTCAAGTTAAGTCGTCGGGACCTCCGGCCCTGGGGACTACTCCGTCCCACCTCCGGGATTTACTTGACTCACCAATCCGGGATGCTACCCACTTAAGGGATTTGGGCCGCGGACCAGTTTAAGAGTTAGGAATCGGATCCAACCTCTTGTGTCTCCTCATCCTCACGCGTGGCCGAAACTATATCGGACTTCTACTCATTCCAATTTAATTACCAATTTAAGTTAGGATGGTTAGCTTGTTAGGAACAAGTTAGAAGTCCATTCACACAAATAATCGGTCACAATGCAATACATCATACATACACACATTCATTATCATCCATACATTTCATGAATTATACAAACTAAGATTTAAGAAAATATTCAAACATACAACACTACTATTCACAAGTATGCATATTAACTCCGATTCGTGCATTATCTTATTTGGTGATCAATTAGCACACAACACACAAATCAGAGTAACCAAGATAGCATACGGGGCATGAGGAATCCATACCGTTCACCGTTGTACGTGTTTCCGAACGTCCTTCGGTGTCACAAATCAAATCCTATGATACACATACAATTGAATGATTAATCTAACTATCGTTAACTTAATTCGATTACTCGTACGTTTCCTAACTCATACTTACTACGTCTTTACATTCCTATACTTTACATTTCATTTACTTACTTTTAATTTCTTAACCATAGTTCACTTACATATATATATGTACATATGTATAGGTGGGTATACATACATATATATATATATACATACTAGTTATAAGCTTACAGTTTTTTTTTTGTAAGTATTGGGCCGTCCGACCCACCGTCTGACCCAAGCCCTGGGTCGGACCATTCCAGTAGAGTTCGTCCTCTGAAATTCACCCTGTCTGACCCAGCACTATTCCGTCCGACCCATTCCCTCTGGGTCGGACCGTTCCAGAAGGTTTTGGTCCCGTGTCCCTGCTCTGTCCGACCCACTGTCCGACCCATACTCTGGGTCGGACGAAGTCAGAAACTTCGACCTCTATTTTTTTTTGCCTTTCCGACCCACGTCCGATCCACGGTCCTGGGTCGGACCATTACAGAAAGATTTATTGTCGTTGCCTATGTCCCGTCCGACCCACTGTCCGACCCAGACCCTGGGTCGGACGGTAGCAGAACATTGCTACAGATTTTGTTTTTCTTTCCCAAGTTCACCCATTGCTTCCCCAATCTTCCTACATACATCCTAACATGTTTTAGTACAATTTAAACACTCTAAATCATGCTAATTCATTTCTTAATTCATTATACAATTCTATACTAACTTATATACACAATTCTCTAAGTTTCTACTCAACACTTACATTGTTTTCCTCCTTAATGTATTTTGCTACAAATTTTTGCTCTATCACTCTCCCTCAATGGCTCCCTCTTCTAATGTCATTTCTAGCACCTCTAATGCCTTACAACTACATTAACTATCTCTCCTAATATACCCTCTATCTTTCTCTAACAAAATCTGTTACAAACCACCTTATTCACCTAGTTTCTCATTCACTAAGTGTTCTATTCCTATGTAAATTTCGCCATAGTCTCCCCTATAATTTTATACTCTTACCACATTGTTTACACTCACATTATGATCTATACCACCTGTTTTATACACCATATCAATATACAAACTCTCATACACAATTACCACTCTAAACAACATTAAACTCCTGCACTCAAACATCCCAATCCCAATCTGTTTTGTAACAGTTTTTAAAATGTCTTTTAAGGGTTTAAAATATTTGTATCCTCTTATACACTACTCTACTACACAATACCATTTTCATCACTAAATCCAAACCTCTAAAATCCGTTACACATACATATACAAGGCTATACAAAGGTGAGCATCCTTACCTTGTTTTTCTTCTAGATTTTCTTTGTTTCTTCTTGCTTCTTCTCCTCCTTCTCTCTACCGGTTTTAGTCTCTCAACCAATCTAACATCACAACCCATTCTTAAATACACCATTCAATACTAAAAATTAACCCTAACATTATTTAAGCTTTTAATGTGGGTTTTAGGGTTTAGAAAATTCCTTACCTTGCAAGGGTTTATGAAATACTTGGAGCAGCTCAAGAATGATCTTTCCACCCTTTCAAAAATGCCAAAATCGGCTGGGCACAAGAGGAGCAAGCAAGGGTTTAGTTTGCAAATTCGTTTTGCTCACAAGGGTTAGAAAAAGATGGAGTTTTGAGAATATTTTTACCTTAAAAGAACAAGGAGAATGAGGTGGTTCTAATGGTAGTCTTGAAGCTCCAAATGCTCCATAGCCATGGAGATGAAAGTTGTTGTTTTCGATTTTTGAAAAGATAGGGATGTAGCTCTTGGTGAGAGGATTCCAATGGTGTAGTTTTTATAATTTTTGGGAGAGCTTAAAGGGGGTTACAAGAGGAGAGAAGTGAGGTTTTTTAGTGGTTCTTCATTCCCTCCATTGTTATCGGTCAAGAAGGAGAAAATAGAGGGGAGAAGGATGGGGGTCTGTACGTGGAGAAGAGAATGAGAGGAGGAGAGAGAATTGTGAGTGAGGGAGTAAAGTAATAAAGGGGGGGTTACTTTATTATTTTGTTTGTTTGTAAATAAGAAAGAGTTAGTGAGTGTGTGAGAGTGAGAGGGGGAGCCCATCGGCTAGTACAGCCCACACACACAAACTTTCACTTTTTATTTTAAAAGTGGACACATAAGTTTTGGTTATTTGTATTTCTACCCCACAACTTCCCGTTTTTGACAGTTTTTACTAATCTCTCGTTTTATTGATTTTATTGGTCCAAGACCTTCACTAATATTTATTAATGACTATTTAGTTGACCAAAATTATTACGAGTCTATTTGACCCGCTTAAAATCACGTTTTCCCGGTTACCTCGAAAAACGCGCTTTAATGTTCATTAGTGTTTTTAATCCATTTTAAGGATCCGTTTTCTTCGGGATTTGTTCCCTAATATTTATTTATACTTAATTAAGCTTCTAAAATATTTATTATCCTAATTAATCGCTATTTTTAATTACGGGGTATTTCAATAAGTTTGATTAAGTTAAAATAAGGTTTAAGCACTTAAATAACAAGTTTATGAAATTTTGGGGTTAAAGAGTAAAATGAGGGAACTATGGTGTACTTGCTGTATAAAATTATTCATAATTACCTAAATATACTTATAAACTTGTTTTACAAGTTTTGGGTAATTTAAAACAAAGTTTAAGTGGCTAAGTAACTAGTGTAGTAAATCGAATGTTAAAAAGGTAATTTAATGGTGTTTTGGAGGTAACTCCTTATGTTAGGGTTAAATCTCATTTTAATGGTGTTTTGGTGTTGTAACTATTAAGGCCGAATACCTACTGTTTTATTTACTATATTTTAAGTTTATAATGTGTTTAGAATAAAGTTAAAGGATTAGAATGAGTTAAAGGGCTTTTAGGTACAAAATGATAAGTAAAAAGGGATTAAAATGCAATTTTTGAAAACTAAAGGGATACTTATGTATAGGGCCGAAATGTTTCTGTATAAAATAGTTTATAATGATACATGTATGTTTATGAACTTATATTATAAGCTTGAGTAAGTTAAAATTAGGTTTAACTACTTAAAACCCATCTTTGTGCCTTAAGCTTTTACCATGGATTATGGGGTGTGTATACTTCTATTTTTTGAACCTTCTTTTTCCTTGTATTATGACAGGAAATTGGAGGTCGAGAACCCCTTGAAACAGCCAAGAAAAACAAGGGAAACAAGTGTGGAAAAGTCCATCTTTGTGAAGGTAAAAACTCTAAACTAAACCTTGAAAGTAAAGAGTTGGCTAAGCTTGAAATTTTCACCAATAATCTAAGTGAAACTCCTCTGTAAACAGGGCCGGAGAGCAAGGAAAACTTCAAGCTACAAGCCTCTTGAAAAATCAACATTTGGGCATTAGGAGGTTACTCCTTATGTTAGGGTTAAATGTCATTTTTATGATGTTTTGGTGTTGTAACTATTAAGGCTGAATGCCTACTGTTTTATTTACTGTATTTTAAGTTTATAATGTGTTTAGAACAAAGTTAAAGCATTAGAATGAGTTAAAGGGCTTATAGGAACAAAGTGTTTTAATGTACAACAATATGTAATAAATTTTCATGAATTCACATTAATAATTGGCATAATTTCTTTTTAAAATTTATGTAGTGCTGGATATATGCGTACTTCCCCACTCTTAGACCAGCAGTTAGTGCTGACTGGCGTGATGAGGATGATAGACCGTGGGCTATGAGATGGGTCAGGTCCACCTCCCAGCAGAAAAATCAAAATTCACTAGAGAACTACTGCAAACATATAGATGCTCTGACAGCAAGAAATGTAAGTGGTACAACAATTTCAATTTGTATTATTTACATTATTGTTTATTATTGATTCTTACGTTTCCCTGTGATCCAATGTAGATTGATTGGTTGCCCTACAGTCGCGAGAAGGTGAATGAGAACAGGGGCCGCTCTTGGTACAGGGGTACCTTGCAGTACATGACCGTGAATGAGCCATATATGCCGGAGTGTTGTCTTCGCCAATTCGGGTACGTTCAGTGTATCCCACCTCCCCCTATTAGACCGAACAATAGATCCGAAAAAAGAGGGAGAAAGGGAAATCCCTATAGATGTGTGTACCCCCCATGTATAGTGTGTGGGACACCACACGTGAATGTGGACCTACTCCGGGGTTCACTAAGACACGGGCGGCCGTACATGCATGTGACGGAGATTATCTGGATTGGTATGTCAAACACACCCATCCGAAGATCATGAATCCTGACATATACGAAAACACCTTCATTCATCGGCCGGATCCCGCCTTAGTAAGTTGATCTCTTCCTTTGTATAATTTCAGTTGATTATAGCATTTTATGAATGCTAGACTAACTTTATAATATTATGTTACAGCTCATGCATGAGGCAACTGAGGCTGGTAGGCCTTTATTACCTGGGAATCGTAGCTGGGACTAGCGTTACTACCGTGACCAGATGCCGCACGAGGAACAGAGGCAAACTGAACAGGGGTTAGATGAGGTTCTCAGTACCTTGACTATATGGGATTCGTACTATCACCAGTATGGAGGGCCATAGTTTAGGATTTTTATGTTTTTGTTGTTTTAAGATACAGTATGGATGTACTTATTTTCTAGTGGACTTGGTGATTGTTATCATATTGCTGAAATTGCTGGTGATCTTATTGATGACCTTCTGGTTCATTTTGTGGAGGTTCTTAGAACCGGGCGAAAGAAGAAAAATAGGGGAGACTATGCCAAAAATTTTCTAGAAATGCACCGTTTCTTTTGCTCTTCATTGCTCCTAAATGTTAATTCTCTATCCAATCACTTATGTTAAATGTTTATCTACACTTCCATCTTTCTTTTGACTCTCTTTTAGATTATTGTATTTCGTTTAGATGTTTGTTATGTTTGTCACTTGAATTTCATTGACTTCATCTTCACGAGCTTGGAAGTTAGGCTCACCTGATCGTGAACTCTTTATTTCCTCGATCTTCCTTCTTCAGCATTGCTGAAGACACATCCTGCAGATAAGTTAGAAAACAACAATGAAAACATTGGGAAAAAAAGGTAACAAAGGGCATGGCAGAAAGAGTAGCACCATCACTCACCGAGGACATAACATTTATTCCATCAGATACATCTGGAATGGATAAGCAGTTTGGTGGAACAGGCAAGTATTTGATAATGTATCCATCTTGGGGGAAGTACCCTTTCTTTTCAAACTTCTTTCTTGTTTCTTTTGGAAGCTTTTTGAACATTTTTGATACCTAGTTTGTTAGGATAAGGATAAAAGTATCAGCAACGAGATTAAAATCACCATCATTTTTAATCAAATGATCAACCAAGAGCAATGGAATACATAAAAGGTAGTGAAATGAGGCATAAAAGATACAATATCTTATGGTACACAAGCCCTTCTAGAAGATGGGCTGAAACAGAAAATCCCACTACATGAACACACAAAATAGAAACAAAAATCAGATACGTAACAGACGTAATGTAGGAAAAGGTAATGCATTTCATCTTTCCATATAAAGTAACACCAATACTGACAATAATATTATACTTCCATCAGTCGTCTGGCTAGCAGAACAGACAAGCTTAGACCAGAAGATAACCATCCCGAGGCGCAAACCCACCATACTGCTTCAGGAAACTCCACTCACTGCCTTGTTTTTTCATCCTTCCAGGCATTCTAAGCTCCAAGGAAACTGCTCCATCATTGTTCTTGTTCTCTTTAACTATCACATTAGAGCCCTTCAACATTATTAAAAGGTAAACGTCATTTTTTTTTGTCTTTTGTACCTCAACATACAAACGAAAATTACATTCCAAGAAACTGAACAAAAAGATTGAAACAAACTATGAGAGAAATGTAGATGCATCTAACCCTTTCATATCAACCATACCAACAGTCTTCGTAGGTGCCTGACCATAAATTCGAAATCAAGTTAGATACATAATTCAGGAAATAACTACGTCAGAAGTCAAACAGCACTTGATTGACTACTGACTAGATTTTTCAGACCTATACAAACACTGTATCGATGAAAACTGATGCAAACGCTTCAGTGCATCATAAAGAAACAAATACAATTATTAACCTTACTGGGCTTCAACTTCAAGCAATTCAGACACATCATACTCAGTATGCGCCTGAGTTCAGTCACATGTGAAGGATGAAATATAGGAATCGGCAACTCTACAAAGCGGTTAGAACGTAATGTTTATGTCACAATAACTGAAATATATCAAAATGTAAAACTCCACGTCCAAACATCTACCAAAGATTATAAATCCAGAATAGTATAACGACACGTTTATTCCACGTCCAAACATCTACCAAAGATTATAAATCCAGAAAAGTATAACGACACATTTATTCCACGTCCAAACATCTACCAAAGATTATAAATCCAGAAAAGCATAACGACACGTTTATTCCACGTCCAAACATCTACCAAAGATTATAAATCCATAAAAGTATAACGACACGTTTATTCCACCTCCAAACATCTACCAAAGATTATAAATCCAGAAAAAAATGTCTCCCCACAACATTCCAACTTATTCAACTAAGTTTGGTGAAAAAAAAACTTGTACTGCAAATAGTAAAGTTTTTGCTAATCGCAGTACAAATTAATTTTAAATCATATTAATAGTGTAAACACATAAAAATGTAATCCAACACTTTAAAAAAAAGATTCTAGTATTGATTAGAACAAAAAAGTAACAAGCAAAATTCGGTACTAATCAACTACAAACTTCTTGGGTTAAATTACTTTCAGATATCATTTTTTGAAAAAAAAAACACATGGACACATCATTACATGTTTACAACGTTAATATGATTTTAAAAAAATTTGTACTACGGTGATTAGTAATTTTGTACTGCAAATAGCAACCCCCTTTCATAATAATACTATTGTTAATGGATTTAAAATATAGCTTATTCTACATGTGTTTAGATTATCACCAACCATTTCATCTCCTATTTTAATATATTTTATGAGTGGAGATTCTCTTTCAACTATAATTGCAGTAACTGACAGAATCAACCCAAGTTTTGAACATGCACAATTTTGAATGTCAAAACATCATATTTCGACTACACTATTTAGTTATCTAACATTTATTATTTATTTTTGGGAAATTTTATGAAATGTCACTATATTTTTGGCTAATTCATGAAATGTCACTAAAAAAAGTCACGAAATGTCATTATATTTTTACAAAAGTCCATGAAATGTCACTATATCATTGATCAGAAGCAAAAAAGACAAAAATACCCCTACTAGTTAACAAAGTAATTTTAAAGTTCACAATATGCTCCTAAGTGTTAAAAAAATTACAAAAAATTCAAAATACTTTAAAAATATTGACAACTATAAAAAATATTAAAATAATAATAAAATAAGTTATTAAAATGTCATAAAACATTGAAAAAAGGGGGTTGCTATTCGCAGTACAAAATTACTAATCACCGCAGTACAAAATTTTTTTAATTCATATTGACGTTGTACACATGTAATGATGTGTCGCTGTGTTTTTTTTTCAAAAAATGATATCGGAAAGTAAATTTATCGAAGTAGTTTGTAGTTGATTAGTAGCGAATTTTACTAGTTACTTTTTTGTTGGAATCAATACAGGAACCTTTTTTTTGTAAAAAAAAGTGTTGGAATACATTTTTATGTGTTTATATTACATTTTTATGTGTTTATATTATTAATTTGACTTAAAATTAATTTGTACTGCGAATAGTTTGTACCATACAGTTTCAAATTATCTTTTTTTATCAATTTTTATTATTTTTTGAAATAAATTATATTATGTCATAAAGTCATATGCAAAATAGAATATAAATTAAAAAAATCAAAATTTTAATTTAAAAATTAAAATAACTTATTTTGAGTAAATCATTTAAATTGGTTGAAAAATAATTTTAAAATCTATGGTTTAAATTATTGTAATTAATTGGTAGAAATTATGGTACTATATTGGTCTAAATTTGTAGAAAAATTAGTATAAACCATGTGTTTAAAACTCTATATTATTTCTTATGGTACTAAATAGTTTTGAAAAAAATCTAAGAAATATTTACTTTTTTTCAAATACTTTACTATTCGCAGTACAAATTTTTTTTTCACCAAACTTAGTTGAATAAGTTTGAATGTTACGGGGAGACACTTTTTTTTGAAATAATAGATGTTTGAATAACCAAATTTAAGTCAATATGAGTAAAACAACAACTAAGTTAAAGATAAACTAAGTTAAAACAACTAATTTATTGATAAACTAAGTTACAACAACTAAGTTAAAGAAAGACTAAGTTACAACAACTAAGTTAAAGAAAAACTAAGGTACAACGTTGATCCAACTATCTAACCTAGATTGTAATTGATGAATCCAAGGTCCGACAGTGTTTGGATCTCTATAAGCGAACCACTGCGGATAGACAGGGGGGAGTGGGGAGTCTTGAACCATGCCGAACCTTATGAAATGACCCTGGGGCAAATTCCTATGTGGATCTCTCCTCTTGGGCTATCACGATCGGTATAATTATCGATGGGAAGGTATGTGGCACTTGCCGCACCCCCATAGACAGTAGAGTAGAAAACTACTATCGAAGTGTACCTTGTCGCGATCACCAACCCCATTTCCGTGTGCATCCATTTATGTTGAGGTGCTGGCTCTCCTGAATTCCAATGAAGCGCTCTTAACATGGCGTTGTACGGTCCTTCGTTAAAAATGGCCTTGTATAGTCCATTCGCCGGTGCTTGATTCTTCATGTGATTGAACAATGCTACACGGACATCTTTCCACCTCTCTTCGTCTGAATATAGGTAGTCAGCAATGACCCTGAAACCACAATTCCCATCTCCACGAACATCAATATACCCAGTCATATATTGATATAGGTTGGGGTTGAAATTCTGGTAGTATGGGAAGTGCAAGGGGCTTGAATCGACTCGGATTTGATGATCCTCTATTACGTGATCTTCTATTTGATGGCGCTCCTTGTGACTGGCCTGCCCTTGGTCGGTTACGTTCCCAAGACGAAGGTTCACGTCGGTTTGGTCTTGAGGGCCCGGTAGGTCTGCCAATCCCAACCTGTTCCAACGGCTCTCCTAATTGGCACACCATATCTGGGTGAAGGAAGTTTTGGAGTTGACTGTAACATTTCGCAATCAGAGTAGGATCATCTGACTGTGCTACCTCAGAAGCTATGTGTCGCCATCTATTTTGTTCTTCCTCCATGTAGGATACCATATCAATCGTCGATTCATGCTTCTCCCAGCTTAGGGTATACCAGAAACGATGTATATCCCTCTTGAGCATAGTATACCACTATCCAGCATGTAGTTTAATTTACAAGCGCATGGTAATCCATGAGAGGTTACCTTGTCACATCCACAGATTGAGCTGTCCATTTGCACATAATTCGTCCTTCCAAGCTCCTTGACTAGCTCATCTAAGCAAAGGGTACTAACCTTCCCGATCAGGTCAGCGATTGGAACCCTCATGTGCTCTCTTCTGTGTTTTGTCCTGGCTGCCTCAAAATCCTTTTTTAACTCCCGGATGCTTGTATTCACATGATCGTGAATCTTTGGAAAGATTACATCCAAAGTGTGTCTAGCACTCCTTAATCTCGCCTTTAGAGAAGAATGTGCGGCCTCCACCCTATCAAATGTTTAAGTAAGTTTTATAGATCTATAACAATCACTGTATTATCTTAAACATTACAAGATTAACAATTTTACCTATTTGTCGTTGTGTTGCCGAAGTGCAACACATTCTTGACCCAAGCCTCCACAAATTTTTCCTTGTATTTCTCCCAGACTGATGCAACATACGTAATGAAACGTGGGTAGCTTTGGTATGTCTCCTTGAAATATGCGTACCTCTCGTTAGTCCTGCTCTGTGCTCGAGTAGACAACCGAAGTCCACATTCGGACTGCAGCCGCCGCCCTTCCTCTATCACCCATATAAGTCTCGGCTTTCCCCTGAACGTTCCTACTTATGTGCCACCGACATAGTAGATGATGAGATTCAGGAAATACCTCATCTAAGGCATTCATCAGGGCCAGACATCTGTCGGTGATAAATGTAGAGGTTGTAGTCCGCCCGAGGAGGTCCCTTAATTGTTGAAGTGCCCACACATACATGTCTGTTGCTTCTGATACAAGGAAGGCGAAGGCAATGCTGAAGTTTTTGCCTATACTCGTCATCCCGATGAACTGAACCAAAGGCATTTTTGCTATGTTTGTTTTATAGGTAGCATCAATGCCTATGACATACGGGAACGCATGGAGCAGTAATCTAGATGTAGGGTGTGCAAAGAAGATGGACCCAAGTCGTGTTTGATCATCTAAATTGTGAAATATAATCATGTTATCTATCAAATTAAGATGAAACCTAAATGATTGAAGTTATTTGAGACATACTGAGTTGACTTACTTGGATCTGTAGTGTAATCGTAGTAGTAGTTGTTTTTGTCTAGGTCACTCAGCAGAGTCTGCACCATAGATCGACCATCTCTATTTACTAGTTTTGTTTTTTGTATCCGGTTGTATATCTTTCCTTGTTGCTGACGTTTCTGGGTTGATTGTTGTGAGCTCGGAATAAATTGCACAGGGGGGCACACCGACTCTGGTTCTCTGGTCGATCATAATCTCCTCCGCCTCAGTCAGGCGTTTTCCCACAAAATGACCCTCTGCCCACTCTGCGAGATCATGGTTATGCCATCCGTTACCCACTTGCAAGAAACACCCGTAGCTTGTGTAATACCCCTTAATTTTAAAAGGGCAACCACATTTCTTTGAACCCGATGATCTGCGCCGGTTGATGACACCAGGTCGTGATGTCCTTCGTGGTTTCCAATACCTCTCGCATGTTATGTGGAAATCTTGGCCCGCCGAGAACTTTGAATTATGGTGTAGATATGGTTGGGATGGCCAACACTATCTACCCAAGCTTTCGCTTCTTCTTTACCCCTAAAGGCCTGGTTTGTTTGAAATAAGTAACCTGTGTCCACCACCGGAGCTCGATTATACATCTCTTGCATGTAGTCATCCATCTGTGCATAATGATCCGGAACGCCTTCATCAAATTCATCCCAATCTGAATCAGTGGTTGAGTCACTATCCTGCAATAAGGGTCGAGAGAATGTTAGATGAATATTGAAATATGAAATGTTAGTGCGAATATGATTAACAAAGACAATAAACTAAATACTTACTGGGCTTGATATTGGAACATACTCATGATCGGAATCTGAAGATTGACTCATGTTTAGAGAGAGAGCTTGCACAGTTTAACGAAATAAGTGTTGGAAGAGAGTAAGGAAATAGAGAGCTTCGAGAATATGGAGAGAGAGTGTGTGAAGATGAAATGGAGGAGGCATCCCTTATATAGAGGTTGGTCATGAACTAGCCACAAGGTTACAAGTTAAAAAAACGGTAACCTGGTACGTGTACAGTGACCTAGTACGTGTACCTTACCTGACAAAAGTAATTACCTATGGTAACTTTGAATTCACTTTGTACTGCAAACGGTAACCTGGTACGTGTACCTTACCTGACAAAAGTAATTACCTATGGTAACTTTGAATTCACTTTGTACTGCAAACGGTAACCTGGTACGTGTACAGTGACCTAGTACGTGTACCTTACCTGACAAAAGTAATTACCTATGGTAACTTTGAATTCACTTTGTACTGCAAACGGTAACCTGGTACGTGTACCTTACCTGACAAAAGTAATTACCTATGGTAACTTTGAATTCACTTTGTACTGCAAACGGTAACCTGGTACGTGTACCTTTCCTGACAAAAGTAATTACCTATGGTAAATTTGAATTCACTTTGTACTGCACATGGTGTGTTTGGTACGCTTGATTTTAGTAGTCGTTGAACTAGCCGTTGGACATGTCAGTGTTACTCAAATATTATAAAAGTGGGTATTAGTGTCCCAACATACTCATTCCTTACCCCGTGCTCTCTGAATCTGTCTAATTACATCTTGCTTGAACTCTTCACACCTTAATTCCCATTTCGCTCCCAAAATCAAATGGAGTTTCCTTTCTGTTTGCACGTTAATTATGTAGCTACTTTTGGTCGTCATGGAGCACAATTTGATAGAAGAGTGGGGCACAGACGCGTAGAAGTTACTATGCCATATCCTAGTAATCTCCGGGATCTACAACGACGAGTAATTCGAGCACTACAGTCCCTCCTCGGCAGAATAAACATAACAACAATGGTGTATTTGGGGCTGGAGGGCGACTACGAGTGGACTTTTATTCATGTACGAAATGATACATCAGTTCGCCGGATGATGGAGAATTACATGGAGTATAATGATTTCATCGCTCATATTCCATTACTTGTTATTTATGATCCTATTGAGCCCGATGATGATGATTTTCAACACCAAGAACCAATTTATGAGATGAGACGTAATGTAATAGCACGGGGAATAGAGAGACAAAGGTTAGGAAATAATTAGGTTATTGGTTATTGCGTATTTGATCTTGTTAGTTCTCGTGTTGTTATAATTTTCGGGATTTATAATCTTTAGTAGATGTTTGGACGTGGAATAAACGTGTTGTTATAGTTATTGACTTTCATTTATGTATTCATACGATTTGGATTCAGGGACTTTTCTTTCTTAGGAATTTCTACATTTTGATATATTTCATTTCTCGTGACATATACAATCTTTGGTACATGTTAGATATTTCATTTCGACACTATCATTGCTGGAGAACATTCAACGACCAACATAGAATTTAGACCACCCAGATTGGCATTGATATTAACAAGCACATTTGTCAAATACTGATCGTTAACTTTGAAAGGAGCCATGCATTGTGTGGCGACACCAAATTCTACCAAATTCTTCTTCTGCCAAGGCCCATAAATATCACAATTCTTTCTCACAGGCAGCAAGCTCAACAGAAACAAAGGCATTCCAGGAAACGATGCATTTCTAGAAAATTTTTGGCATAGTCTCCCCTGTTTTTCTTATCTCCACCGGTTCTAAGAACCTCCACAAAATCAACCAACAGATCATCAACTAACACACCAAGTCAAAATGAAAGACAACAAATAGTTCCAAGATGATACTAAAGTTTATTACATCCAAATCCAAGATGACAAGCACTAGGGTGCACCATGCTGGCGCTGGTAACTATCCCATATGTACAAAGAGCTGAACACATCCACAAGACCATCAGTTGCAGCCCTTTGTTCTTCTTCTGGCATCCCCTGACGATAGTATGACCAGTCCCATGCATTGTTCTCTTGGTAGTACGGGCGTGCAAGCTCACTTGCCTCAGACAGTAGCTGTAACACACTTGGTCAGGTAAGTACACATAAAAAATAAAAGTGATATTTAATGATGTACTATGACAAAAAGAACTTACTAGACAGGGATCTGGACGATGAACCAGGGTGGTCTGATAAGTCTCAGGGTTTAGGATCTTCGGGTGTGTGTGCTTGGTGTACCAATCTAGGTAGAGTGGGTCACAAGCATGCAACCGCGCATTTGTGCGCGTATACCCTGGAACCAGCAATTTAGGAGTGTTTTCCCAAAATTATACATGGGGGGGTATACACAGGTGTAGGGTTGGGTTTTTCCTCTTTTTTCAGACCTTGGGTTGGGTCTAATAGGAGGTTCAGGGATATCCTGAATGTAACCAAACTGGCGTAGACAGCGACCAGGCATGTATGGCTCATTCAACCCCAAAATCGGTATGTTACCTCTATACCATGTACGCCCTCCATGAACATTAACATTATCTCGACCGTAGGGCAACCAATCAATCTACAATGAACATTAATAGTAAAATGTAACCAACAACGAAAGACAAAAATAATAATGGTTCAATGTGTTAGCAACTACAAACACTTACATTTAGAGCAGTCAAAGCATCTAGATGCTCACGATATCCTTGCAGTGAACGATGATCCTGCACTTGAGAGGTAGATCTCACCCATCTTAGAGCCCAAGGTCTATCATCATTAGCGCGCCAGTCCGGGCTAATCGCTGGTCTTAATGTAGGGAAGTACGCATAAATCCAGCACTGTGCATATAAAACACTAGAATGATTAAGCAGTACCAATTATTAATACTCAGTGAGTTATCATATACTAGATGCACATTAGGACACATACCTCAAGTAACGTCATAGAACCACCTATCCCACTGGAGTCGGCACGAGATGCTATCCCTAGCTGGCGATATAACCATGCAAGAGTACCAGCTCCCCATGCATATTTACGAAGCTTGGTACCTTTCTTCACAGGAGCTACTAAACTGAACAGCTGTGGACTCAGACGACCATTTGATTTTCCAGCTAATATGGTGGTACCAATCAGATGATACAACCAACCACATGCCTGCTTCATTGCCTCTTCATTTTCATCCCTACATTGCTGCAACAAGCTCGAAATTGATACAGCACCGGTATTCCACAGTGCCTCTGTCATACTCTCAACATCTGCCCCAAAATTAAGACAATCAGCCATTACCTCCTTCAACTCAGGGGTGGATGAATTCGCTGTCAATGAACGACCGACGATGGGGATTTGCAGTATCATCCACACATCATGCAGGGTAATCGTCATCTCACCAAACGGCATATGGAATGAGTTTGTATCAGGCTGCCACCTCTCCACAAAAGCACTGATCAGGGACATATTGTTGTATGGCATCGTAATATCCTGTAGGTGCTCTATACCAGAATACTCAAGCATCTTCCGTGTTCTTGGTTTAGAAATTTGATCTTTTGGCCAGCAGGTAAGCATCACCCTACGGGATTTGAAACTCAAAACCCCACGATCCTACATAATGACCAATATTTAACACTTACAAAACGTAGTATGAAATTAAATGATCAAATACAGGAGAAGATAGAGAACATACCTTAGCCGAGGTCCATAAGTCAAGCGCCACATGACCCCCGAAGCTAGTGATAACACTAGTGAGTAGTGGACCGCCAGGAACTGGCACCTCTGTCAACTTCCAAGAGGTAGGAATGACTGGAACCATCGCTAGCGCTGCTTCCTCGTCAGTGTCATCCTCCTTATCCATGACTTCATCATCTTCCTTATCCTGCTCCTCATCCACGTCGGGTGAGTCCTCATCATCAGCACCACGACCATCGTCATCAGCATGTGGCGAACGCTCAGTCATCACATGGTCCTCAACAGCACGGGCAGGTGATGGGCGTGGTTGACGTGATGAACTACCACCGCCTGACGGAGCAGTCTGGTGGCTTGATTGCCCTGAGATATTGAAGCTAGAGCTGTGCAGTGATCTGTCAGAAAAAGCACTACTGGATGATGACAACTCTGGCATGCGTCTCCTCGGTATATTGAACACCGCCGAGTCATCCTCCGCTACCATTGGTGGTGCTGGTACTTGAAACGCCGGGTCGTTGGAAGATTGACCCGGATGGAAAGATGAATGGCGTGCTGCTTCCATGCGGGGGGCAGGATTACTCGGCCCTTCACCAGGAGCATGTGCACGACGACGGTACGAGGCCGTCATAGCCTGCTGCACACCCCGGTCTTTATTCTTCCTCTTCGTGACATGTCTCACTGCTTTTTTCAGACGATCCATCACTGCATACGAATATCACACAGTTATATCCCTCATTCATAACATAAAAATTCAAACATTTATAATCATATCATTCACAATATTACAATTCAAAAAAAAATTCAAATATTTAAATCATTCACAATATTAGTTAGAATTCAAAAAATAACAAATTAAAACATTTAAAAATCATTCACAATATTATAATACAAAATAAACAAAATAAAACATTTAAAAATCATTCACAATAATAATACATAAATAAACAAATTAAAACATTTAAAAAAGCATTAAAAATATTAGAATTCAAAAAAAAAATGAAACTGGTGCGAGTAGCACCACTCCTCGCATCGCCGGATTCGAGTAGCACCGGTGCTCGCCATTGCCGATCGAGTAGAGCCGCTCCTCGCTATGGCCGAAGACGAGTAGCGCCGGTCCTCGCGTGCATCGTAGTCGAGCAGCAGCGGTCCTCGGCTCCAGCTTCGGCGCGCGCAGAAGACGGTGCGAGTAGCACCACGCCTCGCCGGTGGGGAACTCGAGCACTGGTGGTGCTCGCTAGGGTCTGGGGCGAGCGGCGGCGGTACTCGCCCTCTCCGGTTAGAGCAGCGTGGTGCTCGCCCCTGGTTTTTTTTTTATTTTTTTTTTGAAAATTTTCGAATTTTTCATGCTAGATCTAGCTCAAATGATGTTGAATTTCAAAAAACTAACACCAAATTCATACTCAGGACACCCAAATCTATAAGTTGCAAAAAAAAAAATTCGAAAAACTCACCGGAAAATTTTTCCGGCGGTGGTCCGGCGGTGGTTGCGCGGCGGGCGGCTCCTCGGTGGCGGCTCCGGCGGCGGCTCCGGCAATCAGAAGAGAGCTTCTTCCTTAAGAGAGATAGAGGAGAGAGAGTGAGGAAGTGAGAAATGAACAATCCAAGGAAGGTTAGGCTATATATAGTACGAGCGTTTTTTACCCGAAATTGACGTTTTCAACTGCGATTTCAATACAACGTTCTGAAAGTGTAACAACGTTTGTAATTTAGTCAAACACAACATAAAATCATTAACTTATGTGGAGTCACAATTATAACGTTTAAATGCGATTAAATAGGGTTTAACGTCTTTTATTACAATTAGAGCATTTTTCACCCGAAATTGGCGTTTTTAACTATGAATTCAGTACGGCATTCTGAATATGTACCAATGTTTGTAATTTAGTCAAACATAACGTAAATGTCGTCCAAATTACGTGGATTCACAATTAAAATCATATTGACGCAATTAATACGGGTTTATAATGTTTTGTAACAATCAGAGTGTTTTTTACTGTTTACGCTCAAGAAATTATTAAAAAAAAAACAAAAGTTACAACACGACATCATTACATGTGTACAACGTCAGTATGAATTAAAAAAAATTTGTACTGCGGTGATTAGTAATTTTGTACTGCGAATATATGGCCAGTAATTGGTACTAGTTATGGTGTTTAGTTGATAGAAAAATTGGTACCACTCATAATTTTAATATAATTTATATCAATTTTTATACCAATTAAGCATCATAACTAGTACCAATTAATTACCATAATTTGTACAATACATTTAAAAAAAATATTTTTTTATCAATTTAAATTGTTTATTCGAAATAAATTATATTATAAGTCATCTACAAAATAGAACATAAATTAAAACTAATAATTTTCCAAATATTAATTAAAATTATAATAATTTGAATAATTTTCCAAATATTAACTAAAATTATAATAATTTGAATAAATATTTTAAAATGTATTATAAAGTTTATGGTAATTAATTGGTATAAATTATGCAAATTAATTGGTAAAAATAATGGTAATTAATTGGTATAAATTATGGTATTATATTGGTGTAAATTTGTAGAAAAATTAGTATAAATTATGTGTTTAAAACTCTATATTATTTTTTATGATACTAAATAATTTAAAAAAATCTAAGAAATGTTTACTTTTTTAATGTTTTATGACATTTTAATACATTTTTTATTTATTTAATAATTTTTTAAATATTTGTTATAGTTGTCAATCTTTTTATAGTATTTTGATTTTTTTATGAATTTTAGTGAATTTTTTAACACTTAGGGGCATATTGTGAACTTTAAAAGTACTTTGTTAACTAATAGGGGTATTTTTTGTCTTTTTTTTTACTTCTGATCAATGACATAGTGGCATTTAATTGACTTTTGCAAAAATAGAGTGGCATTTCGTGACTTTCTTTTATTTAGTGACATTTCATGAATTAGCCAAAAATATAGTGACATTTCATGAATTAGCCAAAAATATAGTGGCATTTCATGAAATGTCCCTTTATTTTTTCATACATAGACATAATATAACTGTTTTTTCCAAAAGTCAGTGGGGGCACATGCCGCCACAGGTTACAACATAGGTCCGCCACTAGTCAATTTGATTCTATCATGAAAATGGAATCGCCTTTTTTGTTGTTTGATTCTAAATAGAGAAGTCTTATTACTTATTTAATTATAGATAATACATAAATAATATTTATATAAATTATATAGCATATATAAATAATTATTTAAATTATAAATAATGTATATTAATATTTATATATTTACATATATATAATACTCATAAGAAATTATTATCTATTGATATTTATGTAAGTTGTAAATAAATATTTATATATATACAATATATATATATATATCTATATTATATATATATAACACATTTTTAACACTTATTTATAAATAATATATATATTTATACTAATATTTATAATTTTAGAGTTTTTAATTATAATATTTATGTATATTATATTAACTTATTTAAATTATCAATAATCTTACATCTTTTAAATTTTATCTTACGTAAATTATAATATACTATCTATATTAGATATAATTTTAATTTAAATTATACTTATATGGAATAAATTATATATAATCCATATTACTATATTTTAATTTGTAAATGGTATATCGAAATATGTTTGATTTTTGTAGTATTTAAAATCAATAAGATTAACTAATATTAATATATTATAGATAATATATGTTAAACTGTATAGTTACTATAATATACTTTAATATGTATTTTTAATGTATTAATAATATATAGACTACTCCTCTAATTTTTAGTATTGAATTTTAAATAATTTTAAATTATAATACATAGTTTGTAATTTACTCAATAAATATTATATATTAATATTTGTCTAAATTAATATTAATTCTCATTTGAATTAAAATGTTATATATTAAATATTTATATATATTAAATATTATATTCATATCCATATTTATAAAGTTTTATATGCATATATAAATAATTATTCAACTTTAAAATAATTTATATTAATATTTCTATATTTACAATATTAATACTCATAAGACAATTATTAAATAATTTATATAATTGTTATGAAATATATGTAATACTCATAAAAAACTTTATCTATTGATATTTATGTAAGTTATAATAGATTTATTAATATATATATATAAAACATTTTACACTTACTTAAATAATATATATAATTTACATTAATATTTACAAGTTTTATGGTAGTTAATTGTAATAATATTTATTATTATATCTAATTTTATTTAAATTTATAGAATAATATAAATATTTTTAAATTTTAGTATTAAGTAAATTATACATATACCTATATCTATTATATATATTAATTTTATTATAAATAATGCTATTTATATATAAACTATTAATATATTTTAATTTGTAAATGATATATCTCATTATGTTTGAGTTTTGTAGTATTTAAATATAAGTAATTAACTAACATTATATATATTATATATAATATTTGTTAATTGTATAAATTATATAATATTTAATATGTATTTAAATTTATTAATTATATATCTTACTATTCTGAATTTATAGTGTTGAATTTTAAAATAATATATACATATATTATAGGGAAAATTACATCCCCCACCCATGACGTTTGACGAAATTACACACCCTACCCACGAGGTTTCAAAAATTACTTTGCCCACCCATGTGGTTTCCTCTATTTTTACATCTGACAACTTTTTTAATATTTGATTAACTTAAACGAGGTTTAAATGTTGTCCAAATTGATAAAACTTTACATGGATGATGCTAAGGTGTTATATTTTTGTCCAATGCCAAATCCAAAGTTTGTTAAGGTCATATATGACCTGTGGGACCTAATGAAAATACGTTCACATGTTACATGTTTCATTGGGTCCCACATATCAAATATGAGCTTAAAAAACTTTGAATTTCACGCTAGATCAAAATATAACACCTTACTACCATCCATGTAAAGTTTCATCAATTTTGGATAACATTTAACCATCTTTTAAGTAGATCAAATATTAGAAAAGTTGCTGGATGTAAATTAGCGGAAACCACATGGGTGGGCAAAGTAATTTTTGAAACCTCGTGGGTGGGGTGTGTAATTTCACCAAACGTCATGGGTGGGGAATGTAATTTTCCCTATATTATATATAGTTTTTGCAATTTACTCAAATATAAATATTATATATTAATGTTTATATAAATTAATATTAATACTTATTTTAATTAAAAATGATATATACATTAATATATTATATAAATATATATTCATATCCATATTTATAAAAATTATAAACAATATATTAATATTTAATAAAGATATAAATAAATTTATACTAATATTTATAAAAATGTGTATATATATTAGTTTTCCAAATTTATATATTAGGTTTTTTATGTTAAAAATGATGATAGGGATAACATGGAGGAAAGGGAATGCATTCCCTAGGATTGTGGAGGGAATCTGAAATACCCCTGACTTAAATATGGTGATTAATTATTCTAAAATGTTATTTAGAGACCTAATGATGCCTAAATAACATGTGGGAACAATTTCGAAGAAAACGAATCCATATAGTGGGTTGAAAATGCAAATGAAGCCTTAAAGCACATTTTTCGGGAAAACTCGGGAATGTGACTTTAAGTGGTTTAATGGACTTGTGTGTATTATAATCAATCATGTAACTATAATTAAACACTAATGAAGGTCTAGGAACCATTAAAATTAAAAAAAAAAAGAAAAAATCCAGAAAATGACCCGGATTGATGAATAGTGCCAAACGGGGACTTAGAGGTGTTAGTTGCTAAAAGACCAAAATGCCCTCCTTCCCCATCTTGTAAAAGCTGGAGCCTCCTCCTACATATACCCACGTTTTCCCCCTCTCTCAGCCAGTTAACTCTCTATTAGTTAGAAGAGACAAAAGTGATAAAGTGAGAAAAGTACAAATTTGCTTTTCCACACTCTCTCTCCCCCATTCCTTATTCTCTACCGTTTTTCTTCCCCATTCAGAAACCCACTGCTCTCTCTTCTTCTCCATGGTGATTTGGAAGCTCTCCAACCAGTCTTGAACTCCTCTCCCTTGTTTAAGGCTTAATCAAAGCCAAAACAACAAAAATTACATATTCTTGCTTGCCTTGTCTTGGAGCTTCTTCTCCACCTCTCAAAATCCTCAAACTCTGAAGTTGAACTCCATGGGAGGAGCTCTACTTGAAGGAAGAAGCAGCACATATTGAGCTAGGCCACCTCTTTGTTAGTTAAGGTAAGAATGAACCTTAAAAACATCTCTTTCCTAGCTTCCTTTGTGACAGAAAATTTCCAGGTCTTGAACTCCCTTTTCTTCTCCTTGTGCTAGCTCTATTTCACCTTCAAGAGAGTATTTGAAGCCTTGTTTGATTCATAGCCAGAACACTTTATTTGGAAGTTGGAAGGTAATCCCTCCTTTTTAGTGCTTTAAGCACTCCCTTTTCATCCTAGGCTTATTCCAAGAGCTTAAGTGTTTATTTAGTGATTATTGTGTTCCTTGGGCATTGGTCTGTAGCTTAGCAAAATATCCCCACCTTGACCGGTTGTTAATAAAGAACAAGAAGAGAAAGAAGAGAACAAGAAGAAAGGAGGAAAGAGGAAAGAAAAGGAAAATAGAACTAAAGAGTTCTAAGATAATTGATTCACCTCTAAACTGATTTTGAATACCTTGTGGCATTAACCTATATTGATTTATGTTGAAGTTTAAGGGCCTTAGAGCCAAGTAAATTAAGTTTACTGCACCTTGAAATTTTTGTTGTGAATGTGATGAATTTAGTAAGTTGTTAATGTCTAGGATGAAAATGGTTGTTGAACTGATTTAGGTGAACTAAATAATGCATTTGGGCATGCTAGGATAGTGGGGAGACTATGGCAAAATTTGTGTAGAAACCAAGCATCCTAAGGGTATTTGTGAGTAGAAATGACCTAGGGTTAACTAGGTGTTTTTAGAGATCAATTTGGGTAGCTAATAACCTTGGAACTATATTGGAAGAAAATTATGTAGTTGGGTAAAACTTGGAGTGATAATGAAGTAGGTTGCATACCAGTAGTACATTAGTTGTGAAACAATTGAACTAGAATGATTGTGAGCAAATGTGCATTTTAGAAAACTAGAGACTAAACTACAAGTGTTAGGAAATGAGAAAGGAAATTTGTGAAATTTAACCAAAGGTTAAGTGACGAGTTTAGTCAATGGATTAGGAAGGTTTAAAGTGTTTTTATGGTGTTAGAACATGTTTGGATGCATGGGGAAAGATTAGAAAAGAAATGAGTAAGAATTGAGATTAGAATAGCAAAATCAAATTGTAAATTATAGCAGGAAGTTGTAGGGTCCGAGACTTGGTCCTTGCAAAATGATCCTGGACCATCAACAAAAAACTGCCGAAATTTGCCTGTAACATTGGTCCGGGACTTAAGTCTTGCATAAAGTCCCGGACCACCATCAAAATAGAGCTGAAATTACACTACAAGACTGGTCCGGGACCTTGTCCCTGTATGTAGTCCCGGACCATTGCATAAAATGCTCCGAAAGTTACAAAATGTGTTTATCCGGGAGTGTAGGTCCGGACCAGGTCCCGGACCACACTCAAAATCAAGCCGAGAGTTAGAAAATGAAATGAAATGATGGGGATTGAATGGTATTGTTATTATATGATTGTTTAGACTTGTTTGGTGACATGTAATGGTCATTAGATGTGTGAACAAGTAGAAATTATAATGAGAAGTAACTTATGTGAATGAGTTTGAATTATAATGAGTTAGTAGTCATTAATCGGGAACCGTTAGTGATGAAATGAACTAGCTTACTTAAAGAGAATTAACCACCCGATTCCATGGATGTTATAGGGTTTGAATAGTTGGATTCTAGAGGAGAGTCGACAACCAACAACGATGGTGAACGGTATGATTTTCTCATGCCCTGTATACTAACGAGCTTACCTCGATTTGTGTGATTGTGTGTTTATTTGCAATCACCTAATCAAGATAAATACAGGAATATGATTATTGCATTTCCTTTATGTCTTGTGATTGACTATCCATTTGATTTAGTTGTGACTAACATATTAAGTTTGTATAACTCATGAAAGACATAAATGATGGTCGCAGAACTTAACCGCTCAAATGCGCAGGTGTTCTAACCATAACTTATTGCTTGTAAAATTCTCACTGACTCCCTAACTTTGTGACATTCCTAACTTTGAGAAAAAGGGTAACTGGGGGGGGGGGGGGTGTGAGAAGCCCGATATAGAATCGGCCATGCGTTAGAATGAGGAGGCAAGAGAGATTGTTTTCCGAATTCTAGTCGAATCTTTCCACCATGGTGTAGACCCGTATGGGCGAAACCCGGGGAAGTAAGGCTACCTAAAGCCCGGTGGTGAGACTGGACGTGTCTCTGCCCAGTGGTTAGAGCTTATCAAACGGGCGGGTTCGGGCCGGGCCAACATTAAATTTTAGACCCGAACGGGCCTATATATTTGTCCAAGCCCGGTTTTAATTTTTTTTGGGTCGGGCCGGGCTAGGCCCGGATTTATTAGATCGTTGCCATTGCCCGGCCCGCCCGACCCGGTTTTATAATTTTTTTAATGATATTATTAATTTTTTTGAAAAATTTTATAGATTATGTACAACATTAAAATATATTAATTATAATATGTATATATGTTGTATGTAATATTGTAACACCTCATCTTAGTCAAATCGTGGTTATCGCAAACTTAACAACATAAACATAAACATCGCAGCAGAATTTAACCAACACCAGGACCTTGCCACGGTCTGAATAATAGAATACACCGAACATTAGACATTACAACCACTAACCCAAAATATATACCAACCGAGTTTCAAAGTATTTCCAAGACCAACATATTTCTCCACAAATTCTAATATCAACAGACGGGTGCACAGGCGCAACCCGTACTCAAAATAAATCCCGTCCTAAGTCTAACCACCCCTACTCTCAAGATGCGCCTTCGGTGGACGCTTACCTGCAAAATGTAAACAACAGCCCCCGAGGGGGTCAGCACCTTTGCTGGTACGATTCTCTTATAGCCCTCAAGCTAACGGGGCTACGACGACTAATTGTCGATAGCATGGAGTTGATTTGATACACAACATAAATAAGAAGTGCAATAAAACAACAAGCCACAAATGAACAACATAGTTCACACACAATGAACGACTTAAAAGCGTTCACTTAGTAAGTGAGTTAATCAGTTAACTTCTCAAGTTACAATTCCTCTTAAACTCAGTCCATTCTTACCTTACCTCAATCTTAATCCTCATCTCAATCTCAGTATACAAACCGTTCTTTAATTAGAAATGGTTGTATCTTATCTCAATGTTTAGTTTTGTCAGGTCAAAAGTAACCCTAGCCAATGAGCTATTAACTCTATTGGTTGAATAAACAACTTATCTTAAATTTGGGATTTAGGGGATCCCACCGCACCATCTTAATCTGCCTCCCACCTTGAACTGTAGCCCAAGGTGGCTGAGTCGACATTCGACTCTAGGCAACAAGTCCGAAGACAAGTCCTCAAGCGGAAGTCGGATCTGATTCAAATACCGACCCCCTTTCCTTAACATGCATGACCGGAGTCAGTCCTGGATTCCTCACTCCCCCAAGCTCCAGTTAGCAGAAAGTCTTAAAGACGAAGTGTTAGTTAAACCTTTCTCGGGTATTAACCAACCAACAAATTTGGGAGTGAATTTCTTATCTCATTCAATGTTACTAAGTAACGTTAGCAACTAATATCAAAGCCAAGTGTGTTAGTACAATGCAAACACACAAGAAGATAAATAGTCTGGTTGCATGCTTTATCTTGTTTTAGTCATAGCAAATAAACAGATAGCACACAAGCAGAGAGACACCTCGTTAGCAAGCAGGCTACAAGAAAACCATACCGTTCACCGTCGTCGGTCGTTTGTCTAATCTCCTCCCGAATCCCAATTCTCAAATCCTAAAACATTCATCCAATTAAGTTCGTTAATTACTTCCAACTTACTTAACTTACTTAACCACTAACGATCCCCATTTAATACCCATCAAATTCTTATAACTTAACCTTAAACACTTAACTCATTTCTTATCTAGCTTACCTTCTTAAACTCTTGTATTCTTATCTTTCTAATCATCATTACCCTCTTAATGGCATACCACTAATACCACTTAACATCCTTAGAATTTAATTTTTTTTATAAGTATAAGCCGACCGACCCACCGACCAACCCTACCCCAGGGTCGGTCCATTCCAGAGACATTCTAATTTGAAAATTTCCTACTCGACCGACCTTGCCAGGGTCGGTCCTAAGGTTGGTCCGTTCCAGAACACCTTACCGTTTGAAAATTTTACCCCAACCGACCTTGCCAAGTTCGGTCCCAAGGTCGGTCCATTCTAGAAACATTTATGTCTGCAAAATTTAAGCCCGACCGGTCCTAAGTCCGGTCCATTCCAGAAACATTTCTAGATGTGTACTTTAGGCCCGACCGACCTTGCTAAGGTCGGTCCTAAGGTCGGTCTACTCCAGACCCTTGTTTCTAAATGCTTATTTCATTCCCAAACTTCCCATAAATGTCCTAGTAGGTTCTAACCTCATTTTGGCACATTAAACTCACATTAAAACATCCACCAAACCTCTTAATTCACCCACCAACAACCTCCTTAACCATTTACTCAATTCTTACAAAAATTCCTAACACTTAACATTTAATTCCTTACATTTCCAACATACAATTTACCTAGAACTTCAACTAACCAAAGTGTTCCCTCCTTAACAATTTGACCACCTCATAAACATCATTAATCATCCTCATTTCATTCACCAAAACTTCCTCAAGGTCTCATACTCTAGTTCACACCTAAGTCATTTCAAGACTTTATACCTTATTTCCTTCAAACTTTGCACAAGTTCCCTAACCTCTCTTATCATGGTTATGGTGCCTAAAATTCACCCTTATAACCCCTAGTTCCTCCTAGACATATCTAGGTCATCCTAATTCTCAAGAACACTTTAAACTCATTCTTTTTCACCAAAAGCACCCTTAATGTTTACTAGTACATCTTTAGTCATACAACCTCCTTAAAATACTTTAAACTCTTAGTTTCTTCACCAAATTTTGACATGGCTTCTCTAGTATATTACCACATCCAAGCACTTAGGTTTTCCAACCTTAGACAAGCATAAAAACTCAAATCCTTGTTACACATTCTTACACACAAAACTACACCCAAATTACACTACATCACTATATAGTGCATAAACTTAAATTGCTTGGCACATAGGCCCTTAAATTACATGGCTCTTAGGCCCTTAAATAACATAAAACTTAACCACTGGATTTCCCACATAATAATAGCCTTTGACCTGCAAATACACACAACAAGGCTCCCATTGCAATATAATTGTTCTTGTAATTCACCTTAGCATTGTTTATCTATCTCCTTTCTCATTTGCTCCTTAGTCATAAGTTCTCAAATATGATCATTGTTTCTCCTAGGTTTTATAGTCCCTTCCTAATGTAACCTCTAAGCTACACTTATCATCTATCTAAATCCCATCCCTTAATGCAATAAAACACCTTAAGGTAAGACTTTTACCTTGTTTCTTTTCCAAGCTTCTCACACTTTTCTCCTTAGGTTTTCCTTGTTTGATTTTCGGCCACCACTTAAATTCCCTTGCCAATGTTCTAATCAATATACAATGACTCTAATGATTGCTAAAGAATACACCAACCTTAAGGAATCATTCCTAGGTCAAAAATGTGTTTTAAGGTATTAAAATGAATATTTACCTTTGAAGTCTTAAGATAGGCTTGGATATGAATCAAGGAGGGCCTCCTCTAGTCCTTGGAGAATGAAAATAAGCTAGTTCAAGGGATAAAACAAGATCCCATGAGAAGATGATTTTCGGACATGGAGGAAAATGATGGAAAGATGATTTTTCTTGCATTTTCCTTACCTTGAATGAATAGAGAAGCTAATGAGCTCTTCAAGCTGATTTTTCCTCCTCTAATGGCGGTTTGCCTTGGCACCAAAATGAAGCTTTTGGATATTTGGAAAGATAGAAAGCAAGAGCTTGATCTAACTAAGAGTAATATGTGTTTAGTTTTGATTTTGGAGCTAAAATGAGTGCTAGGTGAGCAAAGCAAGGTGAGGCAACAATGAGGCTGCTTCTTACGTGAATGGAGAAGGGAGGAAGAAGATGGAACCGGTGGGAAAAGAAGAGAATGAAGAGATGAGGAGAGAGGTAAGTAAAAGTGAGATATTTATCTTAAAAGCAAATAGTAACCTTTCTTTATTTCTCTCTTCTTTTCTTAAGTTGGCTGGCACATGTGGTGACTCACCACTCTTAAAAACTGGCCCCCTTGTTTAATAAGGGTATTTATGGTCTTTGTTGACCAATTAGCTAAACTAAGTTGACTAAAGACTAAACTAGGTACTATTTGGGCACTATTCACAATTAGTGCACATATTTGTGAAATTTTTGGTTTCCCATTGATTTAGGCTTCCTAATGTGATACTAAGTAGTACACAAGTTGATTAAGGAGTAATCATGGGCATTTAGCCACTCAAAACCTCTTTCCAAGACAATTTTTCAAAAATGTGCTTTAAGAGTCCTTAAAGCACAATTTGTGTTTTAACTTGTTTTTGAGCTTGGTTTTCTTTGGTAATTGGTTTAACATGTCCATTAGCATGTTACCAAGGTCTAAGAATGATATTTGGGTGTTACTCAAAGTTACTCCAAGGTTAGAGCATGTTTTTGCTTAAATTGCTCTTAAGGTGTTTCCTTGTGTTTTCTTTGGTTTAAATTGTTTCTTAATGTTTCTAAGGCATAATTTAGCCTTATTAAATCTTAGTTTAACATCTAAACACCATAGCCAGGTTTGGGGTATTTCAATCTACCCCCCTTAAAAGAACTTTGTCCCCAAAGTTCCTATATATGCTTAGTCATTCATCACACTCAAATTCCTTAATCTTAATACCATATCTTATATTCACATTCACACATCTCAAGACTCAATGGTCTGCCACAAGTACAATACATAAGTACTATACATATCTCAACTTAACATAAAGTGTAATATCTTACACAAGCCATATCTTACATCAACAAAACAAACGACAAACATGTTCGTTTACTAACTCAAAACTAACTCAAAAGCGAGGAAGCTCTACCCCCCTTAAAAAGGGGTATGCCCCGTACCCTATACAGACGATCTATTCAGTAAATAACGAAGGGTACTTCGCTCTCATCTTATCCTCTAACTCCCACGCGGCCTCTTCGACATCTTGGTTAGACCAGAGGACCTTCACCAGTCGCATTGACTTATGGCGAGTGTACCTAGTGTTCGTATCCAAGATTCTCTGAGGAATCTCCACTGATCTCATATTCAGCTCTAATGTCAATCTCTCAGGCTCTAACACATGGGAGGGGTGGTGTATGTACTTCTTCAGCTGTGAGACATGAAAGACGTCATGCACTTTACCCAGCTCAGCAGGCAAATTCAACCTGTAAGTAACTGGGCCCACCCGCTCCGTAATCTCATAAGGACCAACAAACTTCGGGCTCAATTTGCCCTTCTGCCCAAACCTGAACACACCCTTCATCGGTGAGACTCGCATAAATACCCGGTCGCCCACTGCGAACTCCAGGTCTCGTCGTCGAACATCAGCATACGACTTTTGCCTATCTTGAGCAGCTTTCATATTCTCTCTGATTTACTGAACTTCAGCCTGAACTTGCTCTAAGTATTCTGGTCCTATAATGACCGTCTCACTCGACTCATCCCAGCAGAGCGGTGTACGACATGGTCTACCGTACAACGCTTGGAAAGGCGCCATCTTGATCGAAACATGATAGCTATTGTTGTAAGAAAACTCGATCAGATGCAACTTATCGATCCTACTGCCCTGGAAGTCTAAGGCACATGCTCTCAGCATGTCCTCGAGTGTCTGTATTGTACGCTCAGTCTGACCATCTGTCTGAGGATGGAATACGGTACTCAACTTCAATTCTGTACCCAACGCTTCTCTCGTAGCTCTCCAGTACCTTGAAAGGAATCTGGTATCTCTATCAGACACTATGGTCTTTGGTATCCCGTGGTGTCTCATGATCTCCCTCTCAAATAACTTAGCTAACTTAGTTAGCTTCCAAGTATCCTTCATCGGTATGAATCAGGCTACTTTGGTAAGGCGATCCACCACAACCCATATCATGTTCAGACCTCCCCTGGTAGGCGGGAGTCCGACCACGAAGTCCATGGAGATATCATGAAACTTCCACTCCAGAACTGGCATCGACTGTACCATTCCGCCCGGTCGTCGGTACTCGAATTTTACCTTCTAGCATGTGAGACATCTCAAAACGAACTCGGTAACATCTGCCTTCATCCCCGACCACCAGATGTATCTCTTCATGTCTTTATACATCTTAGAGGCTCCCGGATGTATGGAAACTGAAGAACAGTGTGATTCTCTAAGTATACGGTCTTTCAGATCCGCGTTGCCTCGTGGTATGCATAACCGGCCCTTAAGTCTGATCAGATCATCATCATGAAGTCTGAAGTAGTATTTCTGACTCTCAAAGGTACCCTCTGTCAACTTATGTCTGACTTCCCTCATATACTCATCGGTTCTCTGAGCCTCTCGCACCTCATCAACCAAGCTAGAAGAAGCGAGTAGTGAATGGAGTGAGTGTGCTCGACGGCTCAGGGCGTCAGCTACAACATTGGCCTTCCCTTCTTTGTACTGGAGGTCAATATCGTAGTCTTTCAAGAACTCTAACCATCTCCTCTGTCGAAGATTTAACTCCTTCTGAGTGAATATATATTTTAAACTCTTGTGATCGGTGTAGATCGTCACTCTAACCCCGTATAAGTAGTGGCGCTATATCTTCAAGGCGAAGACTATAGCTCCCAACTCTAAATCATGTGTGGGGTAGTTCTCCTCATGTTTCTTCAGCTGGCGTGAGGCATATGCCACCACCTTGCCATGCTGCATGAGCATGCAACCCAACCCTCTGTCGGATGCGTCACAGTAAACCTCAAAGCCATCTGTACCGTCTGGAATGGTCAGAACCAGTGCGGTGGTCAATGAGTCCTTCAAGCTCTGAAACGATCTCTCACAATCATCCGTCCATACGAACGGTGCATCTTTCTTCATCAGACTGGTCATTGGCTTTGCGACCTTGCTGAAGTCCTTAACAAATCTCCGATAGTACCCTGCCAAACCGAGGAAGCTCCGGATGTCGGTAACTGTCTTCGGTCTTGGCCAGGTACGTACGACATCTATCTTTGCTGGATCCACGGAGATCCCAGTATCTGAGATGACATGACCCAGGAAAGAGACCTGGTCAAGCCAAAACTCACATTTGGAGAACTTAGCGTAAAGCTGGTTCTCCCTCAGTATCTCTAACACCCTCCTCAAATGTTCCTCATGCTCAGCTCTCGACTTTGAATATATCAGTATGTCGTCGATGAATACCACAACCGATTTGTCCAACTGCTCCCTGAACAAACGGTTCATCAGATCCATGAATTTCGCCGGTGCGTTCGACAAACCGAACGGCATCACTGTAAATTCGTAGTGGTCGTATCGTGTCCGGAATTCCATCTTTTCAATATCCCCCTCCTTAATGGCTATCTGATGATACCCCAATCTGAGATCAATCTTGGAAGACACAGATGCCCCCTTCAACTGATCGAACATATCATCTATGCGGGGTAGTGGATACTTATTTTTCACAGTCACTGCATTCAACTCCCTGTAGTCGATGCAGAGGTGGAGACTGCCATCCTTCTTCTTCACGAAGAGAACTGGCGCTCCCCATGGTGAAACACTGGGTCTTATGAACCCCTTATCTAACAAATCTTTCAATAGTTCCTTTAACTTGTTCATTTCTGCCGGAGCCATGCGGTACGGTGCCTTGGCTATCGGTCTGGTTCCTGGTAGTAGCTCGATGGTGAACTCTACCTCCCGAGTGGGTGGCATGGCGGGTAGTTCCCAAGGAAAGAGATCGGGGAACTCCGACACTACTGGTAAGTTGGTGTCGAACTCGGATTCTCTCTCTATGTCCTGAACATAGCAGAGATATACCTTTTCCTTCCTCCTCAGTTCCTTATACATTGCCATGGCGGAGATGATCTTGGTCGAAGGCTCTCTAGGCCTCTGGCGGTATGATATTGTTACCCCAGACGGACTCCTGAGTAGCAGTCGGTGCTCGGCGCAGAGGATACGACCCTTGTGCCACTCCAACCAGTTCATCCCGAAGATAACATCGAACCCCAAATCTCTGAACTCAATAAATGTGACTAGAAAGTCCTCCCCCTTAATTCTGATGGTGGCTCCTCGGTAGTAGCGAGTGCAACGAACCTTCTCCTTAGACGGGAGCGTAACCGTGAAGTCGGGTAGCTCATCAGCGTCTAGCCCCAACCTTCTCGCAAATGATGCCGAGATAAAGGTATGCGAGGCCCCTGAGTCGAAGAGAACTGATGCCTCAACCCCATTGATCGGAAAGGTGTTGGTGAGGATAGTACCGCTTGCGTCGGCCTGTGCCTCAGTGAGGATGCTTAGTGCACCTTCCGTACCGAGTCCATAACCTAATGTATTTCATAAGCTTTCATGAGTATTGATGGTATGACAAGAGTCGTAACAATTAATATGAACAACACTGTTATTTTATTGATAACCATCCTTTTTACATCATGTGCTTCTTTCTTGCACTACTTCTCTTACATCATACTTAATATTACATAGCTAATATTGTCTAAAGGTTAGGTTTAACCGTCCTGGTCTCATGTGCGTCGCATTGATTACTGCCGACGGTGTTGTATTCAACTTGATTCTCTTAATCCCATGGTACAACATTCTTGATTCTCCTCCCATAACTAATACATCTTCAAACTTAAGTACTAAATTCTTAGCACGGTCCTCACGCTTCTGCTCGCCGTATAAAAATTCAGCATCGTCTCCAATGGACCAAGACACTACGGGTATCCCTCTTTCGAGAGACTCCGTTGTCTCATCCTTATCCTGATGCAATCCGAGTCACCCGTCCTTCTCGTAGAAATTAACGATACATAGATCTGCTTGTATGTCTGGGATCGGGTGAACTTCCAACTACTGAGCGATCTTCACGACTTGTGCAATAACCGGATGGAACTCTTCAGGTATTTTTTGTGGTGAGACTCCATCTTGTGCTCTCGTGGTTTGGTACGTCTTGGCATACGGATTCCAATCCTTGCCTAAGCTCATCATCTTTAGTTTCATTTTTGCTCCTCCTGGGTACTCCGGTGTATAGAAACCTCCTGGTCCCACTCCAAGCTGACTACACCTTCTGATGATGGTTGTTTGTGCTTCGGGTGTCAGGTATCCCCTTAATAGAATCATACCTGGGCGGATAACCTAACATTGTTCGGTGGGAAAGTCTCGGGTTCCGATGTCGGTCTCTTCCGGGTTAAGTGTTGAAGGTATGGGATAGCAAATGTTGTAGTTCCCTAAGGTGGTAATAGGTTATATCTTACTTAAGTTCTAATCATGTCTTAATCTTATCTAACTTAATCATTCACTCAAGCATGCATGAAATGCGGTAAGTAGGCAATTTTATTACTTAACGGTTTATAGCGGTACCTGGCCTTAATGAGGGTTCAGCCTCATCGTCCTGGTCCACCATGTGGAGTATGGGTCCCAACTTCTGGACTACCCGTGGGTTCTTGTTTGCAGCTGGTTGTGTCGCCTTCTGACCGTCAGATCCAGCACCCTGATCGGTCTTGCCCTTGCCCTTGCCCTTCATCTCGGGCCTAAAAGCTCTACTCTCGGGGTTCCAGAAGCACTCGTATGCCCGGTGTCCGTATACCCCACAGTAATTGCACTCCACCTTATTACCCTTGCAGTCGAGCCCGGGGTGGTCCTTATGACACCACTGACAGATGTAGCGTCGTTGGTAGCCACCACCGGCTCCCTTCCCAGACTCAGAACCTGATCATGTTCAATATCGGTAATTGTATCTTAACGGTTGCTAAATGATTCTTAGTTTACTTAAAGTGTATTTCCTTACCCTTTGGCGTTTTAGAGCGCAGGGGCTTTGCAGCAATAGCATAAGTCAGCTTAAGTGGCTCTTCAGCAGCCTTCTCAGTCTCCACCTTCCCTTTCTGACTCTTCTGGGCTTGAGGCTGGTACTTCTGTTTCTTGTACCCGCCTTGCCCTTGGTTCTCCACACTCTTACCGCCCGTCTTCCTCTTAGCGGCATTGTCTTCGTCCCTCAGCTGGAAGGTTATCTCAACCTTAGCAGCGGCATGATATCACTCCTGCTTTCAAAGTATTAGTTTCTCTCATTCTCAAAGTCTAAATCTTATTCACTTATTTATGTCTTAACCTTTCTCATTACCTGCAAGGTAGTATAACTCGTCGGCCCCATGTCGTAGCGGAGTCGATGGCTCAGCCCGCCATAGAAGAGGTCCACCAGAATCGGGTTCGAATACCCCAGACCCGGCAGAAGACGAAGCAAGGCGGTGAACTCTGAGTAATACTCGTCCACCGTCATCTTGTACATCTGCTTCAGCGCATCTAACTGTAGGCGCTTCTTCGTCTGGACATGGGCGGGATAGTATTTGGCTCGTAGTAGAGCTGTGTACTGTTCCCTGCCAAACTCTGGATTGGCCACATGCTCGGCCCTCACCAGCTTCCACCAATCGCCTGCTGCTCCCTTTAGGTAAAACGCAGCAAGACGCACATTGATCCCAGCAGGGACATCAAGGGTCTCGAAGGCGGTCTCCAGCTCGGAGATGTACGCCTCAAGCTTGGTGGGATCTGTCTCCCCCTTAAATGATGCGGGTCGAAGGTCGGCAAGAATCTTCACCCAGTTTGGCTCCCGGGGCTGTGGCAGTGGAGGTGGTGGTGCGCCAGGCTGGTAGCCCAAGTGCCCAAGCGCGGCAGCCACGATCTCAGCGATCGTCTGCCCAACAGGTACATCAGCTGCCTCGTCGCCTCGACCACGGCCTCGGCCTCCTCCCCTTCCTGACATCTGAACAATTACAATGCACATTAGGCTTGTACTCACAACGGTTTCGGTTTACGGATTTATAACGTCCATAGACGGTAAAGACGATCCACACTTAATAGTGGTCATCTAACTCTTCTCACTCTAACATCCCACACCCTTAACCTATAACTTATGTCTTAACTCAAATCTCCTCTCGGTGGCTTCCTAAGTTTGGTATTTCTTTGATCAGAGCGTAACTACGCTCTGATACCACTTTTTGTAACACCTCATCTTAGTCAAATCGTGGTTATCGCAAACTTAACAACATAAACGTCGCAGCAGAATTTAACCAACACCAGGACCTTGCCACGGTCTGAATAACATAATACACCGAACATTAGACATTACAACCACTAACCCAAAATATATACCAACCGAGTTTCAAAGTATTTCCAAGACCAACATATTTCTCCACAAATTCTAATATCAACAGACGGGTGCACAAGCACAACCCGTACTCAAAATAAATCCCGTCCTAAGTCTAACCAGCCCTACTCTCAAGATACGTCTTCTGTGGATGCTTACCTGTAAAATGTAAACAACAGCCCCCGAGGGGGTCAGCACCTTTGATGGTACGATTCTCTTATATCTCCCAAGCTAACGGGGCTACGACAACTAATTGTCGATAGCATGGAGTTGATTTGATACACAACATAAATAAGAAGTGCAATAAAACAACAAGCCACAAATGAACAACATAGGTCAAACACAATGAACGACTTAAAAGCTTTCCCTTAGTAAGTGAGTTAATCAGTTAACTTCTCAAGTTACAATTCCTCTTAAACTCAGTCCATTCTTACCTTACCTCAATCTTAATCCTCATCTCAATCTCAATATACAAATCGTTCATTAATTAGAAATGGTTGTATCTTATCTCAATGTTTATTTTTGTCGGGTCAAAAGTAACCCTAGCCAATGAGCTATTAACTCCATTGGTTGAATAAACAACTTATCTTAAATTTGGGATTTAGGGGATCCCACCGCACCATCTTAATCTGCCTCCCACCTTGAACTGTAGCCCAAGGTGGCTGAGTCGACATTCGACTCTAGGCAACAAGTCCGAAGACAAGTCCTCAAGCGGAAGTTGGATCTGATTCAGATACAGACCCCCTTTCCTTAACATGCATGACCGGAGTCAGTCCCGGATTCCTCACTCCCCCCAAGCTCCAGTTAGCAGAAAGTCTTAAAGACGAAGTGTTAGTTAAACCTTTCTCAGGTATTAACCAACCAACAAATTTGGGAATGAATTTCTTATCTCATTCAATGTTACTAAGTAACGTTAGTAACTAATCTCAAAGCCAAGTGTGTTAGTACAGTGCAAACACACAAGAAGATAAATAGTCCGGTTGCATGCTTTATCTTGTTTTAGTCATAGCAAATAAATAGATAGCACACAAGCCGAGGGACACCTCGTTAGCAAGCAGGCTACAAGAAAACCATACCGTTCACCGTCGTCGGTCGTTTGTCTAATCTCCTCCCGAATCCCAATTCTCAAATCCTAAAACATTCATCCAATTAAGTTCGTTAATTACTTTCAACTTACTTAACTTACTTAACTTACTTAACCACTAATGATCCCCATTTAATACCCATCAAATTCTTATAACTTAACCTTAAACACTTAACTCATTTCTTATCTAGCTTACCTTCTTAAACTCTTGTATTCTTATCTTTCTAATCATCATTACCCTCTTAATGGCATACCACTAATACCACTTAACATCCTTATAATTTAATTTTTTATATAAGTATAGGCCGACCGACCCACCGACCGACCCTACCCCAGGGTCGGTCCATTCCATAGACATTCTAATTTGAAAATTTTTTACTCGACTGACCTTGCCAGGGTCGGTCCTAAGGTCGGTCCGTTCCAGAACACCTTACCGTTTGAAAATTTTACCCCGACCGACCTTGCCAAGTTCAGTCCCAAGGTCGGTCCATTCCAGAAACATTTATGTCTGCAAAATTTAAGCCCGACCGACCTTGATAAGGTCGGTCGTAAGTCCGGTCCATTCTAGAAACATTTCTAGATGTGTATTTTAGGCCCGACCGACCTTGCTAAGGTCGGTCTGCTCCAGACCCTTGTTTCTAAATGCTTATTTCATTCCCAAACTTCCCATAAATGTCTTAGTAGGTTCTAACCTCATTTTGGCACATTAAACTCACCTTAAAACATCCATCAAACCTCTTAATTCACCCACCAACAACCTCCTTAACCATTTACTCAATTCTTACAAAAATTCCTAACACTTAACATTTAATTCCTTACATTTCCAACATACAATTTACCTAGAACTTCAACTAACCAAAGTGTTCCCTCCTTAACAATTTGACCACCTCATAAACATCATTAATCATCCTCATTTCATTCACCAAAACTTCCTCAAGGTCTCATACTCTAGTTCACACCTAAGTCATTTCAAGACTTTATACCTTATTTCCTTCAAACTTTGCACAAGTTCCCTAACCTCTCTTATCATGGTTTTGGTGCCTAAAATTCACCCTTATAACCCCTAGTTCATCCTAGACATATCTAGGTCATCCTAATTCTCAAGAACACCTTAAACTCATTTTTTTTCACCAAAAGCACCCTTAATGTTTACTAGTACATCTTTAGTCATACAACCTCCTTAAAATACTTTAAACACTTAGTTTCTTCACCAAATTTTGACATGGCTTCCCTAGTATATTACCACATCCAAGCACTTAGGTTTTCCAACCTTAGACAAGCATAAACACTCAAATCCTTGTTACACATTCTTACACACAAAACTACACCCAAATTACACTACATCACTATATAGTGCATAAACTTAAATTACATGGCTCTTAGGCCCTTAAATAACATAAAACTTAACCAATGAATTTCCCACATAATAATAGCCTTTGACCTACAAATACACACAACAAGGCTCCCATTGCAATGGCACCGTTCGGTATGGTTGTTTTGTGGTTGTTTTGATCTGGCTGTTTTGTGGTTGTTTTATATGTGGCAGTATATTATTGGAGTAAAATGTAAGACCCACGTGGGACCTGCGCGGGGACCACCCCCTTTATACCACATTTATACCATTGACATACCAAGACCGAACGCTGCCAATATAATTGTTCTTAAAATTCACCTTAGCATTGTTTATCTATCTTCTTTCTCATTTGCTCCTTAGTCATAAGTTCTCAAATATGATCATTGTTTCTCCTAGGTTTTATAGTCCCTTCCTAATGTAACCTCTAAGCTACACTTATCATCTATCTAAATCCCATCCCTTAATGCAATAAAACACCTTAAGGTAAGACTTTTACCTTGTTTCTTTTCCAAGCTTCTCACACTTTTCTCCTTAGGTTTTCCTTGTTTGATTTTTGGCCACCACTTAAATTCCCTTTCCAATGTTCTAATCAATATACAATGACTCTAATGAGTGCTTAAGAATACACCAACCTTAAGGAATCATTCCTAGGTCAAAATGTGTTTTAAGGTATTAAAATGAATATTTACCTTTGAAGTCTTAAGATAGGCTTGGATATGAATCAAGGAGGACCTCCTCTAGTCCTTGGAGAATGAAAATAAGCTAGGTCAAGGGATAAAACAAGATCCCATGAGAAGATGATTTTCGGACATGGAGGAAAATGATGGAAAGATGATTTTCTTGCATTTTCCTTACCTTGAATGAATGGAGAAGCTAATGAACTCTTCAAGCTGATTTTTCCTCCTATAATGGCGGTTTGCCTTGGCACCAAAATGAAGCTTTTGGATATTTGGAAAGATAGAAAGCAAGAGCTTGATCTAACTAAGAGTAATATGTGTTTAGTTTTGATTTTGGAGCTAAAATGAGTGCTAGGTGAGCAAAGCAAGGTGAGGCAACAATAGGGCTGCTTCTTACGTGAATGGATAAGGGAGGAAGAAGATGGAACCGGTGGGAAAAGAAGAGAATGAAGAGATGAGGAGAGAGGTAAGTAAAAGTGAGATATTTATCTTAAAAGCAAATAGTAACCTTTCTTTATTTCTCTCTTCTTTTCTTAAGTTGGCTGGCACATGTGGTGACTCACCACTCTTAAAAACCGGCCCCCTTGTTTAATAAGGGTATTTATGGTCTTTGTTGACCAATTAGCTAAACTAAGTTGACTAAAGACTAAACTAGGTACTATTTGGGCACTATTCACAATTAGTGCACATATTTGTGAAATTTTTGGTTTCTCATTGATTTAGGCTTTATAATGTGATACTAAGTAGTACACAATTTGATTAAGGAGTAATCATGGGCATTTAGCCACTCAAAACCTCCTTCCAAGACAATTTTTCAAAAATGTGATTTAAGAGTCCTTAAAGCACAATTTGTGTTTTAACTTGTTTTTGAGCTTGGTTTTCTTTGGTAATTGGTTTAACATGTCCATTAGCATATTACCAAGGTCTGAGAATGATATTTTGGTGTTACTCAAAGTTACTCCAAGCTTAGAGCATGTTTTTGCTTAAATTGCTCTTAAGGTGTTTCCTTGTGTTTTCTTTGGTTTAAATTGTTTCTTAATGTTTATAAGGCATAATTTAGCCTTCTTATATCTTAGTTTAACATCTAAACACCATAGCCAGGTTTGGGGTATTTCAAATATTAATAGATATTATATATAATTTAAATAAATAGTATAAGGTATTATATAAAGTTAAATTAAATATATACCCCCTATTGTCATCAATACTTGATTTTCTAGCTATAGGTACAAGAATTAAAGACGGAAAAGTTAGACTATTTTGTCCTTAGTTTTTGAATTGGGAATTTAAATAATTTGAAAGTAGAGTTGTGAAATAAAAGATGAGGAATAGAATTGAAAAGTAGATGACAAAAAAGGCTAGAATACGTTATATTTTGAAAATAGTGAAAGGACCCAAATAATCATATATTGAGAATAAGAGGGAGTATAATATTATATTTATAAAACTATATAAGATAATAAACCGGGCCTGGCCGGGCTTAGTTGCGGGCCTAAAATTTTACCAAAGCCTGGCCCGGTTTTTCATTCGGGCCTGATTTATTGTCCAAGCCCGTCTGGAATTTTTTTCGGACAGGCTTTTCGGGCTTTATTTTTGGGCCGGGCCGGGTTAGAGTTGATTAGCTCTACCAGAGGTCAACCTACTTGACTTAATTATTCAAGTGATGGAATAATTGACAAGGATAGATCAAGACTAGAGTGAGTCTCATGATCTAGATAAAAGAGTTAAAATCATCCGATTAAACCGGATAAGTTATTAACTAAAAAAGAGATGAGGTTAGAGTTTGAGAAGAGAATCTCAAAGCCTCGATGATTATTAAATTAACACTTGTGAATTGACTTTCACCCTTAAGTGTTGTGCGATATGTACGAATGTTGCTATTACATGTTTATTATGTTGTTTTTATCATCATGATCGTTTGAATTAAAATCAACTCCATGTATGCGACAAGTAGTTGGCATACCCCGTTAGCACGCGGGGTATGCGAATTTCATGCCAGCAAGTGTGCTGAGACCCTTTGGGGCCAAACATTTTTTATTTCAGGTACCCGAGAGGACTGATTGGCTGTGAGAGAGACCGGGCTGTCATACTTTTGGTAGCTAGTAATTATTTTGGTGGTGTACTGAGTTGTACACGGGCTTGTAGCCCCTTTTGATTGGCCGGTGTACCACGTTGTATACTTATTTGTATTTTGGATTATATAGATCTTGATAGACATGAGTAAGGTGTTATGCTCATAGTCGATTTGTATAGACTCGTAAGAATAGGATGTATTTTGGATTAAACACTTGTAGTACTCGGTAATCAAACGGTTGTAGATGATGTTGTGGTATGTATTTATGAAAGCTTAGTTATTTCTGGTTCATCAGCTGTAACTGTTTTTAGTTTAGGTCTTGTTAGTCACATGGGTGGCTAACGGCATTGTTTCACTCACCGTTGGTATTTAAATCTTTCGTTGCGATTAGAATGACGACTGAGACGATTAGACGAATATGACAGAATTAGCGGTAGGGGTGTTACAGAATCACTAAAGAAGAATAATGTGGGTTTTCGAAACTTGATATAGGGAAACAGGTGCACAAAAATTACAAAACAAACATGAAGCGAATGAATCCCTTTCCATTTATTAATTACTTCAAAGTGAATGCACCTAACAAGTTCGATTGGTTATCCAAATACGTGTAGTTAAAAGAATGGGAAAATTACATCCCCACCCATGACGTTTGGCGAAATTATACACCCCACCTACGAGGTATAAAAAATTACTTTGCCCACCCATGTGGTTTCTGCTATTTTACATCCTGCAACTTTTCTAATATTTGATCAACTTAAAAGATGGTTAAATGTTATCCAAAATTGATGAAACTTTACATGGACGATTCTAAGGTGTTATATTTTGATCTAGCGTGAAATCCAAAGTTTTTTAAGGTCATATATTATCTGTGGGACCCAATGAAAATACGTTCACATGTCACATGTTTCATTGGGTCCCACGGATCACATATGAGCTTAAAAAACTTTGGATTTCACGTTTGAACAAAATATAACACCTTAGAATCATCCATTAAAGCTTCATCAATTTTGGATAACATTTAATCATCTTTTAAGTTGATCAAATATTAACAAAGTTGTTGGATGTAAAATAGCGGAAACCACATGGGTGGGCAAAGTAATTTTTGAAACCTCGTGGGTGGGGTGTGTAATTTCGCCAAACGTCATGGGTGGGGATGTAATTTTCCCTAAAAGAATATATTTTGGTGCTTGATTCAATTTTTAAAATTTACATAATATACACCTTATGGTTATATTAAGTGGAAACAAACAAATATATAAATACATAAGATTTTAAAGTAAACGGCTTCTATCAAATTAGGCAACAAGTTATTGTCGTGGGGTCTAGTTTTAGCTACTGTTGCTTGCCGTTGCTGTCAAATTTGATGCAGGTCTTTTTTTGTTTGCTTTCAAATTTTAAGAGTTTTTTTAGTTCATTTGTTCCATATTTTTATTTGATTCGATCTATTTAAAAGAGTTAAAAAACTTAAATCAATGTTAATAGAAGACAGAGTTCATATTTATAGAGAATAAAATACTTTGACATAATCAATGTTGTTTATATAAAAGTTATCGTCTTTTCAAAGAAAATGCCATAGCTTGGTAAAATTAATACCATAAGTATGAAATTTGTCATAATTTGAAGATAAAATACTGTAGTTATCTCCCGGGAAGAGTAAAAAAAATCAGAAAGTGTTTTTAAATGGATGTTTGAAATAAGCACTTATAATATGTTTAATTTTGTCGGTTTACCAATTAGTTTCTAAGTTGCTCGATGTGGAATTAGCTATGCATCAATAATTTGAGCTCAAATCTTAATTCTTAGGGAAAATTTCTCAGATATCGCCAGTTTGTTTACTTAATTCACCATACATCACTGTGTTTTAACTAAATTTGTCAGATTACATCCTACCTCATATTCAATCAATTGTTTTGTTAATATAACTAAAAAAAAGTCTAAAATACATTGTTATTAGTTAATCACCTGATAAAGATATGTAATTAAAATATATATAATGTTGATTATGAGACATTGTCACGTAATAACAGAGGTGTCAAGAATATTAGCAAAGTAGTTAACAAAGAATGAGACAAAGTATCAACTGACGAAATTACTTAAATCTCAATGTTATCTGTGTAATTTTAAAAACATGGTGGTATATCATGAATTACACAAAAACTTATCGGTATATGATAAAATTTCTCTAACAAAGTTTATTTAGGGGACTAAGATTTTTTAGTTTAAATGGATGACTTTTAAATAGAAGATTTTTTTGGAGAGGATCCACATAGTTAAACAATAGTTTCGGAAAGAAACAGAGTGCTCATCCCCCACTATACATTGTCAGGCATCTCGTTACATGAAACAGAAGATTAGATTCAACATGTTTACGTGTGAAATCTAAATCTAATTGTGCGAGTTGGACTCAATCGTATGAGATTAAAGACCCCCTACATTTTCCTCTGATGTACTTTATCATTCATCCTTTTGTAACTCCACTTTACTTTGGTTGCCCCCTTGGCCATGCCTTCCAATCTTTAAACCGAAGCCACTCTCTACATGACTAGGTAGGTTGGTTCCACACCAGTCTCTAGTTTGGTTACTTTTACTTGTTGGGAAGATTGTCCCTTTTGTCTCTTGAGTGAACCACCATCAAAATTTCAATAACTGATTCATGAAGCCAGGCGGTGGGTTTTCTTCGGTCTTTTTTCGAAGTTAAAGTATATATTATAGTCGATCAAAGACCAATAGACAAATTACATCATAACAAGGCCATTAGGTATATTACATCGCAACATGTAAAACCTTGCAATGTTCTCATTAATGACTGAAGAAAACAGAGAGGATGTTATGCCTCTCATACAAGACGTATTAGTCTTCTTAATTGTATCTAGACTTCTAACTAAAGTTTATAAGCATAGTAAGAGGCGGTCCAATATGTTAGACCATTGGACCGGAGGAAAAAAACAATTACATAGTAAAGTCCTATAATACAGACTACAGGTGTACATATTAGTATAACCTAGATACAAGTCTAATACCCCCCCCCCCTCAAAGAGTACACTCTTGTGTTGTACATATGCGCAACAAAAGATGTGCTCTTTGGTGCAGTTGGTGTGGGAGATAAGAGACCACTCGTACCTGCAAGACAGAAAGAAACTGCTTTCCTTTCTCTGGCAGAAGGCGGAAGCGTGTACCTGCAAGGAAACAGAAAACAGTACCCTTTCTCGGTTTTTGTAAGCCCATGGCTTCAAATGAAGTTATACTAGAAGGTGGAAGCGTGTACCTGCAAGGAAACAAAAAAAAAACACTACCCTTTCTCGGGTTTTTGTAAGCCCATGGCATCAAATGAATTGTGATAACTCTTACCTGTGAGAGGTTTTGTCATCACGTCCGCTAACTGATGGGTGCTAGGAACATTTTTAACTTGGATAAGACCAGCTTGCAATTTTTCACGCACAAAATGGCAGTCTATCTCTATATGTTTTGTCCGTTCATGTGAGACGGGGTTTCTAGCTATATGTATGGCGGCTAAGTGTAACACCCCAACTCAATCCAATTGTGGTCTCGCAACTTAACAGCATATATATATACATGTCACAGCGGAATTCTTTACAATCCAGGACCTTGCCACGGTCTGACTACAGAATATACCGAACATTAGTACAATAATCTTAACCATATACATATCCTTCTTACAACCCCCTCACATCCTATACATCTTACTAACTCAAATTGCCATACGAGTGTACATGCACAACTCGTAGGCCACACTTAACCCTTAACACTTGTATCCTTTCTTACTCTCGCGTCGGCCGCTTCCTGATGTACCTGTGTAGTAAAAACAGCCCCCAAAGGGGGTCAGCACGAATGCTGGTACGATCCCCTCATGGCCCCCAAGCTAACGTGGCTACGACGACTAATTGTCGATAGCATGGAGGTTGATTAGATGCACAACATAATAGAAAGTGCAGTAAACAACAACTCAGATATGAACAATCAAGTTCACACACAATGAACGACTTAAATGCGTTCCCTTAATTAGAGAGTTAATTATTTAACTCCTTAAGTAATGTTCCCTCTTAATCTTAGTCCATCCTTATCTCACCTCAATCTTAGTTATCTTAATCTTAGAAACAGCCATCCTTTAATAAGGAGTGGATGTAGCTTACCTTAATCTTAATAATACAAACCATCCTTTAAAAGGAATGGTGCAACTTATCTTAACCTTACCTTAATCTTAATCTTACTCTTAATAATACAATCCATCCTCTAAAAAGGAATGGTTGCAACTCATCTTAACCTTACCTTAATCTTAATCTTAACTTAATCTCAATATACAAACCGTTCCTGGAAGGGAATGGTTGTAGCTTAATTCGAACCTGGGATTTAGGTGATCCCACCGCACCATCTTAATGCCACCTACTCTGGACGGGAGTCCAGCGCAGCTGAGCCGGCAACCGGCTCTAGGCTACAAGTCCGAAGACAAGTCCTTAATCGGAAGTCGAATCTGCTATAGATAACGACCCCCTTTCCTTAGCATGCATGACCGGAGATCGGTCCCGGGTTTCCTCACTCAAGTTCCAGTTAGTAGTAATCTCAAGACCCTGTTTGTTGGTTAACCTCTTTCGGTTCATATCGTCCCTTATTAGGGGCGTTCCTCAGTCTCACTCAATTTCTTACTAAACATTGGTTAGTAAGTTCTCACGGTATGTGTGTTAGTTTTCATACATCACACAACAATACAATAGATTAATATATTCCGGTTGCATGCTTTATCTTGTTTAGTGAGCACACAAAAACAAATAGCACACAAGCCGAGGGACACCTCGTTAGCAAGCAGGTCACAAGAGAACTGTACCGTTCACCGTTGGTTGTTCGGTTGCTTACTCTCTTCCGGAGTCCAAATTCCCAAGTCCTAAAACATTCATTCAGTTTTAGGTTGTTAATCACTTAACTTAATTCAACTTACTTAAATACTTACCTACTTAACTCTTAATGATCTCAACCTAACACTTCTTAAGTCTTACAACCTAATCTTACAAACTTAATCTCATGTGAATCGCTTCTCCTCATCACTTATACTTATTCATCCACTTAATTATCATTGTTACCCACCAAACATGTCTTAAACAACCTTATAACATCAATACCTAATTATCCTCATCATTTCCCATCCTTAAACAAGGTTTTTGGCCAAAACAGTGGCATGTCCGAACTTGTGTCCGGACTTCCCAAGTTCGGACGCAAGTCGAGACTCAAAACTGAAAACAGACGCATGTCCATGCACAATTCCCTTCTTTTCACTTGTTACTCATCACTCTTAAACTCTTAAGCTTGCTTATACATTGCTTCCCATTACCTTAACACCTTGACATGGTTCTTCATTTACCCTGACCATGGAACACCCTCCTTAGACATTTCCACCTCTTTTATGCATCTTATTCACCACCCTCATGATCATACACTCTTACACAAGGTTCTCAAAACTTTCATTGATATATTTCCAAGTTCATACCTAAATCACCTTAAGCATTATACACCTTCTCCTTAAAACTTATGCACAAGTCTTACCATTCCTCATATCATGACTTTGGTGTGTTCTATGCACCCATCTAAACTCTAATTTCCTCATAGACCATCCTAGGTCATTCTAAACCTCAAGAACTCCTTAGTTAACTCATTTCCACCCAATTTTTTTTCATGCTCCCTAGTAAACCCTAGGGCATATTAACTCACCACCATCACATAAACACTTATTTTCTACTCAAATTTCGCCATAGCTCCTCTAGTATATTCTCATGCCCAAATCAACTTATTCACATCATACTCAATATATTGCAATAATCTTAAATTGCATAGCACTAAGGCTCTTAAATGACATGGCTCTTAGGCCCTTAAATGACTTAAACTTAAACACTGAATTTCCCACATATAAAAGCTTTCAACCTGCAAATACACTCATCAATCTCATAGTAGTTATAATGCTCTTAAAATCCACCTTAAACTTATATTACTAACTCATTTCCTTTGGCTCCTTAGTCACAAGTTCATAAGCTTGTTTAAGTTCTTTTTCTTAGGTTATATAACCCAATACACAATGTAAGCTCTAAGCTACATTGGTACTTATCTAAAACTCATTCCTTAAACTTAAACCACCATTAGGTAAGCATTTTACCTTGTTTTCTCAAGCTTATCTTAATCTCCTCCTTAGACCTTCTTCTTGCATAGATCTCGGCCACCACTTAAATTCCCCTTGCCAATGTTCTAATCAATATTCAAGGACTCATATGAGTACTAAACAATGCACTAACCTCAGGAATAAAAACCTAGGTTAGAATGTGTTCTAAGGCATAAAGTGGATGATTACCTTTGAAGTCTCAAGGTAGACTTTGGCATTGAATGAAATAGGACCTCCACTAGTCCTTGGTGAATAAATCAAGCTAGAACAAGGCATAAAAACATAGCCCCATGAGAAGGAATTTTCGGCCATGTACAAGAAATGATGGAAACATGGTTTTTCTTACATTTTTTTACCTTAAGAGAATGGAGAAGCTAATGAGCTCTTCAAACTTGATTTTCCTCCATCAATGAAGTTTTCTCATGGCACCAAAATGGAGCTTTGAAAGATTTGAAAGATAGAAAGATAGGTCTTGACCTAACTAAGAATATATGTGTTTAGTTTTTGATTTGGAGCTAAAATGAGTAAGTTGTTGCCAAAGCAAGGTGAAGCAACAATGGAGGCTGCTTGGGACGGTTTGGAACAGAGGAAAAGAAGAGAAGAACCGTGGAAGAAGAGAGAAATGAAGAAGAGAGGAGAGAAGGTAGCTTATAAGGATATTTTGCTTTATAAAAGCAAATAGTAACTTTTCTCACTTTACTCTTCTTTTCCTTTCTCATTTGATGACTCATGTGGTGACTCCCCACATCAAAACCGGCCCCCCTCTAATAAATGGAGATATTATGGTCTTGGTTGACCATCTTATTGACTTATGTTGACTTATGTCTTAACTAGCACTAAATAGTTACTATTCACTAAACAAGGCACATAATCGGGAAATTTTTGATTTCCCATTGATTTAGACCTCCTAATGTGATACTAATTAGTACATGTTGATTAAAGAGTAATGATGGACATTTAGCCACTCAAAACTCAATTCTAAGACAATTTCTCAAAAATGTGCTTTAAGACTTCTTAAAGCACATTTTGTGTTTTAACTTGTTTTCAAGCTTGGTTTTCTTTGCTAATTGATTTAAAATTACCATTAGGATATTACTAAGGTCTTATCATGATATTTGGGTACTCACCCAAGTCTCCCCAAGCTTAGAGCACATTTTTGCCCTAATTGCCCTTAAGGCACTTTTTGTGTTTTCCTTGGTTTAATATGTCTACCAATCTTTCTAAGGCATATTCTAGCCTTACTACATCATAATCTGATGTTTACTTAGCATACTTAGGTTTGGGGTATTTCACTAAGTTATCGCACTTTAATGGTATGGGGTTTATATCTTTAATGCCAAATTCATTTAAGAGACGACTTAGCCAACTTAATTCCCATGTGACCTGTCGTATAGCCTTATATTCCGCTTCAGCGGAAGATAAGGCTATGGTGGTCTGTTTCTTTGATTTCCAACTTAGAGGGGAACCACCTAAGAAGATGTAATATCCAGAAAAGGATCTTTTTGTGATTGGGCAAGAGGCCCAATCTGATTCACAGTAGGCTTCTAAAGCGTAGGTTGGTTCCTTATTAAAATGTAGACCAAATCCCGATGTTCCCTTAACATAGGATAATGTGTGGTAAGCCGCCTTTAAGTGGGCTGAGGTTGGACTTTGGAGGAATTGACTCAAGAATTGAACTGCATAACATATATCGGGTCTCGTATTAGTGAGGAAATTTAATTTGCCCACAAGACATCTATATGTTGTTGGATTTTCTAGTTTGGAGCATGTGTCCTCGTAGAGTTTTTGATTGAGAGGAAGAGGGGAGACAGATGACTTGATGTTTTGGGCATTGAAGTCATGAAGGATTTGGTTGACATATTGTTGTTGTGTCATGATCATCCCGTCATTGGTTTCTAGGAACTCTATCCCTAGGAAGTAGTTCAATCTACCTAGATCCTTTATTTTGAATTCTTTATCAAGTTTTTGTTTCAGGGTCTTGACTTCCTTGTTGTCATTTCCCACCACTAGAATGTCATCCACATAAAGTCCTAATAAGGTGATGCTACTCTTCCTTTTCTTGACGAAGAGGGAGTAGTCGTTTTGGGAGTGATTGTATCCTAAGTCTCTTAGGAATTTGGCAAGTTTCTCGTACCACTGTTGAGATGCTTGCTTGAGGCCGTAGAGAGACTTGTGAAGTTTGCACACTTTGTTATTGCCACTAACCTTTACACCTTCTGGTATGGGCATGCAGACGTCTTCGTGGAGGTCTCCATGCAAGAATGCATTGTTGACGTCTAACTGATCGAGGATTCATCCATTCTTGACTGCTACTATTATTAAGGCTCTTACGGTGGTTATTTTGACTACGGGAGAGAAAGTTTCTTCGTAGTCAAGGCCCTGTTTTTGTGTGAAGCCTCTGACCACCAATCTGGCCTTAAATCGTTCTATGTCTCCATTGGCTCTTAGCTTCACTTTGTAGACCCACTTACAACTAATAGGGTGTTTCCCCTTGGGCAGGTCAACTATCGTCCAAGTTTTGTTTTCCTTTAAGGCTTCGAACTCAGTGGCCATAGCTTGAACCCATCTAGGGTCCTTGTTGGCTGTCTTGTAGTTAGTGGGTTCCGTGAGGTCGTGAAGATTTGCTAAGAGTTTGTTTGCATTGGGTTGTAAGGAGCATGATAGTATGGTGGAACTGGGTATGTGGTTGGTTAGGGTACTCAAGGCATTTGGTGGGCTAGGGGAATCTGTGTTTTCTAGCCTTTGTGCAAGAATGAGGGAAAATGGGTCCTCTGTTGTGGCATTTGAAGAAAGGATATAGTCATTGTATCTTGTAGGAATTCTATGTTCTCGGGTGGATCTTCTAAGATCTGCGGTTTGGGTGTGTGGAGTCTCAGTGGTGGTTGTTTCTTTTTGGAAGGTGGCGTCTGGTTCTTCTCTTACCTCAGAAAACTGAGACGTGCAAGAATCATCTTCTACTATTTGATTGAGGGGGGAGGAGAAGATGTCTGAGTTGTTTTGGTCTTTGTCTAGAGCCTCGATCCACTCTTTGCTTTTCAAGAGGTAAATGTTTTTGAAGAAGGTGATGCCACGTGTTATCTTTAGATCTCTTTCTTTTAATGTTAGGACCTTGTAGCCTTTTGTGCTGTTAGGGTTCCTAACATATATCCCAACTGATGCTCTAGGATCTAGTTTTCCTTTGCTTGGGTTACTGTTGGTTACATAGCAGAGGCATCCGAAACTTTTGATCTCATTGAATTCGGGTTTCTTTCCATGGAGTTTTTCGAAAGGTGTTAAGTTATCAATGGGTTTGTTTGGCATTCTATTTATCAGGTAAGTGGCATGCTCAACACAGAAATTCCAATATTGTTCATCTAGACCCGACTGAAAGAGGAGAGCTCTAGCAACATTCATGATGTGCCCTTGTTTTCTTTCCACAACCCCGTTTTGTTGGGGTGTGTGGGGGCAACTCGTTTGATGAATGATGCCCTTCTTGGTGAAAAATTATGCTCCTTCTTGGGACTTGCCCAATTCCCGGGCATTATCACTTCGAATGATTTTGATGTGTTTGCCCATTTGTGTTTCGATTAAGTTAATGAATGTTTTTAATTTTTCCATAGCCTCAAATTTGAGTTTAAGAAGAGTAACCCATGTTCCTCGAGTATAATCATCAACGAAGGTGAGGAAATATCTATGGCCACCTAATGCTTGTGTCCTCATAGGACCATAGATGTCTACATGCAGGAGATCAAAGGGCTCTTTTGTTCTAATAACAGATGTGGGAAATTTTAATCGTTTTGCCTTGGCCTTGTAACATACAGTGCACGGTAGGTGGTTTTCTAGATGTTTAGGTATGTTAATATGTATTATCTTTTTCATTTTGTTTAATGACATGTGTCCTAACCTATGGTGCCATAGCCTAAAGTCATCAGAAGAATTAACCCGTGAGGGTTGCACATCAGAACTCAAACATACAGATTCATTTGCTTTACACAACACAAAATCACATATACTGTTTACATTCACAACATATAGGCCATTAATGTGTCTTCCAATCTGAACAGAAATGCTCCTCCTATGGTCCTGCATGATGCAATGGTTTTCATGGAACATGATTGATACTCTTAAATCTGAAATCAACCTGGATACAGACATGACATTGAACTGGAAAGATGGAACATACAAAATGTTTCGCAAAATAGTTTTTCCATCAAAAGATAAATTTCCAACAGAAGCAACACACTTTTTGTTACCATCTGGTAGCATAATATTCTTCTGTATGTCAAGATTCAAGCATTCTGATAGCAATTCTTTGTTTCCACTCACATGTTCAGTGGCACCGGAATCAAGAATCCATAATTGTTCAAATCCACAGTTCATAGAATTCCCATTAAAATTAAAACATGGTAAGGGATTAAGATTAGTTATAAAGTTAGCTGTGAAGTCTCCAAAATTCGACTGGTTTGTGGATGCGCTGGTATCTTTCTGTTTATGGAGAAAAGCTACAAGTTGTTGTAGTTGGTCGGGAGCAAGGCCGCGCACCGGTGATTCCTGTGTTCTATCCCCGTTTCCATCTTCGTTGACGACAACAGATCCGACTTTCCCTTCTGGTTTCTTCTTCGTTGTGTCGGTGGGGAAACCGATTAGCCACCAGCAGTCGTTTTGACTATGCCCTAGCTTCCCACAATTTGAACATTTAATCGCGTCCTTCTTGGCACCGGTGGTAGGAGTAATCAAGCTTCTTTTGTTTTGAACCATGAAATTCGTCCCGCTATTGTTCGCTTTCTGCCTCCCGAAATTGTGATTAGGTGTTCCTTTGACAGCTAGGGCAACGGACTGCTCAGAATCTTCTCCAGATTCAAGGTTTTCCCTCGTTTGTTCATCTTGGACTATGAGAGAAAAGATTTCTTCTAGCGTGGGTAACTGGCTCATAGCAAGAATCTACGCGCGCAGGTAGGTATAGGTTTTATTCAACCCCATCAGAAAGTGTATTGTTTCTTCTTCCGCTCTCAATTTCTTCTGATTTTTACTTGACTTGCAGGAAGAACAACAAGAGCATTAGTTAATTGGCCGCGCTAACTCGTACTGAGCCCATATTTCTCGGGATTTCATAATGTAACGCCCATATTTAACGTATTTACAGCGGAATTAAAATACTAAGGCGATTACAGACCATCGGGTTCCAAACACTCGGTACCAACCTCACCAATTACAACCATTACAATTATCTAAGTTACGGTCTGAACTCAAGAAAACAATGTAAACAAAACTGAACGTAAAATAGAATAACTCTCCACAATTCCTAATTCCCATCCCAATCACTCATGCTCTTCGTGGCCACTTGTATAAACAATTTGTACCTGCAAGATGAAACCAACCAGCCCACCCTAGGAGGGGTGAGTCAGTTCCCTGGAATGGAACTGGTACAATTCTCCAAACAAAATTAAAACATAACTCTTAAAATAACATAGTAACTTAAAATTAAACTCTTGAAAACAAAACAGGGAAGCAAGGCACTTAGAAATCACCAAGTCAAAGACAACAAGTTAAGGATAGAGATAAATAATAGAAAGGTAAAGTTAGTCAATCCAAAAACCACACCACGAGTTAGTGAACATCCAATGCTCAAGTTAGAACCAATTCCAGTTAGGAGTAGAGAGACCTAAGTAGTCACAAGGACTAGGAATGGAAGAAGATATCCAAGAACCAACAACTCAAGAGTGGAATAAAACCAATTGGGAGAGATGGCCCCCACCGCCAGATATAAATGTCCATATGGACGAGGGATATACAACCCCCTGCTGTTAGATATAAATGTCCTGGTGGACGAGGGATATACAGCCCCCTGCTGTCAAATATAAATGTCCTTGTGGACGAGGGATATACAGCCCCCTGCTGTTACCGACCCGTTCTCAGTCATCGGTGAAGACGCGCGCACGTCACAACAAAAGACTCAACTCATGGATGAAACAATATCCAGAGTCAAAGGAAGAATTACCAAGATTGTTCTTTTCCATACTTCCACTAGATCACTAACTACACCAGAGCAATACCAAAACACTCAGTCCTACAGAGTGCAGAAGCGTAAACCCTAGGCAGTTAATGTCTAATGAAACAACCAAACAGAAGGAACCAATAACCACGAAAGTTTCACATTCAAGGCTCAGTTAGTCACATCAAGCTGAGTTAGTCACACAAATAGTTTTCCTTAGAAATCCATTTAAGAACAGTTGGTGTTTTCCAAAACATCCCATAAAGCCCATTAGCAAAAGCATCTGAGTACGAGAAATCGTACCTGGATAATGCTGAAGCAGTTCTAGTCAACTTGCGCAAACAATCAACAGTACTCTGAAGAATATTAAAGGTAGTCTATCATCAATCACTTGTAGCCTACGTTAAGCTTAAATAAACTCCCACTCTTATTTCTAAGTCTCAATTAAACGTTACGTATAACCTTCGACTTATCTTAGAATGTCAATAATAACTCTTAAGCTCAATACCCTTACTCTTAATTTAGAATAACGTCGTATCATGACCCATGATAGGTTTGTCTTAGAATACTATATTATCATCTCACAATGTAACAATTATTCATTCTTATCAACATCTACTAGCTAACCTATTATGATTAACTCTTCCCCTTAACTTAATTAAGGTCTACAACCTGTATATTGGAATCATAGTGTTGTAGATGCATTTCATTATAACTTAATTGATCTTAGAATTTAGAGACAACTACTAGACTCAATTATTTTATCTTTACTTTAGAATGACTTAATATTATAACCATTTAATTATCTTGTCCTAAGATGTTCAATTACTTTTCATCCTGAAACAACTATATTTTAATTAACTCAAGCCCTTCCAACTCTTATACTTAGTATTCGCAAAGTATATTATTCGCTTAATTATTACCTGTATAATAAGGTGTTTTAAGATAACCCTTTTTATGTATCCTTACTTACATTTTAATTTCCTAAATATTTAATTTTTACACACATTCTCTCTATAGATTATGTATAATCCTTTTGTACTAAATTTTAATAAACTTATGTCTTAAATACATTCTATATTATTTACAAAACCAAAGGTTTCAAAGGAATAACTTAATAAATTAATTCCCTTTACTATGTTTTAGGTTAAGTATTATGTCTTAACCTAAGGTGAAAATTTATCTAAGAATTAAATCCCCATTCATAAGTGAAATGGACAATTATTTAATAAGATAACATATTCTGAAAGTTCTCGTATTTTATATTCTAACAACATATTAATATTTCTAGCGTCGCAAAGTAGATCAATATAATATCTTATGTAACTTGTTTGGGATCACTGGTGTACATAACATTGCGGCCGATGTTTGGTGAGAGGGAGGATATAATCCAGGTAACAACCAGGCTTCTTGCGTGCTTCCAGGCTCCCAATCGAACGGTGTCGTTGCTCTCCGGTTGAGTAATTGAGCCATCGATAAAACCAATTTTGTTTTTAGCCGTCAATGCTTCCTGCATCGACCATTTCCAACCCAAGAACCCTTCTCTAGTAAACTTAGGGGCAAGAGGTTGCCAGTCTGCTCCGTATTGGCGACGAAAAGTGGATTACTTGGGTCGATTGCGGGAGTGTTGTTGCCGGTGGAGTTCTCCGGCTTCTTGCCCAATAAATCGGCCATCGCTTTCTTTATTGTGGAGATAACCAGTGCTCTGGTACCATGTAAAACCTTGCAATGTCGCAAGGGTAATTCTCATTAATGACTGAAGAAAACAGAGAGGATGTTATGCCTTTCATACAAGACGTATTAGTCTTCTTAATTGTATCTAGACTTCTAACTAAAGTTTATAAGCATAGTAAGAGGCGGTCCAATATGTTAGACCATTGGACCGGAGAAAAAAAACAATTACATAGTAAAGTCCTATAATATATACTACAAGCGTACATATTAGTATAACCTAGATACAAGTCTAATACAATAAGACTGGAGTCTGTAGGTCGGGCGTGGAGGGAGATAGAGTGAATTATTAGAGTGTGGACTGTGGAGGGAGATTGGGTGAATTGTTAGAGTATAATTCTCAATCAAAAGAGGTTTCCATTTTTAAGTACTTACTGTCTTCTACCTTCTTAAAGTTACACATCCTTATCTATCTCACAACACCTGCGTGACACGCCAGCGACCAGTCGGGGATGTGTATTGGAGTATACGGGTATAACACTATGCCCCTTTATTCAATCTCTTCACTCACTGTAATTATGCAACCCTAACTGGCGAACAATTAAGGAACATACATGCTATGTGTTTCTACTCAATCTCTTCACCCACGGTAATTATGCGACCCTAATTGAAGAACAAGGAACATACATGCTATGTGCCTCTATTCAATCTCTTCACTCACGATAATTATGCAACCTAAACATAAGCAAAAAACATTTAATGCTTACCAATTACAGAAGATGAGAGTAGTTATACAACCCTAACTAGCGAACAAGGAACCGTCTCTGGTCGTCTCTTAATCGCGGAAGAAAAGGGCACGAGGAAGAAGAGGGCACGGAACCATTGAAGTCATCAGAGTCCAGTATATGTTTGAAATCAGACAGAAAATTAAGGAATCGGGAGTGAAGAACTTGGGATTGCACGAAGAGGGAGAAAGAAAGAGGAATAAAGAGAGAAGAGGCTTGTTGCCTGATAAATTAAAGGGATTGGAGAATAACCAGGTGCAAATTCAATTAACAAATGATACTGTTGAACTTAAGGTTGGCGACGGGTCCATCGCTAAGGTTTCTTTAAAAAAATTGGTAGGTTCGGTGACAGAAATGTGTCCCTCGCTAATTTGTAACAGACGCTTCATTGCTATTCCATCGCCTACTTTGGCGCCATACATAGCATTTTAAGTTTTGTCGCCAATCCACTTCTAATCCCTCTCTATTCTCACTCTTAGATTTCCGTCTCTAGTCCGTCTTTAATTCTATAATTAGAGACGAATTTTTTCCCTCTCTAATTTTTGTAGCTAAATATGTATTTTCTAGTAGTGTTGTATGGTTTCTCGTAATGATCATTGTATGACCATACACTTACCAAAGGTTCATTGCATCTTTAGCACCCTTCCCATTACAATGCTATAACTTCAACACTTTGGCAACCATGTTTATATTGATATGCCATCAACATAGAAGACGAGAAACATGGAGCATTATAATAGCAAGGGCTTTTACTAAGGTTTTCTTATTTATCAGTAATAACAACTTCAAGATCTCTGGTCATTAGTTTTGCCAGTTGTTATCATTAATTATAAGCATTTGCATCCTCCCTAACCACAAAGTTGAATGTGACATTGAAATTTGTACCCATTGAAGCATTATAATAAACTCAACAAGAGGCATCTTGTACGAGCTGGTCTTATAGGTACTTTCCATCACTAAGAGGTAAGAAAATCTTGGACAACTGATCAAAGTATGAAAGCACAAAAATACCCATACTTCATTTATCCGTTATTCAAATCTTAACTACTCAGACATAAAATGTTTATAGGCATTGTGCTTCAACCTTAACATTGGTATAAGTAACAACGATTATAAGTTAACGTAAAGCTAATAGAAAATATACTTGGATTTTTCTCTGTTCACCTTACGTAATATCATATTTTAAGGCAGTAAATGAGGGATTGAATATCTGCATGGCCTTCAATGTCATCCCTTCCAATCTTAAGAATCAGGTTATGAATTGGTGTCTTATTTATGTTCTAAAGGTCCATATTGATATTATACAAGTAAGCCCACTTTTGTCGTGGGGCGAATGTTGGTGATGGTAGTTGGTTATTTACACAGCTTAATAATTCATTTCAAATTATAAAAATACCTTTGAATGTGCTCTCACTTTTCATGATATTCATTGTTTTTACTTCGATCTAACTTATTAGTAGTTGAATCTTCATCCTTATATGATCTTTGTCATTTTTATATTTATTGTTTTTTTACCACAATTATCTTTTATTAAACTGTCCTAACATTTGAAACAAACCATTATGAGAAACTGATTTTTTGAAACAATATAAGAAAGTAAAAGTTTGACCGCATCCGCATATAGTTAGAGATGAGTATATTTACCGTATGTTTAACAAACAGAATATATAAATGAATAAATAAAAAATATACTATGAACTGTTATACTAAAAATACAATTCTGATAACATAATACCATTTTTATATGTCTATCGTACAATTTTATTATATATAAAATTGACCAACAATGAAAGGTTTATATTCTCTTATTACGGTCTTTGGATAATTTCATTATTTACCAATAATGTAGAAGTGCATATAATAAATTATTAAAAAATATAAATAAAATGATAAAATAATCATCGAACTCGACAGCTAAATAAATAAGTAAAAAAAAAGAGTTCACTTGAAAGAGGAAAAAGAAAAAAGTGAGAAAAAGGTGGCTGACCGTGTCAAATTTTACCAAAGGAGGTTGTCCCGCGTGGTTCGGCTGCTACGCGCAAAGCTATATTGCACTCAAAAGTTGTACAAAATCTTCGAGGTAGATCCCCGATCCTCCCTGTTCCCATCGATCGTCACACATTCGTCGAAGGGAGCAGAAGTCCACCCAACACCTGAAAGGCCGATCAATCCGAATTTTCCCGCATCTGTCTATCTTCCTCTCTCGTTGGCTTTCTCCAGCATCATTCCTAATTGGCGGTAATCAACAGATCGTGCACTAATTCCTGAGGTAAATCTGAGGATAGTTTTGTTCCTTGATTGTTCTACCTCAATCCACACCCAGCCTGCACAGCATCGTGCCCTGGAATGACATCTTTGATTCCAGTTTGCAATCTGTGCTAGTTCAAAGTCTGGATTGGAAATGTTGGGTTTAGGATGCGTCTTAAGGTGTCATTGATGGCTTTTGTTGAAGGATTTTGATACCTAACTTTGGTTATTATAGTACAAAATTAGTTCCTGTCCAATTATCTGGCGACTCCGTGCAAAATTTTCATCGTTACGTCGAACTCTGGTCTGATAGGAATTAAATTTTTGGTATCAGTTGCAGGGCCGTCTGAAAATGGTCAATTCTTCTCAAAATTAACTTCCAGCTTTGGCATTAGTACTACCTTGTATTTTTAATGATACTAAATGCTTAAGCAGCCATCGTGTCGTTATCTGAATATGTGGAAGAAAAGGCTTAACGTCGTTTTAGAGTAGGAAGAATATATGTTTGACAGTTGAATTTTGATGTTATCTATGCTTGTCAACCGAAGCACCATATATAGCCTTCGTTGTACATAAAGGTATAATCATTTCTCTGTTGTGGCATTTTATTATATCAGCCAGCAAATAGAATAAGGGTTTTGGATGATCTATTAGGCTCTAGGAAGATGTAGCATACTCGCTCCGTTCATAAATATTAGTCATCTAGATGCACCATATAGAGGGAGTATTATCTTAAGCACGGTTCCTATTTCCTTTCATAACCTTTTAGCAGTTCGATGTTGATTCTCTTCTTCTCTGAGTAATCTAAGCTTGAAATTATGCTCGGATGTCAAGAAATTCTGTATGTGATGTTTACTCTCCCTGGTACCTTTTTGTATATTATCATGTTATTGGAAATTACTCGAGAAGTCAGTAGCTTGCGGAAGAAGATTGGGTTAGTGTTCGAATAAGCTGAAACAAGAGTACACTAGTGTTCATCTAAAAGTTTGTTAAGAGTTAAAAGTTTTCAACCCACACGTTCTTTCCCTTACCTTTCTTTAAGTCCTTACTTTTGATTGTGGCAATTCAACTTACTGATCTCGTGCTAGGTCAATCGACTGTCTGGAATATCATTTAATTGTTCTGCAAACCTTGAGTTTCACTCTCTTGATTCCATGTACGCTCTTAATGATTAGGCAGGCAGATTGTTGCCATTTCTTTTACTACTCATCTCGTCAAACCAATTCATCATAATTGCTTGTATCCTCATGAGAATTTAAATACAAAGGTTCCAGTTGATGTAGAACTGCATTGGAATACATTATAAAAGAGTGACCATCAGAACATGAAAGGTTTTTTTTTTAAAAAAATTTTAAAGAAGAGTTTGGCTATGTGTGTCCCTTGGCATGCATCATCTGGGTTCTTGGGTTGAAATTTTATCCTCTTTCATTTCTTAGGCTGATGGAATTCATGGATAAGTAAATTAAATTTTAAGTACATGTTACATCAACCGTACGAAGTGTTAGGAAATACAAGAACATAGTGGTACAAAGAGTTTTTACTCATATGGGCGAACATAGTGGTATATGTAATGTAATACATAAATATATAAATATATAAATATCAATCCCTATATTTGTTATTAATTATTCATTTTTTGCCAACGGTATTTCCTATTCCACATCTCCTCTCTCTCGCTTTCTCTGAGTCTTGCTGGTTATATAATTTAGTTACCTCTATTTGTAGCTTCTTGATCCCTTATTTGTTGTTACCATTGATCCTGCTTTTGCAGACGATTTATTATTAGTGATGATGAGGAATGGGTTTCAGAGCTCTGGTGAATGTTCTAGCTCGACTTCCATGAGTAGTCAGCAAGATACTGAGGATGATCGGATGATTGCCCTTATGCTGTCTGAAGAGTATGCCAAGTTGGATGGTGCAGTGACTAGACGTCTATCAAACCTTGCGCCTGTTCCTGTAAGATTATCTTACTCAATCTTCCAGTCGGTGGAAGCATTTATAACATGTTGTGCTATTTTATCTTGCTATGGTAATTTCTGTCCTATTTGATGAGTCACTTGGTTCTTCACATGAGAATTATTTGAAATCTCCGTAAACCAGTGAAGATATTCTTTCGCTTATGTTGCTGTGTTGAATTGAAAATGGTGAGTTATTTTCTTTGACTAGAAATATTTTTAAAATCACTTGCTTTCTTTGAACTGAACCTGAACTATAGATATATGTTAATTAGTTTTTAATATTTATATGTGTTAGTTTGTTACAGGTAGAAAGATAAATAATATGTTATATAGGACTTAGGAAAACATATCATTTCAGGCTTATATAGAAGGAGCTAATGGATGGGTTAGGAATCCAAATTTAGTACTCAGTTCAGGAGCTGTTTCGGCTTGGAAGCCCGGAGCCATATGGATTGACAGAACTTGTTTTTTTGAGGGGGAGTAACCATGAGGTTCTCTCACTATTCTATTCTTTTTTTTTACTTTTTCCTTGGATCAAATGCTATGCTACTGCATATAACATCATTTCTGTTGTAAAACTTGTATTTTGAGATGATTGAGAAATTTTTCATTGAAGGTGTATAGAATTATTTACAGCCTTAGTATTTGTTGAACGAATACATCTATCAAAATATAATAACTAGCCTCTAACTATACACAGTCTCAAGCTGGGCAGTAGATATTTTCCATTCTAGCTTGGAGATACGAATATAGAATCTAGGGATGCGGAGATGCTTAGTGAAGAATCAAGAACTTGGTCCTCTGATGTAACGACCCCAAACCCGGGCTAGTTCTAAGGCCGTTACACGCCGCGAACTATACTACCTAAGATACGCAAGGCTCAAACCCGAATCGCTCAAAAACCAAAGTGAAGCCAATCATATAAATACCAAACGTTTACAATGTCTGAACCCAAAGTAAATACATAATAGCTAACGCCCGAAGGCTACAAGTATTGAAGTCTAGCCAATGCAAACAATGATAAAGATATCCAAAACCAATGTTCAGCAAAACCACAAAACAATAGAGTTAAAGTCTAACGAACTCCAATGCTCAAAGACCTCCTGCAATCGATCAATCTGCAATGTTAATATTGTGGAAAGGGGTGAGCAACCACATGCTCAGCAGGCAGTAACCGTCATCAATGAAGTCACTCAAAACATTTGAAAATAGAAGCGGAAGTAGAACAGAATAATAATTATTATAATAATAATAGTAATTCCCAAAACAAACAGAGGAAGAACGGTCTCAATAAACAGAATGAAACACACAGGTTCCCAAATCAGAAACACTCAGAAGTTCCACAAATCAAAGGGGACACTAGCACCAAGCACAACACTCAGAAAGGGTCGGAGACCCATGGATCTAACAGATCCCTCGACAACGTAGAAATGACCCGAAGGCCAAAGGACCCGTCGACCCCACATAACAGAAATGGGAATGACTCAACACTCAGATAAGACGTCTACATGGCATGCCACGGGATGGCTCGACCCAGCCATCCATGGCTTAGAAGCACAATACTAGGTCCCAAAACAGAGGTTTGCAATACCAATGCAAATATGCGTTCAAACATGCTCAAAACACAGTGAAATAGATAGTACAGACTTAGGGGAACACAGCCCCGCAAACGGAATACAAATCGGAGGTCAAATGAGCAATTTAGGCAAACTTTAAGGTCTGTCTGAACATGTGTCTGAACGTGTATATTCAGACACAAGTCGAGACTCAAAAGCGAAACATAGTCAAATGTCTGAACATGCATCCGAACATCAATGTTCAGACACATGCCGAGAGTCAAAACCAAAGATGTCCGGACTTGTGTCCGGACATCAGACGTTCGGACAAGTTCTGAGAAAATCAGTACGTGGTGACTCCCAACATGTGTCCGAACATCAACGTTCGGACACAAGTCGAACTTAAATCAAAGGGAAGACAGAGGAGGGTGTCCGAACATACATGTTCGGACAGATGTTCGGACACGTTCAAAACTTCAGAAATCAAAAGGCGCTCAGACGCACTTTCCGAACATGCAAGTTTGGACAGACGTTCAGACGTTGCAAAACCAGCGATTTCAGAACAGCAAAAACAACACGAATTCAACACAAACAATTCACCAAAATCATCAATGCTTCCAGAATTTAAAAGGCAGTAACCATGGGGGTTTGAGTAGACAAAACGCATTTCAAAACAATGTGTAAAACAACAACGAAATCCACTCACGCAAACCATAATTCAAAGACTTACAATTTAACTCCCCATGGGTGAACTTCCACACCGAATCAGAATCACCACCTGTCTCAAATCAATGTAGAAAACTTCCGGATCCGCTAAGGAAGAAGCCCCACAACACAAAAATTCCCAAGTCGACACAAACGCACAACCACTGAATGAACAGATCACAATTCCCAATCAGCAAAGGGAGGACAAGACAAAATTCTGAAATTGACTAACAATCCCATAAATCAAACCTGACATCTAGAACAGAGCGCACTGCAGAGGAGGAAAACCAACAACCGCACACCACAAAGCAGCAGCAACAATCGAACTCCCAAAATCAGCAGCAAGAGAACTTGCGGAGGAGAAGAGAAAACTGTCGCTCTGGAAATAACACAACTGGCGATGAGAAACTGAGCGGGATAGAGAAAAGGAATTTCCAAATTCCTTATTAACTAAATAAATCATAATACCTTAATTAATAGAGAGGGAAAGACCTCCTTGCCCTCGCCTTCTTTTATAATGCCACACACGTCCCACTGACATAAGTAATCCAACTTAGAAATAAAATGCAACTAAGAGAAAACGTGATGAAAACCCGGGTTATAACATCTGAGCTATGTACCTAAGCTTGATCAACCCCCTTCGATCTTTGCTTTGATGAAGTGTTGATCAATTTCAATGTGTTTATTCTGATCATGTTGGACCAGGTTATGAGCAATGCTGATAGTCGAATTGTTATCATATCTCAGCTCCGTAGGGCCTTTTTGCTCAACCTGTAAGGCACGTAAAATCATTCAAACCCAAAGTAGGTTCATAGATACTGAGAGCTAGGGCTTTGAACTCAAATTTTGCAGATGGAGGAGATACCGCATGTTGCTTCATACTTCTTTAGTCAACAAAATTACCAACCAGAAAGTAGCCTGTGAGAGATTGTTTATTAACAAGAGAGCCACCATAATCTGTGTTAGTGAGGCGTGGAGTCTTAGCTTCTTTCCTTTCTTAAGTAGGTTTCCTCACAAGGAGGTGATGGAGAGAGTGGTCATCCAGAATTCTCAACTGGAGACTGATGGGGATGATGATTCCATTTCCATGAAAAAGGGGATGACTAAGAAGTTGCAGACAAAAGAAAGAAAGAAAGAAAGAAAGAAAGGAAGGTAAAGAAGATGGTGGGAAATCAGAGGCAACAAGAGGTGAGAAGAACTCATCTTCACCATACATGTTTGTTGGGAGTTTGGGAAACTGAAAGAAGATCGAGACAGAGAAAGCTTGATCGATTAAAGAGGGTGAAGAAGAAACGGACAAAAAAAAAGAAGAAAAGTGAGAAGACATCAATCGTACTTGGTATAGAAGTCGCACCATTTAGGGTAATTAGTAGCTCTAATATGATTCATATGTTACCTTAATTTATGTCTTCTTTTCCTAATTTATTTGGTCAATCCTCTGCTGCCTCTAGTCAACCAGGTATCTTCTAGCGGGTTCGAAGGTTATCGCATATAACTGGCCTTTTACCGCAACTAAGAGGAGGAAGGTTGTGAATGGAAACATACTCTTCGTTGTTGGTTCTAGAAGTCTGTCTACTTTTGGACAAAATACCAAAGCAAAAACACAAAATCAACAGTCCTTAGGTTTAAGCAAGGGAATTGAAGGCAAATCGGACGGTAGAAGGGGATGAGACTAAAGCTCAAAGTTCTGGCTCTATCCCACACCATATTTGGCTTAGCAGCTAAATTGTTTGGGGGTGAGTAAGGGAGCGGACACTCATTCATTTCTTCCTAGAGTTACAAGTGGCTGCTGTTTCACAATGAGAAGTGAAGGTCATGTGATGTTGATGTTGAGTGGATTGGCGTTTGTGGCAAGCAATCTACAGACGGAAGCATGTTTGGGGCGTCATTGTTAGGGTTAGACTCGTACCAGATCTGGTTATTGGGGCTACTCACGCACCAAGCTTTGAAGATGCTAGACGGGACAAGTCCAACATTTTTTGTTAGGCCCATGGGAGGTTATGATTTTGTGCTGGCCTACAAAATCACTTGTTGTGTTAAGCCCAGATGTACATAAAGCATATCAACTCACTCTGTCAGTTCTGGTTTCCTCAGCCACGTGACTACCATCAGTAAAAGAGCAGATAAAAATCAGTTTCTTCAGTTGAGCTGCAGTTTCCTTTCTCCAACCTTGAAGACAAGGTTGGTTTTAGGGAGGAGTAATGATGAATCTTAATTAGTTAGGGGTATGCTTGTAATTGTCTATCCTATTAGTTAGTCCTTCCGCTATGGAAGGAAGACACTACCTACTGTGTAAATGATCCTAGAAATTAGGCATCATTGGCCACCCACATGGATTGTTAGGCCTCTTTGAAGGATTGGTAAGAGAAGATAGGTTGTTACCTATCAATTCTAGTGCTCCCTTCAAGTAGTGCGAGACTATATGCTGGCTCAAGATGTGGCTTTCTCAGATCTTGCATAAACTCGCTATGGACACATGGCATAAGCTATGTCCAAATGAGTATGAGATAGGTAAATTGGCTTACCATGTTACTGTTGTACCTAGAGACTTCAATTCAACTTTTGGCACATCATTTGCTTCACCTAGTTTATGATTCAAATCCATAGGTCAAGTAGCTAGCTGACATGCACTCTTCCTTGTCTCAACTAGAAGATCTGTAATATATTTTTGCTGACAAATAAAGATCCACGATGAGCGAGCAACCTCAATGCCTAAAAGTATCTCAGGGAGCCAAGTGACTTGATCTCAAATTTGGATTGTAGATGTTTCTTCAGCGATTTTGCTCTTTTAGATTATTTCCAGTACAATGATATTACTAACATATGTCGATAGGATTATGTTTCCTCTTGGGTGAGAACTCTTGATAAACAGAGTATGATTGCTCTGACTATTGAATTCAACATCAAAAACAACATTGGCAAACTACATAGTCAGTCCCATGTCTCTTGGTAGATGATCCATCCATGTTGTATTTAAGATTCACCTCCAATCAACAACATTCTTACCAGCAGGTTTGTCAATATATTCCAAGTGTTTATTTTTCTTTAATCCTATACATCTTCTCTCATCTTGCTTTTCACCAATGCTTCATAAACCGGGGCTAGGGATCATTGTTGCCAATGACGGATCGGGATAGCCATTTATACAACACCACCAGAAATTGCAAGGAACAGGTTGTCTAGAGGCTAGTAGTAATGATGAATGAATGGGGCATTGACAGCCATGGCTGAGAGACATGGGAGTGAGTCAGTCAATCTTGTTCTGATAAGTTAATTGCAAATAGCCTATCAATAAGGACCCAGTGATAGTACAAACCTAGGCCAATTTTATTGCTAACTGAAGTTTACAACAATAATCGTTGATGTGATGACATGTTTTGAGAAGTGATACATAGCCCTATATTTGTAGAGAGAATGTCTAAAAGAGGAGAGTATTCTAGAATTGTCTAAGAGAGAGGAGCCTACCTAGGAACTATAATCTGCTGAACAGTTACAAATAATTATAGCTAGACAATCACTAATAATTAATTACAGCTGAACGGTCACTAGTCACTTAATAATTACTACATTAATGTCTGTTCAGACGGTGCCTGTTTGGATAGACCAGACAACACTCCCCCTCAAGCTGGATTGTAGATATTCTACATTCCAAGCTTGGAGATGAGGTTGTGTAGACATCAACAACTTGCTCTTTTGAAGTGATATGACTTGGTTTAATTAGCCCTCCTTCAATTTTTTCCTTGATGAAGTGGCGATCAATTTCGATGTGGTTCGATCATGCTGAACCAGGTTGTATGCTATATTGATAGCTTTTTTTTTTCACATTTGAGCTCCATTGTGCCTTCCCACTTGATCTTCAAGTCAGACAAAATGATACATCCAAAGAAGCTCACAAATGCCATTAGCAAAGGGCTCTGAACTCAGATTCTACAGATAAGTGGGCTACCACATTCTATTTCTTACTCTTCAAAGTAACCAACTTACCTCCAAAGAAAACACAATAGCCCGTATTAGATCGCCTATCAACAAGTGAACCTTCATAATCAGCATCAGTGAATGCTTTGAGCGTTAATCTTTTTATTCTTTAAAATAGAGTACCTTTTCCATGTGGCCCTTTAGGTAGTGCAAGACTCGGTGTGCTGCTTCCATATGTGGTTTTCTAGAATCGTGCATAAATTGACTCAGGATACTTACTGCATAAGCAATATCTGGGCGAGTGTGAGACAAGTAGATCAAATTTCCACGCAATCGCTGATATCGAGATACTTCAACATTTGGTGCATCCTGTGCTGAATCAAGCTTATGATTAGGATCCACAGGTTAGGTGGCAGGTTGACCAGCACTCTTCCCTTGTTTCAATTAAGAGGTTAGTGATGTATTTTTGTTGGCTAATAAAAATTCCATGAGAAGAACGAGCTACCTCAATTCCCAAGAAATATTTCAATGACCTAAGAGATTTGATTTCAAATTTGGATTGAAGTTGTTTCTCCAATCTTTGCTGCTCTTTGGGATCATTGCCAATGACAATAATATCATCCCCATCACCAATAGGATGGTGATCCCCCCCTGGGTGAGAATGCTTAATAAACAAAGTATGATCACCCTGACTTTGCTTGTAACCAGCCGCACATACAACAAAAGCAAATCGCTCAAACCATGCACGGGGAGATTATTTGTGACCATATAAGGCCTTTATAAGTCGGCGGACTTTGGATGAATCATCTGCAACATCAAGTCACCATGAAGAATGACATTCTTTACATCAAATTGCAATAACTTCCAATCAAAATGAGCTGCAAGGGATAATAGTATGTGAACCGTATGAAGTTTGGAAACTAGGGTGAAGGTTTCCTGATAATCAATCCCATAGGTCTGAGTATATCCTTTTGCAACCAGCCGTGCCTTATATCTCTCCAAGGTTCCATTTGCTTTATATTTGAGAGTAAAAATCCACCCGCAATCAACCATGTGCTTCCTAAGGGATTTATTAACAATATCCCAAGTTCTAGTTTTTTCTAAAGCTCGAATTTCTTCCTGCATGACTTCTCTTCACTCTTTTTGTTAATGCTTCAAAAACAGTCTTAGGGATAGGAATTTGATTAAGGCTTCGGACAACAGTGAATGTGATGGAGAGAAGTTATCAAATCATACAAAATTAGCCAAGGGATAAAGAGGGGTGGAAGTACACTAACGAACTCCTTTTTGAAGAGCAATGGGTAGGTATGAATCGGTTGCTGGTGCAGGATCAACACTTGGTTCAGACGTTTGGTCCTCAATCAGCCATGGTCTGGACTTGTGTTCACTGGAGTAAAGATATGTCAATGGAGGAGGAGATTATAGATGGTGAGGAGGGTGTTGGCGGTGTATCTTATGAACTTGTGGAAGGAGAAGATGATGATTCATGTTGGGAAGGTGGTGATTCAGATTGGTTTGAGTTTGCCACACAAGTAAAGGAGATGTCAAAGGAAGACTTAGGAGGGTAATCATGGTTAGAATGTGTAGTTGGAGGAGTAACGTCAATAGTTTCATGAAGGGATAGTAGGATGTTTCCTCATGAAATGTCACATCTGCAGTGACATAGATTTTTTTTTGTGTTAGGGTTGTAGCACTTGTACCCTTTTTGTGTTAGAGAGTATCCAAGAAAGATGCATTTAATAGCCTGCAATCAAGCTTCCCTCTATTGGGTGTGTGAATATGGACAAAAGAGGTACACCCAAAGATACGTAAGTCCAGACTTGTGGAAATCTTGTGAGTAGGGAAAAAATGGCTTAAGCATTCAAGAGGAGATTTGTTTTATAGGACACGAGAGGGAAGTTTATTGATTAGGTGACAGGCTGTTAAGGTGGCTTCTCCCCAATAGTGCTCAGGTGTGTTTGATTGAAAAAGAAGAGCACGAGCTATTTCACGAAGGTGTCGGTTCTTTCTTTCAGCAATTCCATTCTGTTGTGGAGTATAGACAAAAGAAGACTCATGAATAATTCCTCTGGATTGAAAAAATGTTGTGACTTTATGGTTGAAATAGTCGGTAACATTATCAGTGCGAAATCTTTGAATTGAGGTGGAGAAATGAGTTTGAATCATGTTACATAAAATGGGTATGATAGAATCAACTTCACTCTCACTTTTTAGCAGAAACAACCATGTAAATCTAGTGTTGTCATCAATAAAGGTGAGAAACCATCAAGCACTAGACATATAAGCTCGTAAGACATGTTCTGAAGCATTAAAACAAAATGTTTGTGAAGTGTTACCTTGTAGGGTAAGAGAGCATTTGTCAGTGTCAGAGGGAGATTGAAGGGATTTCAGCATAGCCTGAAGTTGCTTCAATTCTTCTTGAGAGATGTGTGAATCTGAAGGACCAGCAGCTCCAGCTGTAGATGTGGTTGTGTAGGCTTTTCCAGTCCCTTGTCCTTAAGTTTTCAACACTGATCATTGTTGTGATTTGACCTTTTACAGTGACTGCACCACCTTCCACTTTTACCATCATTATGTTCCCCTTTTACATTAAAGACAATGCTTTCAGTTGTCTTGTTTTCCAACATCACTGAGTGGCGACTTTCCTCTTATTTGATAGTAGCAATGACCTCTTTTATGTTAGACAGATCCTTGTTTCCAAGAATTTGAACCTGAACCTGGTCATATTCTGGGTTTAGACCCGCCAAAAAACAGTGCTAGATTGTTGCCTTTTAATATAGAAGTGCATCTCCTGTGGTCTCCCACTTGATGCTTTGGTACTGATCCAGTTCAGACCACCATCATTGAAGAGTAGCATATTCGAGACTGATAATCCCTCTTGCTTGGTGGTCATGGACCTAAGCCAGAGGTCATTGATGAAGACAACATCCTTGGCTATTGAATAGGATCTTTTGATATATTCCCATATTTCCTTTGTTGTTTTGAGAAACATACATGTGATGTTGATGCTTGGACCCATTGAATCCCATAGCCATGACCGTATGTTGGCATCCACTTTCTTCCATTCAGCTTCATTAAAGTCCGAATGGTTTTGATTGAGTGAGAGGATTGTTTAGTTCCTTCCCTTCTAGGCGAGTAAGGACAAGCTGAGACCAAATCAAGTAGTTCTTGCCATTCAGTTTATAGGCTGAATCAATAGGAGCAACATCAGTCTTGTTTTGTTTCAAAGTTGCTGTAATAGCAGCCGCAGCAACAGATGCAACAGCTTTTGAATAAGATTTGCTCACCTCAGCCATAGTGACGAAGAGGAAAAAAATAAGTGGGAGGATGAAGAGGGTAGAGACACCTTTTTAGGCAGGAGATTTAGGGCGGAGACACCCCTAGGAATGGAGTTTAAGGTGAAGACATCCTTTATCTGTGTTTAGTGTTTTAAGAAAGTGGTGGCTAAGGTTGAAACCTGCTCTGATACCATGAAGTTTAAAACAGTAATCGTTGATGTGATGATATGTTTTGAGAAGTGATACAGCCCTATATTTATAAAGAGAATGTTTAAAAGAGGAGAGTGTTCTAGATCTGTCTAAGAGAGAGAGGAGCCTGCCTAGGAACTATAATCTACTTAACAGTTCCAAATACTTACAGCTAGACAGTCATTATTAATTAATTACAGCTGAACAACCACTAGTCACTTAATAATTACAACAATAGTGTTTGTTCATATGGCGCCTGTTCGGATAGACCAGACAACAAGCTATTAGCTGGTGATTAACACGCTAGCATGGGAGGATTCTCTCTCTACCAGATTAATGTCTCATTTATAGTGTATATCTCACAATTAATTCTTTTACTCTACCACTACCACACATTTAAATTTTATGATTCTATTAGATATATGCTTTATATGAGTTACCTTCATTTTTGGACTACAAACATATCAGTGAAATCATGAAGCTAAAGAGTGACGTCCCTTTGCTTTAAGCAATTAACTATAAGTTAGCCTGCATGCTGATGGGCTAATATTTTCTATGGAGGTATCCCCCTTCATATCTTCAGAGACAGAGTTCGGTCTATGAAGTATTGATGATTAATTAGAGTATGATCAGAGAATATCAGAAAACTCCACTGACGAGGTCTGTCCCGTCTCCAGCTTCTTGACAGTGAGATCTTTACATTTTTAAACAGAAGAAAATGAGAAGAAGAATAGGGAAGAAGACGCAAGAATTTTCCAGTCTTCGATGCCTTGCTACCCTGTTTTTGTCCTTTCGGTTCTTGGGGATAAAATCTCCTCCTCATCCTACTGAGAGCTTCTCTTTCTTTCTCCAAACACTTAAGTGCCACTTCAAAGCTCCAAGTGTGAAGTCCTTGGTAAAAAACTTGTTCACAATATAAATTCACTAATAGCAGGAATCTGTTACTGGTAATCCTTTGAGGGCCTTTTTTGTTTGTTTGGTGCGTTGGGTGGGCAAGCCCACAGACAATGCTAACAACAAAGTCTTGGGTGAAAAATTTATCTTACAATCTGTTTCTCCGCTTGAGCTCCTCAGTATTTTTTTTAAAGAAAAAGCACACACATCTTTGAGTTTGTGTATCCGCTGGTTTATTTTGACTCACATCCCATTCTTCAACCATTCACATCTGTGTGGGTTAGAGTTCTCTTTTATGTTTTAGTTGTAATTATATTTGCCAGAATCTAATATTTTGGATCCTCATCTTGTTTATTCAATACATTGACTTGCCTGCAGATGGAACAAAAATGACTGTTCCTTGTGTAACTGTTTGTGCAGCTTGTCCCCAGGATAAATACTTATATCCCTACTTATAGTGACGCAAATATGGATCATCAACGACTAACCCAGAGGTATGCACGAGCACTTAATTCATCCAACTACCAAGTAACCTTAACTCCATTTAAATAGGGGACTGACATTAGCATGTATGTATTCAGGTTATTTCTGTTGCAACTTATGATGGTCTCTGCAACTAATAGAATATGCTTTATGCACTTTCAGATTACAGGTGTACGGTCTTTGCGAAGTCAGGGTATCTGGAGATGGAAATTGTCAGGTATATGGAATTCGAAATCATATTTGTCTGTTCTTGACTATCAAAGTGAATGCTCATTTCTTGTATTGCAGTTCCGTGCCCTCTCAGATCAAATGTTCAGCTCACCAGAGCACCACAAACATATACGCAAGGAAATTGTAAAGCAGGTAATTTCGTTCTATCTAAAATGTACCTATTCAACAAAAACTGTAAAGCACTCGATGTGGCTTTGTATGAAATTTAGGGATGCACGAGCTTTTCAAGCTATACATGTTGAAAGTTTCTCTTGGTAAAAATATGTTGGCCTTTTGTTTTCTAAAAATAGATCCTGGGGTTTACGGATTTATTTCCAGCTACACTTTTTTCTGATAGGTTTGCTCATGGATGATATGTATATAACTGGTATCTTACATATATATATTATGTTCTTCCTGCGTCCCATAATATATTAATAGCTCAAAGAGAATCGTAGCATGTACGAAGCGCATGTTCCTATGAAGTACAAGCAGTATTACAAGAAAATGGCGAAGTATGTTCCTATAGCATTAATAATATTTTTACAATTTCTGATGTATTTTATCTTATTGTAAATGGTCTTCCATGATGCAGACTTGGTGAATGGGGAGACCATGTCACTCTGCAGGCAGCGGCTGATAGGGTATCTTCCTTTTCTTATCGCTTCCATTTTGCCATTATGGTTCGTACAGATTGCCAGGACAGGAAATTATTCACTCGTTGATATTAGTTCTTATTAATGAGTCAAAACATATAAGCACGTATCATTATACTCAATTCAAGTATCATGTTACATGATTTCACATCTGGATAGACTAGAGTGATATGAACATTTTCCGTCAAACTTGTAGAAGCTGAATATAACGTTGTGCTTTCAAATGGCTGTTTTTTCAAGAATCAGGTTTTTCTTCCAAGTGTTAATTTCAGTTTATTTGTTCCACCTGCAGTTTGCTGCCAAGATTTGTCTGCTGACTTCATTCAGAGATACATGTTTCATTGAAATTCTTCCGAGAAATCAGGAACCAAAACGAGGTAAACTTCATAATTGGTTTGAATATAAATTATGGTGCTTAGTGGATTCATTGTATCGCTGCTCTTTTTCTCTTCTTTTGAATTATGTCACCGTTTGTCTAGTTTTTCTTTTTCTTATGTGAACGCCAAGCCCTTATATAATAATATGGGCCAAAGGTTGCTACACTCACCGTTTGTCTAGTTTTTCTCCTTTTGGAAACAAACGTGGATTTTTTTCATCACCCTTTATCCTCTCTACCCTTTGTCTCGATCCATTGTTGCATTAAAGCCTTGAAACTGGAATGATGTCGAACAAAACGATATTTCAGTCTTTAGATAGACTTGTATAAATGTTTTATATCTAAGTAATGAAGACAATAAGCGATTTCTAGCTTTTGACTATTAGCAACTTACTAGACATGGAAGTGCATATTAAGTAAACATGACTTATTATGTCAATGCAGTTCCTGTTGATTGTTGAATCGTGCTACCAAGTCTTGATTCATTGGATCAGAAGTTGCGTGATAAACATATGCACTTGCCAGTACCTTTAACTGAAACTATAGATACTTCAGATGTTAGCTTATGTGATATATTTGTAATCGAAATCATAATGCAGAAATCTTTTTGTACTTTAATCATAATGCAGAAATCTGGCTAAGCTTTTGGTCAGAGGTGCACTACAATTCACTTTATGCCATCCCAGGTTCGGTTCACGGTCATATATTTTACTATACCAACATTAAAATCTCCGAATTATCTTCTAATAACTTGGTTGTGTTTGCAGAAACACCAGTTCAGCCAAAGCCGAGGAAGAAACACTGGTTGTTTTGAGGCTGAAACTCGGGACCGCCAGTGAGTTCTGATGAACGATGAAGCATTTTATTTGGACGTACAGGAAATTATTTCACACACGCACTCGACACGAAGTTCATTGTCTTGTCTACAGTTGTGTCTCTTTGGATATGTTCATTATCTCCAACAATATTAAACTGAACTGCTGCTTAAACTTTCTGATGCAACACCTTCAGTGCTGCGCTGTACTGTACTCTGATATTGTTGAAGATAAGAGTTTACAAATTAACAGTATGCATACACATTGCTCACTGTTGTAAACGAGTAATCAGGTTAGCTAAATATTTAATAAATTTAAAAAATAGATAAATATTTAATTTTAGTTATTATATATTATCTTTATTCATATTTTAGTTATTATTTAATAAGAAATATATTAACTTATAGATTAATTAAGTATATTAGATGTAATATATTTTAAAATAGAATTTTACAGTTATTCAGTTCTTGTTTCAGTTACTAGTATATATTAGAGTTTCAATTATGTGATTCGGAGTTTACGAGCCTGTGGGCTAGGGTGCTGAGATGGAAGTACAATTCTCTTAACTCAGTTAGGGCCTCCGGATTAAAGTTTTAAATCTTGTGATAGCACTAGTGGCACAAGTGTGGTTAGGAGATTGGGTAATGGTGTGAGGATTTCTCTTTCCGGAAGGATAGGTGATTGATGAAAGGACAGTTTTCGAAAGTTGCACTGGCTAGCTTGAGACCTGGTGGAATCCAGATTTTTCTGGATGTATTCCCATTGGTAGAATGTATTTTTTTATTATATAAATGATTAGTTGTTTTAATTATCTGTTAATGATTAGTGTCTTGGGAAAGTAAAAAAAGTATATTTGTCATAATTTTTTTAATATATTTAAATCTATTCATGTTTTTCAATGGTACAGAAGTAATAATTACGGGGTAGCTTAATAGTCACCAGATATTCAGTATTTGATTGTAGAAGACATTAGTGCTTCAACATATTGTTATAAGTATTTGATATACTACTGATTTAGTATTTCAGTATGTACGTTTTGGGAAACTAAATTTCTTATATAACAAAAATTATTATATTAAAAAAAGTTCACGTTTTCCAATACCACAGAAGTAATAATTATGTGGTAGCTTAATAGTCACCGAATATCTGGTATATGAGTATAGAACATATTAGTGTTTAAAGATATTGTTATGAGTAATTGAACCACTATTGATTTAGTATTTCAGTGTGAAAGCGTTGGGAAACAAAAAAGACATTTCTGATATAAAAAATTTATTATATTTAACTTTTTCACGTTTTCCAATGTCGTAGATGTAATAATGATGAGGTAGCTTAATAGTCATGTGATATCTGGTATATGAGCGTAAAAGACGTTAGTACTTGAACATATTGTTATAAGTTGATATACTACTGATTTAGTATTTCAGTGTGTATATGTTTCGAGAAACTAAAAATGTATTTTTATAAAAATTTTAACATATTTACATCTTTTCACGCTTTTCAATATTGCAGAGTAATAATTATTGGGTAACTTAATACTTAACATATCTAGTATATGAGTATAGATGGACATGGTAATTCAAGTAGAACTAACTTAGTATTTGAAACAACTCATAGTAATATTTACCCAGTAAATGAATTTAACACATACTAGTATTCGAGTAACGCTTTTGATAGTATACGTATCACAATAGAGTCGGTATTAGTTCTTAGAGATGAATTACGGTAGCTAGAATTAGTTCTTAGAAATTTAGAACTTCTCTAATTGAGTTTTGTTCAGCAAAAAACGTAAATCGTTCGGATGTTGTTTTCTTTATTTTTGATGCTATAGTAATTTACTCCCTCCGTCCTGAATTGACCATCCTGTTTGCTTTATGGCACGTTTTTCCACTTCAATATTAAGCATATAAGATAAAATAATTTTATAAAACTAAATTTTGTAACATATAGTTTATTATGTAAGGATTCATATGCAAAACTTAAAATTTTAAAATTAATTTATCTTATATGTTAAAAATTGAAGTCAAACGACATGTCCAAATAGTAAACAAGACGGTCAATTCAGGACGGAGGGAGTATGTTTTTAACTGGTACTTTTGTCGTAACCCAATTTGTACACCAAGTCGCAACTACTGCTCAAATGCAATCGGAAATATGAGTATATTTTTTGTATAAATGAAGTACTAATAAGTATAGTAATATGTACAAATGAAGTGTTCGGCTGATTATATACTAAGTATATGAATATGGATATGTTATTGTTATGTATGGATTACTTAAGTATACGAGTGACTATATGTTAGGTATACGAGTAAAAGACATTTACTTGGAGTAACCAACTGCATAAATAGTGTACTTGCGTATATGAATAAGGATATCATAAAGATATGAATGTGACAGTGTTAAGTACACGAATATTTATAAATTAAGTATACCATTACTTTAAGTATAACTACATTTGTAAGTTAAGTTATGAATGTTTATAAATTATATATACGAATGTTAGTAAATTAAGTTTACAAATGTTGATAAATGAAGTATAAGAATGTTGAGCTATTGTTAGCTAACTTTCTTTCAAATAAAGTGTTTGACTGATTATATAATAAGTATATGAACATGTTATCGTTATGTATGGAGTACTTAAGTATACGACTGACTATATGTTAAGTATACGAGTAAATGACATTTACATAAAATAACTGACTGCATAAATAGTGTTCTTAAGTATATGAAAACGGATATCGTAAAGATATGAATGTGAAAGTGTTAAGTATACGAATATTTACAAATTAAGTATACCATTACTTTAAGTATAACTACATTTGTAAGTGAAGTATACGAATGTTTATAAATTATATATACGAATGTGGGTAAATTAAGATTACAAATGTTGATAAATTAAGTATAACAACATAACCATGGTTCCAAAATGACTTTCACTGACATTTTATAACAACATAACCTTGGTTCCAAAATGACTTTCACTAATATTCAAATACTAATAACATAACCATGGTTCTTTCACTAACATTTTATAACAAAAAAAAAAGCGTGATGGCACTCATATACGATCCAGTTGTTCCATCATATACCAAAAAGTAGAAAATATGCTAATACCAAGCTACACAGCATCGTAAAGTTTAACATGATTAGTCTAACGCCCTCTTAAACGTTTTTTCACGTTCTTTGTGTCCTTCTTGTACAACTCTAGCTCATTCCTCCAGTAATCAGTAAGCCTATTCCCGTCATACAGTACGACGTTAGTGCACAACTGCATCCTAAAGTTAGACAGCACGTTAGGCTTCGCCCAACTCTTTTTCCAGCTAGGTTTTCCACGACCGTCCCATAACTGCATCAGTTTGCAGACAAATACACCACAGTTGTTGCTGTCATCTTGCTTTGGAGCGTCAACTAATGAGACCTCAAATTTTGTAACTTCTTTTTCCATGCCAATACTCCATAAATGGTTGTTTATCAAATGCAACTACATGTAGTCCATTAAATATGCAGTTAGGCTAATAAGCACAATTTGATATACAAAAATAGTTATGAGATACTTACACAAAAATCGCCCTCATCAGCCACTTCGTTATAACCACCAGTTGACATACTGTCCAGATACTGAAGTTGTTTCATCCGTATGTTCACCACAAAGAGTCTCCAGTGTGAATTTGCGACACAAGGGAAAAAAACTGAAACATAATAACCAACACATCAAGTCTTAATGAGATACAACGACAAAATCCAAAACAGGTCATACAACTGTTTAAAAAGACAATAGTATATAAAAAAAGGCATTATAATTAGTAACATACATGCGTAATATCCGTATATTTAATCTGTGAGAATTCGTATACTTAATCTATAAACTTTCGTGTACTTCACACTATTACAATCATATACTTAATGTGTCAAAATTCGTATACTTTACAATATTACATTCGTATACTAAATTCGTAAACATTCTTATACTTAAAACTATCACATTAGTATACCAGATTTTGTGAAAATGCGTATACTTCACACTGTCATAATCGTATACTTAACACTGACACAATCGTATACTTCACACTATTATATTCGTATACCTACCTTGTAACAATTCATATACTTCACACTACCACATTCGTATACTAAATTTGTCAGAACTCATATACTTAAATTCGTATACTTACTTTGTCAGAACTCATATACTTAACGCTACCACATTCGTATGCTAAATTTGTAAACAGTCTTATACTTAAAACTATCACATTAGTATACCAGATTTTGTGAAAATTTGTATGCTTCACACTCGTATACTTAACTTTACAAAATTCGTATACCTCACCCCTCTTACCTTCACATACTTGATTCGCAAACAATCGCATCCATACCAACACTACAAATTCGTACGCTACTGCCGTGCTCAGTCAATCACTATTTTGTTTTCCACAGATAACTAATGCCGTGATTTAATTTTACAAAATTCGTATACCTCACCCTCTTACCTTCACATACTTGATTCGCAAACAATCGCATCCATACCAACACTACAAATTCGTACGCTACTGCTGTGCTCAGTCAATCACTATTTTTTTTCACAGATAACTGATGCCGTGCTCAGTCAATCACTATTTTATTCCCACCTTATTCGTGTTGATCGAAGCCTCTATCTTACCCAACTATATACTACACAAAAACACTTACCGTTGTATTCCTTTTGGATTTAGCTTGTGGAATGTGTTGATCCAACTCCATTCTCACTTTATGAAGTGTAGAGGTTGCCGATTGTGTGTGGTTTCCGTGTCGCTATGAAGCAGGTACAACGAACTGTCATGACTAGCAGCAGGTTCACCCCCGCCGGCTCCGATATCCAGCAAGAGAAGAAGGTTTAGGTAAATCAGAAGGAGGTGAATGTGAGACCCTAACCCAAATTTTTCTAGAAGTTGCAGGAAGGTAAATGCAAAACCCTAACCAAACTATTGTAGAAGTTGCTGGGGTGAAAATTTACAGGAAGATTAACGTCAGATGATAAGGTAAATATCGTAGAAGTTGAAGGATGAGCAGTTAACGGATTTAAGGTAATTGAATTATGTGTTGGTTGGTGAATGAATTTGGGAGGGAATTGTTGCTTTCAAAAAAACAATTTTTAGAGAGAATGGGGGGAAGAGACGAGACTACCGGCAACAAAATAAATGAGGGTGGGAAAATTGGTTTTGGTAATTGATTAGGGAATTCTAAAAGACTAGTAATTATTACAATCTACAATATAGGTCTCATTATAGGCTATAAAATAGGTCTGCTACAATTTAATTGATGTTACCTTTTCATTTAAGAAAAAATAAACATGTCAAAAAAATAGTTATTTAATCTTACCCATTAGATTACTTCACTCCTAGATCTAAAGGACTAAATTCAGTCCAGATAAATCAGGGACTTAAGGCTATCCAGGCGGTAAGCCAGATCCGTTGAGGAGCCTATGTTATGCTGTCATGTGGCCGATTATTGGGAAGAGTTTAGTCGTTAGCATTGAGATTTTCTGGATGCATTACTCACCACAGGTGTTAAAGTCAACCAGGCAAAACAATCTTTAATGATGATTATTAGAACAGCAATATATGAGCCTAGCCCACAATGGCGTCCATATCGTAGCTTCAGTTTATCCCTTGTGCACTAAGTCCAGTTGAGTTTATGCTCATGTGTATAAACAAATATGGAGTTTGGATGTGACCGAAAAGATTTGAACCTTTATCTAGTTCTTTTTTTTTTTCGAAAAGCAAAGAGTGGAATATATATTAACTAACCAAACAAGTTACATAATCCGGTATCCTGTTAAACCAAAACCCACAAATGGAAACCACTCCTTCCCAAACTAGCTAATAGAAGAGCATTCATATTTTCTTCCCTTGGAATGTGATACCACAATATCTTGTAAAAAAAGTTACCTAAACGCAAAATGTCATCAACCAAAACACTAGTTCCCGCATCTAAAACACCCTTCCCATTCAACAAATCTACCAAGCATTTACAATCTCTATTAAAACAAACGCTTTTATGACCCGCCTCTCTTGCCCATTTCAAAGCCTGCAACATCGCCTTTGCTTCAACCACGAACGGAGCTACTTCTTCATTCTGCAAAAATAGCCCTTTGTAACCCACCATCGTCAACCGTCCTTGATTGTATCCTACCATTCCAAGACCTGCTGTAGTCCCTGATTTGAAACTACCATCCACAAAAACCATTGTTTCTGTTGCATCTGGCTCCATAGCCCTTCCTTCCACCAAGATATCCCACACGCCCAACAACACATGCAACATCAAGATAAGCCTTCGCTTGGAACCAGCCTTCCTCCATACTCTGAGTCGATCCATGGAGGAATTGACACCTACTGAACCATATTTGCCACAAATGAAGAAGAAACTGATCAAGCATTTTTCCTTTAACAGTCAAACATCAGTGGATAAGCCAATCTAAAAAAGCTCCATCCGAAAAACAAGTTCTGATGATTAAACATTGCTCGTGTTTAGAAGGGACTTATATTGTTTCTTGTAGCTCATGGGTGTGTATGAGTCTGTTGTCGATGTGCTTCAGGATTGTGTGGTTGCTATCGCATTATAAATACGATTTGTCCTTCTCATTGAGCAAGATCTTTCTTCTCATTGAATTGATTGAATATATGAATGTAAACTATAAGAGAGGAAGACAATGGGGATCACTTGGGGTGGAAATGTCCTTTCTACTCAACCTTGGAATCGAAAATCGAACATAATTATATTTTGGTTCTCCCCAAATATCCAATTTTTTTTTAATACGGTTAAAAGATTCTGTTAAAAAAACTAAAATAATTTCGGTCCTCAGTTATAACCAGATAACTGGAATCGAATGTTCATCTCTAATGAAAATTATGAGCCGGGAAAGAGTGTGAGCTCTCTCTAGTCCATGTGTTTAGGAAACAAATACTATTGTCTACTCAAATTGCGACATAAGAAACATAAATCCAAATGGATAATGTGTGTAACCGATTATGTCGCAATGGTATCGCAAAGGGCAGATTCGACTACACGGCGGGTTCGTACAATGTTTTGTGTGGTCCTCTTATGTGGCAATCTAGTCAATATGACGACTGGAGTGTTTAAGTGGTAGATGAGTGAGAAGAAAATTTATATTAACTTTAAATGAGTGTAACTTTTAACATATTAGCCCAAAATGAAAAAAATTATATCATTGTTCACCTAAATTCGAGCTCTTCAAAATAAGACCAGTCATGAATATGTTTTGACAACTTTGAATTTTTTTTTGTTTACATACACTAAATTCAAGCTCTTCAAAACAAGACCAGTCATGAATATGTTTTGACAACTTTGAAAAAAAAATATTTTTACATGTTATGATGATACACTAAAATGATAATATGATTCATTAATTTTGATATTATGATTCATTAAAATTGATATTATGATTCATTAAAATTGATATTATGATTTACTAACTAATAAGTGGTGAATTAGATAACAATCTTTGGAACCGATAAAAAATTATTATTATTTTGTAGTTTATTATTATTATTGTATGGTGTATTTTAAACCTTATATGGTGAATCGTGTATTTTTCATACATACCAAGTTTATTTTGTATTTTATTATTGTTTAATTTTTTTATTTTATATGTTTACGATGATACACTATTATGAAGATATGATTCATTAATTTTAATATTATGATTCTTTAAAATTGATATTATGATTCATTAACTAATAAGTGATGAATTAGACAACAAACTTTGGAACCAATATTAATTATTATTATTTTGTGGTGCATTATTATTATTATTATTATCATTTTGTGATGTATTATTTATATGTTTATGATGATATGATTCATTAACTTAGATATTATGTAAAATTGATATTATGATTCATTACTAATAAGCGGCGAATAAGATAATAAACTTTGAACCGAAAAAAACTCATTATTGTTTATGGTGTATTATTATTGTTTGATGATGTATTTTTTATTGTTCTGTGGTGTATTATATTATTTGTATACTGTTTGTTAAGCCTTATATGGTGGATCATATATTTACCTCGCATACCAATTTCGGATCAATAATGGATCATTATTGTCTTGTGGTGTGTATTTGATGAATCATAAATCTCTTTGATATGAATATATATATATATGTGTGTGTGTGTGTGTGTAAAAATAGATTTTTTTAAAAGTTACAATCATAAATCTCTTTTATATGAACAATGATATAGTTTTTTTTTCATTTTGGACTTATATATTAAAAGTTACAATCATTTAAAGTTTAATATAGTAAAAAGGTTACCCAGTCAGCAAAAAAGTCCAGTCAATAGATGACTGAACTAACATGAATATAGATTATATTATGGGAGGGGTTTTCTCCCTGAACATTCTGGCCTTGTTGCTGACCATTAGATTAGATATTATGATAATAAAAGGTCCAGATTATATTAGTTCCAAAATCTTTTATTAGTCGGTTACCACTCACGGTAACAGTTTAGTACGAAAGTTTAGTGGGTAGTTTTCTTTTTCTCGCATTTTTTAACTCGTCCCATTTATGTGTGAAATAAGTTTATAAAGTACCAAAGACATATATTTATAGAGAGAAGTACCACAAGATTATCAAACTAATACCAACGCAATATCTATAATGTACCAAATAATATCTTACATTTTCAAAATCTTTTCGCACCTATAAATTACTTTATTATTTGTTTTACAACTTACCATTGTATCACTGTTCAAACACCAGCATTATTATAACTTTGAACCCTATTACAAAATACCTACAAGTTGTGACTTTAATACCTTCACAAATATAAATAAAAACCAATATAAAATTAATTATATGCGAAATAAGTTTATGAAATACCAAAGACATTTATATATAAGTACCACGCCTTCGTCAATATAATACCGTCATAACAACTATAATGTACCAAATGTAATATCTTACATTTTCAAATCCATTCGTAACTATAAATTACTATATATTTTTTTACAACGTACTAATGTATCATTGTTCAAACACCAGTTTTTTTTATTACTTCGAACCCTATTACAAAATACCTACAAGTTATATTTTTAATACCTACATCAATGTAAAAAAAACAATATAAAAATAATTATATGAACTCAATTTATGATATACCAAATACATATATATATACAAGTATCACATCATTGTCAAACGAAGTTGAATGTCTATAATGCACCAAGGTAATATTTTACATTTTCAAAATTCTTCATAACTATAAATAATATAATTTGTTTTACAACATATTAATATAACAATAGTAGGTTTAATAAATAATTATATTTTCAAAATAAAGTTACACCGAAGTTACCACCAATGTAATGTGAATATATTCTAAAAACAATTAAGTAGAAATTACCACACCATACCCTGTCTAGAACATTCAGGATTAGCTATAAATCAGGACCGAATCCACTTTAGTACAAAGAAACGACATTTGTAGAAAAACAAAAGAAACGGCTGAACAACAATGTATATTAACCAAAATAAAAACTAGTATAATATTAATAACTAAATTGTAAATTAAAGTATAAATATCACTCATTTCCTTGATAAATTGAATCAAGGTGGTATAAATTACTAGGTTTGATAGGATTATGTAAAATAAAGAAACAAAAAGTTTAATTTACAAAAAAAAACTGACATGACGAAGATGAGAGATCTATCTTCTAAATAAAAGATATACTATTAAGCATTGTATACTATCCTTCACAGTTCAACACTATTCAAGCCAAACTATAACACAAACCAAATCCAGAGTTAATTAAAGTCAGTATCCTGGTGCGGCAGCTTTATCAGCGACTGATAGAGTCCCCTACTGAACATGGGTTCCCTTCAAAACATCCACTTCAAGATTGGCCAATATCTTCATTCACTAATACCAGAATTTTTAGGTACGATTCTGGAGGTCCTTACAACAGACTTACAAGTAAAGCAAGAACATAACAGAATAATCAGTAACAACAAGCTTAAAATTTTCTGGAATAAACATTGTCATAGAGATTGTCAATGAGAGTTAAGGGTTATCAGTAAGCAATACACATAAAACTGAGTCAAATCATCCACATCACATGAATGTCAAATATAACAGAACTTCAAAAGACATTAAGTTACCTCTGATGGTGAAAAGAAAATTGACTTCTAATTCACAATATGATGATGCACCAATAAGGAAATATGTGTAGTCTCACTCAGGAACCAGTCAGCTTGCTTAGCTGATAAAAACAGATACATTTTGATGTCTGGTATTTCAGTTCCGAAACTTAGAAATCTTACAAGCAACAAGTCCTCTTACTTCCCTCAGCTATGGCAACAAAAAATATTAAGAGGGCCCAGAACACATTACACATGTAGGTCTATAATATGCTAGTAGGTTACTACTATTACTACTGGTGTAGAGACAAACATAGAGAACACCAAAGTAAAACTCAATGCAAAACTGGTAAATAACTAACGGTCAAGTCACCCAGCAGGAACAACCATCTTTTCACACTCTTTACGTTGGACGTAATGATGTAAAATGCTAAGCCTAGCAGTCTCAAAAGCAAAGTAACCCAGAGCTGAGAAGCAAGCACTGTGGAGAACTCGAGGTCCCATCCCTCTAGTCATCCCGATCCATCCTTCCTCAGTCAGTATCTGCTTAACTGTCTCCCTAATCCCACTGTACATCACCACAGACACCTTATTAAAGGCATCTTGAGTCATTAGCCGAGTCTTGACAACATCCAGAGGAGTAGTTAAGGAAGCAGAAATAGCTCCCGCAAGAGCTCCACAGCATACACTTTCAATAGGGTCCAAGTTCCCCTTCTTCTTCCTGCTCAACACCGCCGCTTTCAAGTACTCAAACGAGGAGTAACTCAACACCCCAGCTGGGAGATTCCTCAACAGTGTGGCAGAGTATCCAGCATACAAGCCCAACACTCCATCCTTCTTCAGTATCTCCACCAAAACCTCCCATGATCTACCCTTAGCTCCAGCTTGCATTCTCTGAGTGATCAATTCCTTGGGCACCATGATAGCAGATGACATGATGTTCCCCATTGCTCCAGCTGTTGGGGGTATAAGCATTTTCGGATAGTTCTCTATTTTCGATAGAAATGACTTCCCAAACTCACACGTACCGAAGTATACAGCAGATGAGAAGGTTGAACCGACAATCACCGCTGAAATTCCACTGTAGAACCCGAGAATACCCTTCGATTGGAAAGTCTTGGATACGGCATCAAGAGTGCTGCTGTAGATTTGACTCGCTCCTTTTGTCTGTAGCTTAGTCTTGATAGTGTCCAGCGGGTGGAGGCAGAAGTAGGTGAATGCGCCGGCAAATCCGCCTGCGCAGGCCCCAATCAGCGATCGTTCGAGCACCGTGAGGCCACCCATGAGGGATTGGGCTTTCGGGTTGCTCTTTACTGAGGGTTTGAACCATGCTTGAGATGTGTGTGTGCAGGGTTCTTTGACGGAGATCGAAGCGGATAGGAAATTGGCAACATTACTCCTGTTTTGGGTGTTCTGTCTTCGGGTTGCGCTAATCTTGTCGCCGTTGACATCGGATGAGAGAAGAATGGCGTTAAGTACGGTGAATTGAGAGTGGTAGTCGGTGATCGAGAGCAAATGAGGTGGGTGTGTTGGGGGATGGAGAAGACACAGCGTTGAAGTCTTCGCATCCATGGTGTGCTGCAAGCATGTGTATCGACTTCTAACCTCTTGAATGCTCACAACAATCGTGGGTCTCAACTAGGAAGACACTCGGTTCGTGTCGGTGTTTGGACGCTACATATCGGTTGGTTACCGGTTACCACCATATCATCCGAAAACGCAGCTGTCTTTCAATCTTCCGCCTCTCCACCTCTGTATCCCCAACGTCGTCGTTTACTTGCGCTGTACAAGTTATACTTGTAAGTAAACAATTGAGGCAAGAGCTGGTAAACGGGCGGGCCGGGTTTGGACCAAACTAACATTGAATTTTAGGTTCAAAGTTAATTTCTAATGGTGGCCACGGTTCTGGTTTCACTAGTTCTGGTTTTACTGGTTTCAGTGCCGAAAAATTTGTATTAGGATTCGGAACCGGTCCAGGGCGGTTTCGGTTCCGGGATTCTGTATTTGCTTCTGTGACACCCCTACCGCCAATACCGTCATTACCGTCCAATGTCCTCATACTTCCATACTCACGCAGCGGATACATACTTACACAACGGTGGGTGATACAATGTCGTTAGCCACCCACGTGACTAACAAGGCCTACTACTACTTACAGCATTGGTCTGATGGACCGGAATACCCGAGTACTACACGATTTCAATACATACTCCCATTACCAACCAAGTACTACAATTCTCCATTCAATACAATACTCCATAATTACAATACAATATACCAAGTTTACTATGATCCAAATACAAATACAAGTACAACAATTCTTCCAAGTGTATACATACTCATTAAGAATCTAGCATCTACCCATTCCTCACAACTACATGCTTTCCAAATACATATGGTGTACCCCTTGGTACACTTCTACATCAAAGGATACAAGCCTTATTCCATCCTCTACTATCTACAATTCATTCCTAGCTATCTAAGCATAGTCGTCGGTCACTTACTGTGACCATAACTGCTTCGGTTCCTGTACAATAAAAACATTGCCCCAAGGGGCTCAGCTTACGCTGCATATGACTTCCGCATACCCCGCGTACTAGCGAGGGTACGCCGACCACTTGGTTGAATACATGCAATTCATTTTACTAATACATACATACATACATACAGAGACAACACATACATACATACAGACATACATACAGACACAGACATACATACATACATACATACATACAACTACATACAACACATACATACATACATACATACATACTACATACATACATACACATACATACATACATACATACATACATACATACATACATACATACATACATACATACATACATACATACATACATACATACATACATGCTTTCATTCATAATACTATAATACTACACAAGGAATACATACATACACTTCAATACATACAAGGAGGACAATACAAGTTAACCAATCATACTTACCTTTACGGAATTACGCATACACAATACATACACCATACGTGTTAGCTCCTTTTACCCACCTAGGTTAATCGGGTGGAGATTACTCTTTTACTCAGGGTCAATGACTTACACCAGCCAAGACCATTACTCATACATAATTTACTTACTTACTTACTTACTTACTTACTCAAGTCAAGTCGTAGTGACCTCCGGGCAGGGACTACACCGTCCCACCACCGGGCTTTAGGTGGCTCACCAATCTAGGATGCTACCCATTTAAGGAGTTTGATCCATAGAAAGGATTCAGGCCAGGAATCAGATCCAACCTCTTGTGTCTCCTCATCCTCACGCGTGGCCGAAGCTATTTCGGACTTCTACTCATTCCAATTTACTTATACTTACGTTAGGAGTTAGGTAGTTAGGAATTAGTAGAAGTCAACACATCCAGACCACACAATAATACATTACTCGCAAACACATCCATTCAAGGTACAATACATTACACAAGTACACTACAAGGTACATACACACTTCATCTTCATCCATTCATTTCATGAATTATACAAACTAAATGTTCAAGACAATATAAAACAAGCACAAGTAAGTGCGATAAAGTCCGATTCATGCATTTATCTTATTTAGGTGATCAAATAAGCACACAAATCGGGGTAATCAGGTTAGGATACAGAGCATGAAGAAATCATACCGTTCACCGTTGTGCTCGTACTACCGGTTTCTTCGGAGTTCAACTATTTGATTCCTATATATACATAAAGTTATATGATCAATGATCTATTATTGATCCAACTTATTCCTTCATTAATACTTCTAATGTATACTTACTACTTCTTTACATTCATACTTGGTTATAAAACCATTCTTTTCTTATTACTTCTTAAACTTGTTTTCTTACGCATGTGTGTACTTTCTTACCATTTTCATTCCATTAATGATGTACTACTACATATACATATACATATACATATGTGTATAAGCATATATATACCTATGATTACCATAATCATTTTTTTTTACTCGACCGACCTTACCCAGGGTCGGACCCAAGGTCGGTTGAAGTCAGTAAGTTAATACGCTGGAAAAATTCAGGCCCGACCGACCTTGCAAGTCCGGTCCCAAGGTCGGTCCATTCCAGTGAGTTACATTACGTGAAAATTTCAGGACCGACCGACCTTGCAAGTCCGGTCCCAAGGTCGGTCCATTCCAGTGTGTTCTGGGTTCGAGGTTCTGGACTCAACCGACCTTGCCAAGTTCGGTCCCAAGGTCGGTCGAAGTCAGAAGACTTCCCGTCTTTGTAATTTAAGGCTCGACCGACCTTGCAATTTCGGTCCCAAGGTCGGTCCGGCCCAGTACCTTAGTTTTTAAAATCTGTTTTCAGTTCTCTACTTTACCCATTGCTTCCCTAATCTTCCTACATGTAATCCCACATGTTTTAACACTACTTAGGCCCTCTAAATTGCCTTAGTTCATCCACTAAATTCCTTAAATCCATGGTCTAATACTTACTCAACTTCTTGCTCAATTTCTACAATTTACATTCCCATTTCCACACTTTGCACTATCAATACACAAGTTCCACTCATTTTACCAACTCTTGCACACTAGTCCTTCCTAGATTTTCCAATACATTACTACACTTCTTGCTACAGATTTTACACTCTTATATTCTCATACTACAACTACAACTCCATGGTTACTAAACCTCTCTACTCAACCCAATACATACCTTGGTTATCCCATCCACCAAGTCATCCATAAATGCACATTTCCTACTAAAATTTTGCCATAGTTCACCTACAATTCTCACTTATCCACATATATCCATTCTCACGAAAATCATTCCTAAACTAGCCACACCCGTACAAGGGTCCTACCAGCACTCAAGCAATATCAATTCATCAATACTTCCTCAAACAACCATACTAATACACATATACAATCCTTTGGCTCCAAGGCCTACAATTCACATACTAGTTCATAAATACTCAAACTTCCATAACTACAATACTAATACAATATTTTGGGTTCTTTAATTAGTTTACCCATTCCCATTACTCTAATGCAATTAAATCTAGCATTAAGAATGAGCTCTTACCTTAAGCTCTTAATTCTTCTTTCCTTTTCCAATTCTTCTCCTTCTCTCTTTCTTGCACAAATCGGTCACATAGGGAATGAAGTTGCCAAACTCCATTCCCATCACCCAATGAACACAAAACAAGTGTAATTAAAATACTAACCCTTATATTTATACTAATCCATTGAAGTGCTTAAAACACAAATACTAGGGTTTACCTTTTGAAGCTTTTAAGAGGGGTTTTAGCCCTTGGTTCAAGAAGGTGATTCCATCACCATTAGAAGGTTGGAATGGTGCTTAAAAGAGAGAGAAAAATAGAGCATTACAAAGGGGGTAAAAATCGGCTACAAAAAAATGATGAAGGAAACTTGAGCCTTTCATGGAGATTTTTACCTTAATGGAGAGAGGAGTCTCCAAGCTTTATTTTGGTACCATTTTCTCTTCAAATGGGGAAAACCCATGGAGATGAACTTTTTAATTTTGAATTTTGAAAAGAGAGAATGATAGAGAATGATGAGAGGAGCAAGAATATGTAGTTATTTTTTTGCATTTGGAGTTCAAATGGAGATAGAGCATGGAGAAGAAGAGGGGCTGTCATTGTTGTTGTTGGGAGCTTCAAAATCGCCAGCCTTGGGAGAAGGAAGAGAGAGAAATCAGTGGGGGAGAAGGAAGGAAGGAGAGAGATGAGGGAAGTGAGGTGAGAGGAAGGTAATGTACCTTTTACTTTTTTTTTCTCTTTTTACTTTTGACTCCCTTATTTAATTAGCTAGTTACATGTGTGTGTGAGGGAGTTATTGAGCTATTAAAAACCGGCCCCCTACTGTATTACTTTAACCGACCGTTTTTTGGAATTTTCTCGTTTCTTTAATTTTATTGGCTATTAAACTTCCATTAATGCTTAATTATAGTTATTTAATGAACTATAATTTTTACGGGTTCGTTTGACCACTTAAAGTCACGTTTTCGGGTTTTCTCGAAAAACATGCACTAAAACTCTATTAGCGTTTTAATACATTATTTGGATCCGTTTTCTTCGGGAGTTGTTCCCATATATTATTTTGACCTTATTAAGCCTTAGGAATTCTCATAATACTCTAACCGAGGTCTCGTACCTCCTATGGTTATTCAACGCTTATTTACCGTTTTTTGCTTTTTAAGCGTTTATTCATTTATTTTGGATTTATTTTTCCTTACCAAAATTATTTAGGCACTATTAGGCCCTTAAATACCTATTAGGATAATTTTAATCACTATATTTAAGTTCGGGGCATTTCAGCTTCGGATTCGCTCAAATCAATGGTTCCGACCGGTTCCGGAGCGGTTCCGGTTCAGATTAGTTCCGACCGGTTCCGGGGCGGGTCTGACCGGTTCCGGAAAGATTCGATCGGCTCCAGTTTCTTCATTTTAACTCTGATTTTAGATCCGTTTACATGCACACGTTGCTCTTTTGTCCACTTTACTCCTAGCTAGGTTATTCCTCAAGTATATAAAATGTGTAAGAACCAAAGACTTAAATTTTTTGTATTGAATTTGCAAAAATTAAAAAGCAAAGCAGATTTTATTATATGATTCACTATCTCATTAAAAACTTATTAGGTAAAAACCCATTGGGAAAACTCTAATAAGGAAAAAGAGTACAGCTACTAATAGGTTACATGATTTCAATTTGGAAGTCTTAAAGATTACATGGAAAGAAAGTAATACTAATACATTGTAAAAGATTACAATACAAAATAGAAGTCCTAAGTGGTGTTGTCCCCATTCATCTCATACCAATCATCATGTTACGGGGCGGTTTCAGTTCCGGTTCCACCGGTTCCGGTTCCAGTTCCACAGTTCCGAATCTGACGGCTAATCTAGGCTGTTCCAGGCGGTTCCTGTTCCAGGCCCGGTTCGGTCCTGAATCTCAAAACTTGTATTCAGATTCGATTTACAAGGGGGCGATTCCGGTTCTGGCCGGTTTCGGTTCTAATCGGTTCTGGGTAGAACCGCCGGTTCCGGATAGAACCGGATTCGATGGCGACCATTAATTCAAATATATTTTTATCCAGGCTTGTTTTTAATGTTTTAGATAAACCGGGCCATTTCATTTTTTATCATTACCCGGTTTATTCGGTTTTAAAATCTTTTAAAATTATTATTAATTATATTTTAAATATATAGATAATAATATAATATTATTATAGATTAAATAAATATGAATTGTTATAGATAATATTAATAGATATTATATATAATTTAAATAGTAAAAGGTATTATATTCAATTAATATAATAATAACCTGGGTCGGGTCGGGTTTAGGTACAGGTCTAAAATTTTGTGAGGTCTGAGATGAATTTTTTATTTGGGTGTGATTTATTGTCCAAGTTTACTGTAATTTTTTCGGATGTGCTTTTCGAGCTTTATTTCTGGGTTGGACAGTCATGCTGGGCAAGTGTTCAATGTCATAATAACCTGGGTCGGGTGGGTTTAGGTACAGGTCTAAATAGTAAAAGGTATTATATTCAATTAATATAATAATAACCTGGGTCGGGTCGGGTTTAGGTACAGGTCTAAAATTTTGTGAGGTCTGAGATGAATTTTTTATTCGGCTGTGATTTATTGTCCAAGCTTATTGTAATTTTTTTTGGATGTGCTTTTCGAGTTTTATTTCCGGGTTGGACCGTCGTGCCGGGTAAGTGTTCAATGTCATAGTATTGAGGAATTTCATAAAACACTGCAATATTTTTGACAAATTCATGAAACAACCCCTAAAAAAAGAATGTCACAAAATGCCAATATATATTTGTAAAAGTGCATGAAATACCACTATGTTATTGACAAGAAGGAAAAAAAGGCAAAACTACCCCTACTAATTAACAAAGTTCTTTTAAAGTTCACAATATGCCCTAAGTGCTGAAAAATAAACTAAAATGCACAAAAAAATCAAAATACTATCAAAACTATAGATAATTATACAAATAATCAAGATATTATAAAATATTATTAAAAACTGAAAAAACATGTTAAAATATCATAAAATATTGAAAAAGTAAATATTTCTTAAGTACAAAAAAAGAATATAGTGTTTTAAACACAAAATGTATACCAATTTTTCTACTAAGTACCATAATTTGTATCAATTAAATACCATAAGTTTTTACCTTACGTTTTTTAGATTATATTTCTAGAAATTTAAATTATTTATTCAAAATAATTTTTTTTCTAATTTAAACTAATATTTAAAATTTTAAAAGAAATTATATTCTATTTTACAGATAACTTTATGACATAATTTTTATTTTTTATCTACAAAATATTATATCATAAAGTCATTGATAAAATATAATAAATTTTTAAAATAATTTTTCTAAATAGTTTTAGTTAAAAAGTTTAAAAAATTATTTATTTGAATAAATAATTTACATTTTTGAAAAAATATTATTTATTTTAATTTATTCAAGATAAATTATTTATCTTTTTTAACTAATATTTTAAGAAATTATTCTTTATAATTTGTATTTTATTTTACAGATAAACATAATATTTTGTCGATAACAAAAATTATTATAGCATAAATTAATCTGTAAAATGGAATATAAAATTTGTTTTTAAAAAAATTAAATATTAGTTTTGAAATATAAAATAATTTATTTTGAATAAATAATTTAAATTGCTAGGATAAAAATCTAAAAACCTGTAAGGTGAATATAAGGTATTTAATTGATATAAATTATGGTACTTATTGGTATGTATTATGTGTGAAAAACTATATTTTTTATGGTAGTAAATTTAAAAAATATAAAAAATATTTTTTATTTCAATATTTTATGATATTTTAATATATTTTTGTTTGTTTTATTTTTCAATTTTATTTTAATTTTGGAGTATTTTGAATATTTTTTATAGTTACTTATGTTTTTGTAGTATTTTGAATTTTTGTGAATTTTAGTAATTTTTTTAACACTTAGGGACATATTGTGAACTTAGGAGTGCTTCGTTAATTGATGGGTATTTTTATCCGATAAATAACATAGTAGTAGTTCATGAACTTTTACAAAAATATAATAGTATTTTGTGATTTTTTTTAGAACATTACATGAATTTACAAAAAATATAGTGTCATTTCATGGTATTTCTTTGGATTATTTATTTTCTTCTAAACGTCTTTATTGTTCTCATTCCCATAGATCAATTACCAAATGGTTTTTCCATACCCACTATACACATTTCTTTACTAACCATTTTTCAACACAAAGATTTGGTTATTGAACTACGTAATAATAATTATTATTATTATTATTATTATTATTATTATTATTATTATTAAAAGTTGTAATAGATTATTAATTTGTGAAAAATAATCTAATTATTTTTATTTTGCAAAATAAATGTTTTACTATTTTATTGTTTAATTATGTTAAATATAAGTATATACTGTTAAACAATATACGTACAGCAATATACAGTCTTATTTTAGTGAATTCCAGACTAAATCAATTAAAACTAAATTAATAATTAGAAATAACAAAAGTATATTTAAAATTTAGTGGTAGTTTACCAAACGGCCTTTTTATTACACAAGACTTTTAGAGTAATAATCTATTTTTATATTTTATTGAAAAAAATCACGTTTAAATGATATTATGATAATTATTACGTATATATTATAAATAATATGAAAGTCAAAATAATGTTTGAAAATATTAACGAAAATAGTTGATTATAGCGTCTAACTTTTAATTTATGTTAGTAAAAGAAAGCAATGAAAACCTTCCACGCGAAAAGTAAGTATTACTTTAGACTACAAGTATAGCCTATATATAGAGTCTATCAGACCACTGGGGATTCTATATAGCGTGTAATATTTAAGAATAATTTTATATTTTCTTGTTAAGTATATTTTTTGGGCTTATTTCTTGTATAAAATATAAGATTTTTTAATTAATTAATAATTAATTTAGATTACATTTTTATTCACTAAATATGTAGTTTAAAAAAATAAATTTATTATGTTTTCATCCGGTGAACAATATATAAAAATAAAATTACAAGTATTGGCTATACTTAATTTTAATTTCATATATACTTATAGTTAATTATTCATATATTACAATACCCCAAATCCCACATGAAAAAGCTCAATGTTATGTATTATCTAAGCATACTAGTTTAGTCCACAACTCACATTCAGGTTAATTCACTAACTAGACGAAAAAGGATGTAACTTATTGTTCGTATTATCTACAATGAATGTTTTGCTTTAAAATTTCTTATAACACAAAATAATGTATATCATTACTATTTTATATTAATCTATTAATTTTGATTTTAATAAACTTAGGTCTCTTTATATTTAGAACTTAGAGCTTGAGAATGGTTTGTATATTGATAAGTAAAAACTCAATGTTATCCTGTGTAATTTTAAAAACACAGTGGTATATCGTGAATTAAACAAAAACTCAATGATATTTGGTGAAATTTCCCATGTTTTTATAAAACTCAAACTTTTTGGTTGAGAAATATACTAACCATGATGTGTAGACGTGTGAAGAAAATTACACAATAAATTGAGCAAAAGAAAATTATTCTCACTTATATCACAAAAGAATAGAGATTACAAAAAGGTACATGAAATACCCCTAACCTTAAAAACTTAATTAAATGATCTAATAATGATCTAAGATGGATTAAACATCTAATCACATTGACTAAGGCCTAAACGTGCCTTAAAAGTCAACTGAGAACAACAGTGGTCAACACAAAGCAAGACTTTGCACCCTTGACTGTTTAGGGTAAATAAATACCCAAATGAACTACTTAGGACCTAAAAATTTGTCCTAAGCTTATTAACACATTACTAAACATATTACAATTGTTGGACAACACTCCAACACAAAGAACAGGCATTTACATGCTTCAAGGTCAAGTAGGGCAAAAATGTGCTCTAAGAATACCTTAAAGGTCTAATGACCTCTAAATGATATAAAATTGGATACCATGATCAAATATCATGTAAGGAACACAACAAAACTGTTCTCAAAGAAAACAGAGCTCAGAAACACCCTGCGACTCAAAATGTGCACTAAAATTCCTTAAAGCACGTTTTTGTGTAATTGCCTCCTAAATTGGTTTCTAATGGGCTTAAAGGTTATAATTACCTTTAAATATGATAATATATCACATTATATCATATTAGGAATTTAAAACCAGAAATTTACAAATTTTTACAAATTTAATATTAAAATATTAATAAAACCCCACAAAGGGGCCCGTTTGAGTCAAATTGACCAAGTTTGGTCAATGGTCAATTAATGACCCATTTGACCATGGAATCAGCTGGCAAGGAGGTGGGAAGACAGCTCACAACATTGATTGACAATAAAGCTACCTAATACCATTTACTTTTGAAAAACTTACCTTTTTCAATTATTTCAACTTTCCATCATTCTCTGCTCTTGTCCGATTCCAGCCATCCAGCCGAGCTCCTCTCTTCCTAGAAGCTCTCAAGCCTGTTCTTGAGCATGGAAGGCAGATCTAACTCCTAAGCTCTTAAGGTAAGCTTTTAAGGTCATTTTTAGCTCTTTTTCTTCATCTCTTCACTACCTACACCTAGATTTCGTGGCTCATCAATTCCTATGGCTTATTCTCAGTGTTCTAAGGTTAGAACAAGAGCTAATCTCGGCTGAAGCAAGTATATGGACCAAGGTTGTTCAAATTTGCATTTTAAGGTAAAAACATACCTTAAGCTTCTCTACTCTTGATCCGGTTTCTTCCTTCTGATTTTTGTGAGTTTATACACTCATAATCTTCATATTTACATGTTCAATCAGTTGGTTAACCATTTGGAGCAAGGGTGGCCGAAATCCAAAGGAAATACTCTTCTTTAAGGCATTTTGCCAAGGTAAAATCAATTACCATAGCAGCTTGGTGTTGTCTAGCTATTTCCTATGTTGATATGGTGAATTTAACACCATTAGGTGTGCTTGGTACAGGCCGAAAATCAATGGAACTTCCCTTGCATTTTTAAGGTGATTTTTGCCTTAAATCTTACATTAATTATTCCTTATGGTTAAGCTCAAGCTTGGAGTATAACCATATCTTTTTGGTGTATTAAACATGTCTAAATCATGTGGTGAATTTTCCTACAAGTGACCGAGCTCATACAAGGAATAATCAAGGTATAAACACCTTAAACTTATGATTTTTATGATTTTAAGCATATATATAATTGTGCCGAGAGTGGAGAAATTAATGGGTTATATTAACCTAGAAATGGAAAAAAATGACTAAGATAAATTAAGCTAGTCATTTAAGAGATTTAATTAACATAATGGTCAAATTATGACATTATGTGGAAAAATAATTAAATAAGTGAGGCCGTGAGTATTATATTTTGAGACATTTAAAGTGTAATTTATTTTGCAAGTTCAAGGTTGTAATAAGGCCATGTCATTAGGCCATTTTAATTTAAGTTTATAAGCTTATTTAGTTAAGTTTATGCTTATATAATTAATTTTGGGGCCAAACCGTAATTACTGGAAAATATAAAGCCGTGGGCTTAATTTAGAGGAATTTAGGGTTCTTAAATGAATTTAATAAAAATTATAACATTTTATAAAGTTTTGTGTCAAAATAGTAAAAATAGAAAAATATAGGTGAAGTTTTGTAATTACCGAAAGGTTTGGGTCCAATTTGGTATTAGAAGTCAAAGTTGACTATATAGGAGACTTTGACCAAGTTTGGAGAATTTAAGGAATTAAAATAATACCTTATATTAAGATAGTTATTAAATTGTAAAAGATTTATAAGTCTTGGGGTGATTGTGATTTCCGAAAACTTGGGGTACTAAATGGAGTTTAGTACAAACCTTGGGTTATTAGGAATTTTTAGAAGTTGATTTGGTTAAATTTGGAGTCTATATGAATTATATGAGTATAATATAAGATATTTCATAATATTGTTACAAATGGGTAACATATGTGGTAAAACCGAGATTTAGAGAAAGTATAAGGTTAATAATGATATTTATAACCTTTTGGTATAGTTTGGTAATTTTTGGAATTATATATGAAGCTTTATGAAGATATATGTATAATATATAGTTTTGATGATATTAGAAACTATATGTTATTAAATGGGGTTATTTGGTGATTATAAGAAGTTAAGTGGTGGAAATTAAATTTAAATAGACCATGGGGTTTGTTCGGTTATTTTGAGAAAATATAACCATGGGTTATAATTATATTAAGGAATAAGGATTATAATATAAGGTATATACTATAAGTGTAACAAGGAAATATAATTTGGGGTTGATTTGTAAATTATGGAAGTTTGGTGGGAATTAATTAATACCGAGAGCTTTAAGTGCTGTTTGGTATTTATTAACAATATAACTATAGGTTATAATTGTTTTAATGACCTAGTTGTCAAAATATATGTTATATAACTATAATATAACATTATATAAATTTGTGGTGGATTTTGTAAATAATTAAGGAACATAGGTGCTGTTCGGAAATATTAATATTTTTGAATGAAATTTATAATATGGTTTTAATGTTATAAGAGTTAAACATTTATAATATAAGAGGTATTCATTAAAAGGAATGAATATATTATAAAGACTTCCATATATAATAAGTCCTATAAAACATGTATTTAAATAAATATATGTTATGGAGTGGAAAAATATAATATGGTTCAATAACCACATATTACCATAATTAAAATGATATAAGATAAAGGGAAAGAGTTACAAACATTGGATATAGAATTCTAATGTTAAGAGAATACATGAAATAATAAGGATTTGTATAGTCCAAAGTATTTCTATACACGAATTATACTACATTAAACTTGGAAAAACAAACCTTAGAAAAATAAATACTAAGGTAGATGTATAATACATGATAAAGAGTTATACATGCAATGTAGAAACAAACTACATGATGTACAAGTGTACATTAAGCCACATGCGATAACAAGTTCAACATTGAATATATTAATGTGCAATACGAGACTACGCATGTAATGTAACGTTTTTCCAAACCTCGAGTTAGACCGAAAACCCGACAAACGTTGACAGTTAATAACGGGGGATTAACCGGGAGGTATTAGTGACGGTACGGGGTACCGTAGAGTTATGATTGTTATACGGGATGCTAACCAGCAGCGTTATGTATTGTTTAGACTGTTAGAGACGACACAAGGAGCATAGGATGTTGCTGATTCATACTCCACCGTAATACAATCAGGGTGAACGGTATGTTATTTACGTGGCTTGATTGTCTCTGAGGATTTCCTCAGTTCAGACATTGTGTGAAAATCTGTGCTAAGATTGAATGTCTGCTTGTGTGAATTAATATGCTTGAGTTGTATATTAATGCTGCTTATTATTATTACTGTTGCACGATAACAGTACAGTTCGTATATATGAACATATTATAAAACGAACTAGCGGCAATGATGCTATCTTATATGTGTAATATAAGGAACGTAAGAAAAACGTTGTAGCATTAAGATAATAAGATATAAATATTATCTGAGACTTACATACGGAGCATTGGCCTCTTTAACGCCGCTCCCGTATCTAACACTGGATCCCGAGTCGACATACTCAGGATTGGACTAACGACCTTAGTCTGCTGTGTTAGGAAAATAATAAAACAAATGCGATGGTATAGATCAGTTTATCAAGAGGATGTGGCTCTTGTTGTGAACTGTAATCCATTAACGATACTAGGCTACTGTGTGGTATCCGTAAGTATCTGGATAAATTTCCAACGGACTACAGATGGTTTGTCGGTCGGAGACTCTACCGCTGGAGTGGCTACTGCCGTGTGTGACCCGCCATAGGCGATGGGTAACTTAGAGACACGTCGTTCTAACGAGACGTTGTCATCAGGCATGACTGAACAATTACGAACGACTATATTAGCTCGTATTAGGCGAACATTATTCGGGCTTGTATGCCAAAGACGGGAATTATACTTGTTTATAGTACTCGTCGCTTTTCGCCTTGTTGTCCATTGGTTATGCTTTGTGTTATGTGTGGTATGTTGGTGGTGTTGATTAAATGAGTCGTTGTACTCATAGTGTGTTGTGAATTGGTTAATTGAATAATTGTACTCATATGTGTGTTGTGAATTGGATTAATTGAATAATTGTACTTATATCTATGTTGTGAACTGGATGAGTCGAGTCGCTGTGCTCGTGTGTGGATTATTGTGGATTGTTTGGTCGAGCGAGTCGACGTACTCAACTATGAACTTTCAGGTGTTTGTTGGAGTGGAGTCTCTGTACTCATATAAGCGTTGTAACGCTTTCAGTGGTATATTACGATGCGATGTGTGAAGCCGGGGGCTTGTTTACTTTTGAGTTCACTGCAATATATGTTGTTGCTTTACAGTTTTTATATAAAACTACCTGCATGAAAATGAATTGCATGCTCTCGACCAATTAACTGAGGGTCTGAGGGGGCATGACAGTCATGTAGTAACATACTCAGCAGGGGCTGATTCCATACCACAAACAAACATTTTTGCAGGTATGCAGCTTCCGGTGTCGGCAAAGAGAGTGACGCGCTGGGTAGTTTGATTACAGTTATTTAAACATGCACTGTTGCATTTTGATACGAACCTAGAAACGTGTATAGGTTTTGGATACTTAGAAAGCTCACTGTGAATGTATTTTATATTGGTTTGGGAAGTTTAGATCTATCTCTTGTTGTCACTGTGGGAAAATGTTTCGTATTTAAGATTACATCAGTAAGCACGTTATTACTCGTATGGGCGAGTAAGAACGGTGACACCAGTAGTACAATTGTTGAGATTACCGCTGCGATTACATTGTTAATTAAGTTGATTAGGAGCCGAATAGAGTAGGGGTGTTACAAAAGTGGTATCAGAGCGGAGTACCGCTCTGATGACAAGAGATAGTAGGATTTATACAGTGAGCATAGGTTATGGGAATACGGGAAACGTTGTGAGGATACGTGACCTTGCGGGGTTGATGCAATGCTTAAGACTTGCACACCATAGCCGGAGGCACTTCATAATTAAAGACCGAGACTGCGGTATTAGACCGAGTAAAGGTCTAACCCGTCTCTTGACATGTCAGAAAGAGGTCAGGGTAATAGTACTAAGGAAGAACGCGGAGCAGCGGAAGGCGGTGAAGGACCAGCAACCCCAAGTAACGCGAAGACGGTATGAACCGCTCGCACTTGATGGGGGAATATCCCGGGAAATTTGCAATGGTACCCCACCCACCGCAGCCCGTACCTAGAGTACTAATTAGTGAGACAATGAAATGAGGAACACCACGGATGTTATGAGAACTATGTTAAGTGTAGAAAGTAAGATTTTGTGTTTTGATGTAATGTTTAGGACCGGGGGTCCTGGTAATAACGTGATGTTTACCATATGAGTAGCTGATAAATATCAAACCAAGGTTGAGGAGATAATTCCCGTAGGACTAATGGGACTAGCTTGCTATAAGCAAGGCAACCCTATCTTACATCCAGGAAAGCACTGATTTGTGCGCTTGGGGGAAAAGAGGTAGAAACGATAAGTAATAAAAAGATTTATGAGATATGTAACAGACGGAAGGGATGATCTTTTAGAAGTCGCACCCGAAGCGAGTAACTCTATCCATGCAATACCGAAGGTTCATGATGGCCTGACATGCATAGAGAGAGATCCTGAGAACTGAAGGAGCAAGAACTCGCTAAGTTGCTATCATGCAACGCCTCGAGAGGGGAGTAAGACCCTACTACCACGATAAATTTGTGGAGACGGGTGCGGGAGTGAGACTGTATTGATTTATATAAAAAAAAACCTTCTTTGAAAGGAACAAAAAAAAAACCAATTAGGAATGGCACTGCACTGACACACCGTACAGGTGGCTCAGTCTACATGGCGCACTTGCCACTGCAAGTGCCACATTAACCAAAATATTAAATTTCAACCTGCCTTGCGCACTTGCTACTGCAAGTGCAGCGACGATAATATCCCTAAAGGACGTAGTAGTCCAGGCGGTTACCAATAAACACTAAACTTTATGTGAGTCCGTATGCAATAAAGCAGGACATAGCCTTCTTAATGGTAGGGGTACGAAACCCTTGGGTTTGAGGTCGATAAGACCTCGGGAAGACCTAGCCGGTCTAACCATTAAACCTGAAAAGAATATACCATTTAGTTGAATATAGAAAGGGGAGTAAATGAGAATAACGGTGATTAGTATCTATAAGCCTAAACCCAGAGCCGGTATGTACATTAAAACGTCAATCAATACTGGTGGAGAGTGTCAAGTCCCCAGGACCAGCATAACCATATTTAGGGAGTGCACGACACTTGTGGTGAGAACCACTACCGTTGAACATTGCCAGAGGGCAAGATGTGAGCTATACGAGCCAAGACTTTAAATAAAACCTATCCAACAGAGTAGATGAAAATAATAGACAAGTGCCGTTATGGAAAACTATTTTGAAGTTGTAAGAAAAGATTAGGCAGGTGAAAACGTGCAATAAAGGGGCCGATGTTATGCCCGCACCACACACACGGGGGTGTTGTAAATCCATTATACTGCTAGACTCCCGTACGGAGGGCAGTGGATATTGACTAAACAGTGAGATTACCTGAGGACGGAAAATACCGTTACCTCAAAAAGGATGGAGGGAATACAAGTTGAATAAGAGTAAGGATTACACAATGAGGAGCGATAATGAACGGAACCCACTAAGTTGTGGGTATCCAATTATAACCTTAGGAGAAAATATAACAACCAACTAGAATTAAGTTAATAGCATGACTAACAATCATTTAACTATCAGAATAATTGAGCTGAATATATGGCATAGGCCTACGGAGGATACCTTAGTACCACCAAAGTGACCCAAAACAGGAACAAAAGTGATGAATCACAAATACTGATTATCAGCTAAGGGACTACCAAGACAGGGAGCACACAAGGTGTCAATCTTTATCATGGAGTCCGGAATACACCAAAGGGTGTAACCCAATAAACTGGGTAGAGTTTGAGAACTTCAAACTCATATCTGAAGGCGTTAACAGCCTAAGAGTGAACGAGAGGAATAGTAAATGATTGCTGATCCCCACTCATAGATACCAGGTGACGAGCACGTGGAAACTAGTATTAGGGCGATAAGTCGCAAACATCTATCTTGGAGAAAGTAAGCAAAATATACATTAATAAAGGAACCCAGAGAACCCTCTAGGGCCATTCTGACATTAAAGATTAAGAATTGGCAGCATAGTTACTTCAACATAAATTACCGAGACTAAGAGTACGATAATCACCGGGTACGAATACTACGAGTGCACTAAACGCGACATGGGACGACCACACTCCTAGGAGCTTGTGGGCCTGACAACTTATATTAAGATTAGTTGGGTAAGTAGTAACGTATCAGTATGGTACCCCATGTATGTAAACGAGTAGTGTGAGAACCCAGGAGGTAGTCAACTCTGTGTCTAAGTCAGTGAATGGAATCCTGACTAGGTAAACCATGAATTGACGAGAGATATCTCATACCAACCAACAAGGTTGGAAAAGTCAAGAATAGCTTGATAATAAAACGATATAAGATCACAATCCCATAATGAATAAGTTAGAACACAAGTTTAAGAGATTTAAGTAAACAAGAAAGCTAAGGCTAATTTTATGGTAAAGGCGAGGTGAGCCCACAAATGAGAAAAAAGAATTGGGGTATTTTAGGAATTTATGTAGAGCAACCTTTGTAAGATAATATATGCCACCCAGAAAAGGGGGCACAGAAAGAGTTATATATTGCGCTAAGGGCGCTGCGATGATGTCGCACTAAACAATAATAACCACATGCTCAAGCTATAGAAACGTTAGTATGTTAGTACCAATTAGGGCTGAACAGAAAACGAATGCCAAGCTAAAACCCACAGTCGTATTGTATGTTTACAACAGACGAAGGGCAAAAGCGAGCATTACAAGAGATACTCTAGGTTGGAGATTAGATACTCCATGCAACCCGCAATAACGGATAACCGTTTAATCGACTGGTAAATGGTGTGCAACAAAGCGACCATTATAATAACTATTAACCCAATTATGCTGGTATGAAGAAGAACATGGGAGATCGTATAAACCAATGGATTCCCCTAATCGGGTAGGGGGATGAACCATAAGTGTGGGTACAAAAATACCAACACACTAGGAATACGAGTTCACACCAGCAAAAGAGGACCTACAAGGTACCGAAGGAATGAACTCATTCCTGAGGGAAATAACTATGAGTCATGAGGCGCCAGTTAGTTGCGCATATCAGACTCGTTTTGACATTTTAGGGAAACTACTACAAGCACTAAGTGCTAGAGCATAGCTCGACAACCCTTACACTGAAGGTTAGTTCAGTAGGGTGACATGAACCATTGGTAATATACCATGAACATGTATAGAATACTGAAGGAATAAATAAAATAGCTAATTGAAATAATAAGCGTGTGTGACAAACAATACCACGCAGCGGAAATAATTTACTCCATCCCATAATTATGGAAGACTGTGTAGAAAACACCGTCACGTGGAGTTAAAACCGACATGAAACTACTACCCAAAAGAGGTAAACTAACCATAAAGTAGTTGGGCATACTGCTTGCGGAGCGAGTGGGCCCATATTGCATAGGTTTGACATACCTAGCAGGTTTGGGGAAAACAAATGATGTGTTTACACCTCCCGATCAAACCATATATGAATATACATACACCTGACCGAGATAAGCTGTATAGCCAGAGGGGCTAAAGCCCGACCCTAGAAAAAGGAGTAATGAAATATGTAGCACATTAGTGCACGAATAAGTCCACTAGAATGGAACATCTTGAACTTGTTACTTCAAGATGATATATATTCGTAGATTACGTGGGCGTAATCATTTTTAAGGGGGGTAGAGCGATTTCGCACGCCTTAAAATATACCGTACGTTGGAGTACGTAGCGCATGGTACACATGCTACAAACTATTATTGTACGTAGAGTACAAGTATTATGATTGTGTTATATTACTTGAGGTAATATTCTGATGTATTATGTGTATGAACATAAATATACTTTAGTTCGCATTAGTTATGGCGAATAGGAAAGGGAGTACAGGTAGATTATTCTTACCCTATTCTCCAATTATTTACGCAAACATTGCGAACAATAGTCACATAACGCCTAACTTGTTAACTCGGATGTGAGAATTCAAGTAGGACTATCTGTAGCTCTGATGAGAGATTTCGGATAGAAGGAGTAGAAAAACTCCGTACTATGTGATTTGTGACTCGGTATGAAACCGATTGTTGAAATGCGATGAGTGAATCGGCATGAGACCGATGTGTAACCTAGTGAGAAAACTCTAGGAGTGTATGAATAATATAAGTCGAGAACTTGGTACATGGTTAGGATACATGATCCTATATGCCAATGACTAGATTAATTACACTAGTTAACTATAGAACATAAGGTGGTAAATATCAAGAGGAAACAAGATTAGAAGTGAATAAACAATTGATTGATTGAAATTGACGTGGGAAGTTGAACTTGATCCTGGTCCGATCAAGCGAAACCGAACACAAATTGAGGTGAGAGATAGTTCAACACTGACGCTGACCACGTCGGGGTTGAATGACTCTCGAAACTTCCTACAAGTGGACACAGATATGAATAGAAATTGGAATTTAGGGCGTCACTCGAAGAGCCGTGGACCGTGGAGTCCTTCGTCATGAGGCCGGTGTGTCTGCGAGTGACATCACCCAGAGAGCCGTGGACCGCAGAGCCCTTTGTCATTAGACCGGTGTGTCTGTGGGTGATTAAGGAAATTAGGTGTTACTATCCGAGGAGCCGTGGACCGCAGTGTCCTTCGTTATTAAACCGGTGTGTCCACGGGTAGTAGACGTTGGTTAGCATGGGGTTGGGGATCGTCAAGTCCTGGTCTTCATGACTGCTTCCCTATGATTTGCCACCGTTAAAGATATGCATACACATACACGTGGAGTGGTGTAGAGGTATCCTCGCGAGATACTTGCATATGGATAGGGGTGCGTGGAGTACCCCTTGTGAGACACCTTTGAGTACTTCTGGTGAGTTTTGCACCTTGTCTAGTGCTGTGTATGATTGAGTTTTGCACCTTGTCTAGTGCTGTGTATGATTGAGTTTTGCACCTTGTCTAGTGCTGTGTATGATTGAGTTTTGCACCTTGTCTAGTGCTGTGTATGAATGAGCTTTGCACCTTGTTTAGTGTGTTTATCAATGAATGTGTCATGATTATTGACTATATGGAATGAGATTATTGCTGTATCAAATGTAATACATATAGACTAGGTCTGAACGTAGTGGGATGTACTCCCTAGTGATGATCTGTCTGTGATTACTTAGTGGAACTGGATTCCTTAGGTGAACTATTGATGAGTAAGGACTTCGGGACGAAGCCTTTTTAAGGGGGGTAGACTGAAATACCCCTAACCTTAAAAACTTAATTAAATGATCTAATAATGATCTAAGATGGATTAAACATCTAATCACATTGACTAAGGCCTAAACGTGCCTTAAAAGTCAACTGAGAACAACAGTGGTCAACACAAAGCAAGACTTTGCACCCTTGACTGTTTAGGGTAAATAAATACCCAAATGAACTACTTAGGACCTAAAAATTTGTCCTAAGCTTATTAACACATTACTAAACATATTACAATTGTTGGACAACACTCCAACACAAAGAACAGGCATTTACATGCTTCAAGGTCAAGTAGGGCAAAAATGTGCTCTAAGAATACCTTAAAGGTCTAATGACCTCTAAATGATATAAAATTGGATACCATGATCAAATATCATGTAAGTAACACAACAAAACTGTTCTCAAAGAAAACAGAGCTCAGAAACACCCTGCGACTCAAAATGTGCACTAAAATTCCTTAAAGCACGTTTTTGTGTAATTACCTCCTAAATTGGTTTCTAATGGGCTTAAAGGTTATAATTACCTTTAAATATGATAATATATCACATTATATCATATTAGGAATTTAAATCCAGAAATTTACAAATTTTTACAAATTTAATATTAAAATATTAATAAAACCCCACAAGGGGGCCCGTTTGAGTCAAATTGACCAAGTTTGGTCAATGGTCAATTAATGACCCATTTGAACCCATGAAAATCGGCTGGCAAGGAGGTGGGAAGACAGCTCACAAACATTGATTGACAGTAAAGCTACCTAATACCATTTACTTTTGAAAAACTTAAATTTTTCAATTATTTCAAGCCTTTCCAATCATTTCTCTTGCTCTTGCCCGATTCCAGCCATCCCAGCGAGCTCTTCCTAGAAGCTCTCAAGCCTTGTTCTTGAGCATGGAAGGCAGATCTAACTCCTAAGCTCTTAAGGTAAGCTTTTAAGGTCATTTTTAGCTCTTTTTCTTCATCTCTTCACTACCTACACCTAGATTTCGTGGCTCATCAATTCCTATGGATTATTCTCAGTGTTCTAAGGTTATAACAAGACCTAATCTCGGCTGAAGCAAGTATATGGACCAAGGTTGTTCAAATTTGCATTTTAAGGTAAAAACATACCTTAAGCTTCTCTACTCTTGATCCTGTTTCTTCCTTCTGATTTTTGTGAGTTTATACACTCATAATCTTCATATTTATATGTTCAATCAGTTGGTTAACCATTTGGAGCAAGGGTGGCCGAAATCCAAAGGAAATACTCTTCTTTAAGGCATTTTGCCAAGGTAAAATCAATTACCATAGCAGCTTGGTGTTGTCTAGCTATTTCCTATGTTGATATGGTGAATTTAACACCATTAGGTGTGCTTGGTACAGGCCGAAAACCATTGGAACTTCCCTTGCATTTTTAAGGTGATTTTTGCCTTAAATCTTACATTAATTGTTCCTTATGGTTAAGCTCAAGCTTGGAGTATAACCATATCTTATTTTGGTGTATTAAACATGTCTAAATCATGTGGTGAATTTTCCTACAAGTGACCGAGCTCATACAAGGAATAATCAAGGTATAAACACCTTAAACTTATGATTTTTATGATTTTTAAGCACATATATAAATTGTGCCGAGAGTGGAGAAATTAATGTGGGTTATATTAACCTAGAAATGGAAAAAAATGACTAAGATAAATTAAGCTAGTCATTTAAGAGATTTAATTAACATAATGGTCAAATTATGACATTATGTGGAAAAATAATTAAATCAAAGTGAGGCCGTGAGTATATACTATATTTTGAGACATTTAAAGTGTAATTTATTTTGCAAGTTCAAGGTTGTAATAAGGCCATGTCATTAGGCCATTTTAATTTAAGTTTATAAGCTTATTTAGTTAAGTTTATGCTTATATAATTAATTTTGGGGCCGAACCGTAATTACTGGAAAATATAAAGCCGTGGGCTTAATTTAGAGGAATTTAGGGTTCTTAAATGAATTTAATAAAAATTATAACATTTTATAAAGTTTTGTGTCAAAATTGTAAAAATAGAAAAGTATAGGTGAAGTTTTGTAATTACCGAAAGGTTTGGGTCCAATTTGGTATTAGAAGTCAAAGTTGACTATATAGGAGACTTTGACCAAGTTTGGAGAATTTAAGGAATTAAAATACTACCTTATATTAAGATAGTTATTAAATTGTAAAAGATTTATAAGTCTTGGGGTGATATTGTGATTTCCGAAAACTTGGGGTACTAAATGGAGTTTAGTACAAACCTTGGGTTATTAGGAATTTTTAGAAGTTGATTTGGTTAAATTTGGAGTCTATATGAATTATATGAGTATAATATAAGATATTTCATAATATTGTTACAAATGGGTAACATATGTGGTAAAACCGAGAATTAGAGAAAGTATAAGGTTAATAATGATATTTATAACCTTTTGTATAGTTTGGTAATTTTTGGAATTATATATGAAGTTTTATGAAGATATATGTATAATATAGTTTGGTGATATTAGAAACTATATGTTATTAAATGGGGTTATTTGGTGATTATAAGAAGTTAAGTGGTGGAAATTAAATTTAAATAGACCATGGGGTTGTTCAGTTATTTGAGAAAATATAACCATGGGTTATAATTATATTAAGGAATAAGGATTATAATATAAGGTATATACTATAAGTGTAACAAGGAAATATAATTTGGGGTTGATTTGTAAATTATGGAAGTTTGGTGGGAATTAATTAATACCGAGAGCTTTAAGTGCTGTTTGGTATTTATTAACAATATATAACTATAGGTTATAATTGTTTTAATGACCTAGTTGTCAAAATATATGTTATATAACTATAATATAACATTATATAAATTTTGTGGTGGATTTTGTAAATAATTAAGGAACATAGGTGCTGTTCGGAAATATTAATATTTTTGAATGAAATTTATAATATGGTTTTAATGTTATAAGAGTTATAACATTTATAATATAAGAGGTATTCATTAAAAGGAATGAATATATATTATAAAGACTTCCATATAATAAATAAGTCCTATAAAACATGTATTTAAATAAATATATGTTATGGAGTGGAAAAATATAATATGGTTCAATAACCACATATTACCATAATTAAAATGATATAAGATAAAGGGAAAGAGTTGCAAACATTGGATATAGAATTCTAATGTTAAGAGAATACATGAAATAATAAGGATTTGTATAGTCCAAAGTATTTCTATACACGAATTATACTACATTAAACTTGGAAAAACAAACCTTAGAAAAATAAATACTAAGGTAAGATGTATAATACATGATAAAGAGTTATACATGCAATGTAGAAACAAACTACATGATGTACAAGTGTACATTAAGCCACATGCGATAACAAGTTCAACATTGAATATATTAATGTGCAATATGTGACTACGCATGTAATGTAACGTTTTTCCAAACCTCGAGTTAGACCGGAAACCCGACAAACGTTGACAGTTAATAACGGGGGATTAACCGGGAGGTATTAGTGACGGTACGGGGTACCGTAGAGTTATGATTGTTATACGGGATGCTAATCAGCAGCGTTATGTATTGTTTAGACTGTTAGAGACGACACAAGGAGCATAGGATGTTGCTGATTCATACTCCACCGTAATACAATCAGGGTGAACGGTATGTTATTTACGTGGCTTGATTATCTCTGAGGATTTCCTCAGTTCAGACATTGTGTGAAAATCTGTGCTAAGATTGAATGTCTGCTTGTGTGAATTAATATGCTTGAGTTGTATATTAATGCTGCTTATTATTATTACTGTTGCACGATAACAGTACAGTTCGTATATATGAACATATTATAAAACGAACTAGCGGCAATGATGCTATCTTATATGTGTAATATAAGGAACGTAAGAAAAACGTTGTAGCATTAAGATAATAAGATATAAATATTATCTAAGACTTACATACGGAGCATTGGCCTCTTTAACGCCGCTCCCGTATCTAACACTGGATCCCGAGTCGACATACTCAGGATTGGACTAACGACCTTAGTCTGCTGTGTTAGGAAAAATAATAAAACAAATGCGATGGTATAGATCAGTTTATCAAGAGGATGTGGCTCTTGTTGTGAACTGTAATCCATTAACGATACTAGGCTACTGTGTGGTATCCGTAAGTATCTGGATAAATTTCCAACGGACTACAGATGGTTCGTCGGTCGGAGACTCTACCGCTGGAGTGGCTACTGCCGTGTGTGACCCGCCATAGGCGATGGGTAACTTAGAGACACGTCGTTCTAACGAGACGTTGTCATCAGGCATGACTGAACAATTACGAACGACTATATTAGCTCGTACGTTAGGCGAACATTATTCGGGCTTGTATACCAAAGACGGGAATTTATACTTGTTTATAGTACTCGTCGCTTTTCGCCTTGTTGTCCATTGGTTATGCTTTGTGGTTATGTGTGGTATGTTGGTGGTGTTGATTAAATGAGTCGTTGTACTCATATGTGTGTTGTGAATTGGGTTAATTGAATAATTGTACTCATATGTGTGTTGTGAATTGGATTAATTGAGTAATTGTACTTATATCTATGTTGTGAACTGGATGAGTCGAGTCGCTGTGCTCGTGTGTGGATTATTGTGGATTGTTCGGTCGAGCGAGTCGACGTACTCAACTATGAACTTTCAGGTGTTTGTTGGAGTGGAGTCTCTGTACTCATATAAGCGTTGTAACGCTTTCAGTGGTATATTACGATGCGAAGTGTGAAGCCGGGGGCTTGTTTACTGTTTTGAGTTCACTGCAATATATGTTGTTGCTTTACAGTTTTTATATAAAACTACCTGCATGAAAATGAATTGCATGCTCTCGACCAATTAACTGAGGGTCTGAGGGGGCATGACAGTCATGTAGTAACATACTGAAATACCCCTGAACATTAAACGCATAAAATCATAACGCGTTTTATAATTCGGACATAAAATAACTTACGAAAATTAAGTCTAGGATATATAATATATATAGGTATGTACGAATACGAAAATACACGTACGTAACGTTACGACATTGTAACGTCGTGAATAAGTAACAATGTCGTCACATAACTTGTTACAAAAAAAAGAGTATATAATAACACGATATAATATATACACGTACGTATATTGTAACGTTGTAAATAAGGGACGATAACGCCGCATAACCGCGTTACAAAAAAATATAGAATCACATGATATAATACATGGTTGTACATATATAAATAATCATGTATAACCTATACAAAAACAGAGAGAAAGAAAAAGGGGCAAAGACGCTCCTGGTGAGGTTCGAACCCAAGACCTCCCGTACTTCCCCCGAGTGTTTAACCGGTTGAGCTAACCTCGTATGCAGTAATACATTGCGCTTCTGGTTACTAAAGTTAACAACACATCATCAGATGGATTAAACTACTAACTTTACTACAGAAAAAGTAACGCACCACCATTACTTCTTGTCTTCCACCATCGGCAAGGGATACATTGCAACAATTAAACTCTTCTCTTCTTCTGTTTATGCGCAACCTTGAAGAAAAAAAAACTGGGCGTCCCTACTCCTTGAAGTTGCCACGCACGACACATATCCTTCTTGATCAGTACACCATCTTCTTCTTTCTGCCCAGCTACTCAGTACCGGTTTCAAAGTCCACAACAGCAGACAGCCACTCACCTCAGAGTTTGAGCTCACCAAACTTCCATAAATTCCCTCTTGAAACTTCCACCCACGAGCTCCTAACTAGTCTTCTGCATTCAGATTTCTTTGGCCTCTGTCCTCTGATTAACACTCTTGTTCAGTCCCTCCTTCAGGTATACATGCCCACGTTGTTGCTCGTCATAGTTTTCTCCTCCTCGTAGTACACTGCGGTCAACACTCCAAGTATGGGTTAGCAACAAAAGTAAAGGATTCCCTCAGACACACACGACCTGTCCCATTCTCGGTTCCAGTAAAAGCATACCAGGGACTGTCTTTTTCCCAACTCCCGCACCCATGGAATCAGTAGCAACCAGTGCTTAATTAATAACTCACCCAGCTTCTCTCTTGAGCCATCGTCTCACTATAATCAACTCAGTTTGCTCTGAAAACAAGAATCCATTTCAGTTGTGCAAATTCTGCAACAGAGCGACTCAACTGCTCTTTTCCAACCAGAGTAGACATCAGTTGCTTAAGCCTCCTCTTTTCCTTCTGTTTTTATGCCCGAGAATGCATGAGTGACACTTTCTAATTTCTTTCATTGGCCTGTATAACCCGCATGCAACTCCACGTTTCAGTATAGCAAAAGTTCCCTGGCAACCTGCTGCATCCTTTTAAAAAAAACTAATAAAGACCAGCACCGCACTGGTGTGGATATCAGTCCAGGTAAACCATGAGCAGCATTGATTAAATACCTTCTCTGTTCAAGTTCTGATCGAACTTCCTGCTCAAATTTCTGTAGCTACCTTGCAAGAACTCTACATGCTAACTACGGGTACAACTCTGGAACTTCTGAAACAAGTTCCCTCCAAGGACTCCTAATAGGTAAGACCATGAAACCAGAAGAAAAAAGAAAGAAAGAGAAAACTCTGGTTGTTTAGTTCTCCTTATTCTTGATTTTCTGTTCCTGACATAACTCCTGTGATTTGTGTTTCTTTGTCCTTCTGGTCCTGCATAACGTGCTGCTCTTCTCCCAAAAAATAACCAGACAAGAAATCCCCCAATAAACAGCAGCACTTTGGTCTGAACTTCAGTTCAAGGTAAGCTCCAACTTGATAGCCCTTACAGATTTCTTTTTCCAACTTCGCTCTTCTGTATACCACACTTCCTGAGGTGATATGAGGGTTGAGTCGGCTTATTAACGAATGTAAAACAAGGCTTAAGCCTTTACTAAATTGTTAGCCACGTAAGAAGGTTGGAAAAGAAATAGAAAAATATATATATATATATATATATATATATATATATCAGATTCCAGCTTCAGTTTGTGGTTTCCTGAGATTTGCTTGTGTTTTCTGTTTACTAACTTCTCAGAGGTGCAGTCCTTATGACCTGGGGTGTTTTAAAGTTCAAACCATATGAAGATAGATGACTGTACTATCTAGGGGAAACAATTGGCATACCAGAACATAGGTAAGAATTGGGATCTCAGGGTAATTATCAGGTCCTGAAACTTTCATTAAGTTTCTGTACACTAAACTTCCCGAAGTAATCTAAAAGATTATGGTTGCTTAATGACTGACCTAAAAACTTAATGAAACATGGGGCTAAGTGTAAACGAACTGAGGGATTTGGAAAAAGAGTAAAAATAAATGAAACCACAGTTAGCAACTCGAACTAACAGGAACATGTAGCAGTTTTCATAATTCCTGTTTCTCGGTTTCCCTCTTCTGTGCAAGAGTTTTTCAGAGTGTTGTCTTGGGGATGCTTGGAGTCAAAGACGGGGTAGACTACAGGATCAAGTGAGTGAGCAGGTTGAGAGAGAGCTGAAATTAGATTAAAAGAACAGAAACCAACAATAGCAGAAAACTTCACTTCTATACAGCTTGCGGCTTTCATCTGGTTTCAGCTCAGGTTTACAGTTTTGGATCTTTTTTTTTCCTTCCGTGTCTTTGTACAAGCAGTTCCTGTAAGATTAACAAGGTGGTGTTGGGATGGGTTGGAGTCATTTGACATACTAAAACAGAAGAAAATTTTTATCAGTTTCATGGTTCAGGTTACAGGTTATGTTTCAGTTTTTATGTTTTGGTTTCCAGTATACAGTTTCTAGGATGAAACTATATCAGGCTAGTTCCAGTTGCTGAATTTTGTTGTTTCAGTACAGAAGTTTTCAACGGTAATAACCAAAGAGTCTTGGAGCTGTTTTGAGAGTAAAACTGTTTTGAGAGTCAAAACTGTTTTAAGTTAAAACTGTTTTGAGAGTTAAAACTGTTTTGAGTTAAAACTGTGTTGAGAGTTAAAACTGTTTTGGAGTTAAAGTAATATAAAACACTGGACTAACTAAGTTAGCATGTTGGGAAAGATTGAGGTTCTGATTCGTGAGACAAGAAGAAAAAATATATACATACATCAGTTTCATAGATTCAGTTTTCAGTTTTCATTTCCTGTTTCAATTCCGTATGATCTGGTACAGGAAGGTTTGAAGGAGTTTTATTGGGTTGCCTATGAATCTAAACCACCCTAAGATACCTCAGTAAGATTATAAGTGTTGTGGGATAAATTAGAAATCAGATAGGTAGACAAAAGAAAGCCAGAAAGGAAAAAGTTAGAGGAAAGGATGACAGATTTTTGAGTTCAGTTTTCAGTTTTCTTCTTAAGACTTGTGTCTCTGTACAACCTTGTGCAGAAGGTTTATAGGGGGGCATTGTGGTAAGTGAACCTAAAACTGAACTAATACACTTAAGTATGATATAAGCACCTTAGGTATGAAATTGAAGGCAGTTTAACAACCTGACAGAAGAAGGAAAAATGGGTTGCGCCAGTTCTGTTTTCCCAGTGTGTCGTTAGTAAGTTGTTGCTGTACAGAAGCTATATGAATGTTATTGTGGGATGAAGATGGACTTAAAATCTTGCTAATTCATTTAACTAAGGTTGTAAACTCGTAGGGAGAATCTTGGAAGTCAGTTCATAGCTGACAAATTAAATAAAGAAGAGATGCATCATGTTGGTTTTCAGAAATTTCGATAAGAAGTTGCTTCTGTATAATTGAGTTACAACAGGGATTAAGGGAGTTGTTTGGTCCGAAAATGAGCTTAGAACCCTGATAATGCAACTACCTAAGAGAGTAGACAGGTTGGGAGAAAGTAGAAAACAATTAAATACCTCAAACAGCAAGGTTAAATGGAAGTTTAGATTTCGATAATCTGCTGCCTCTTGTGACTGTTATACCCATGGGCTAAGAAGGCTGTAATGATTTGAAAATGAACCCATAACAGTACTAATATATATATAGCTAGAGGGGGAAACATTTTGGGAAGTTTAGACACTATTAGATACATTAAAGGTGTGATAAGATAAGGTTGTATACAAGAACGTTATTTCGGTTTTGGAAACTTGGTGTCACGGTATAAGTGAACTCCATAAATACATTAGGATTTATTGTGTAAATAATGAGCTCAAAACATAACTACTTAGCTAGGAAAGGAATACCTCTTAGACAAGTGCAAATCCATCTTATATAAACTTGCTACATGGTTAGCGCATAAAACCGCTCTAAAAACATTAACTAAGGAAAGAGGACTCAGTTAACGTGTGAACATCCTAGGAGTAAAATAAGCCTAGAAGTAGTGCATGTGAAGTTCTAAGAATTGTTATAAACTAAGCATCTAGCAATATATCTAGAGAATAACGTACGATATAAAGTGTCATCACATGAGATGATAAACTGACACATTGTTTTTAATTAACGCTAGGGCCGTAGCGAACTCCGACCGGGAACTCCGAGTTTGAGACGACTCATACTTCTGAATAAGGTATGGACATGTGTGGTTCGTATGTTGCCGTGTTACACGGCTTGTGTGCTGTGTGCTTTGTTTGGCAATGACTCTAAGACTATAGCATGAAATTGGATTGCTTCTTGTGGCTTGCTTATATGCTTGTTATATATCCTTGTGGCATATTACTTGCGCGCACACAGTAGTTTAGTCCCTTTCTCGCTTATGGAACTTGAGACGAACTACTACGAATTATGAAAACAAAGAAAAAATCTATAAGGGGAACTCCTCTCTAAACCATTGAGGACTACCATGACACCCACTATGGTGTCTATTCATTAATGATAATGAAGAGCAAGTCTCCTTTGGTGAGACATGACGAACCATGTAGACAAAACAAAAGAGCTATACAAAGAGATAAATCCTCTCTAACTTTAGAGAACCGCTAATGACACCCACTATGGTGTCGAGATTTTAATGATAATGAAACGAAAAGTACCAACTGTGAAACATGAGAATAACCCGGGAAGACAACAGCTCGGGCCTCGCGGTATGGATGATCGGGAGTTGGCATCTGCATCAGATCCTTCGACCGTCTATGATGGAATATATTTGGGGATCCCTGGGTGACCCCACTTTCTCAGCACATCCTGGAGTCTAGAGATGACTCCGCTTTCTGACCCTGGGTGTCGGGAATGGGGGAGTGACAAATTGGTGAAGCTTATCCTGGAGTCTAGAGGTGACTCCGCTTTCTCGACCCTAGGTGTTGGGAATGGGGGACTAGCTATGGAGGAGACGTCCTCCAACGTGCGGTGATAAAAGAATTCACAAATAATCCTTAAAGAAACAAGGAACGATTAGCACCTACATAATGAAGTCTCGGGATCTAATCTATATCGCCTGACTCGGTGCCAGAGAATAGAGGAAAACATGTGTAATGAGACCAAGCAAATAAGAAAATTCATAAATGTGATCATTTAAGAAACAAGGAATGAATAGAACCTACATAATAAAGTCTCGGGATCTAACCTACATCCCCTGACTCGGTGCAAGAGAAGGAAGGAAAAACATGTGTAATGAGAACAAGAAAAATACGTAATCTCTTGAATCCCATAGTGAGGATCGACGGTATAATATACCTGCGCACACGTCCTATAAATTACTTGATTGTTGTTGCTACATTAGCAGCTTATTGTGCTTGGTTGCTTATTGATATTGCTATGCTCCTTGCAAAGTTGTGCTTGGTTGCTTATTGATATTGCTATGCTACCGATGAGTGTGTATGGCATCATGATGTGTTGATGTGTGCTTTACTGCTTTATTATAGCATGTAAATTGACTTAATAATATTCGACCAAGTAGTCGTGTAGCCCGGTAACATGCGGGCTTCACACGTTCATACTCAGCGTAGTTTGCTGAGTCCTTTACACCCAATTTTTTTTTTCAGGTCTTGTGCCAGACGATAACGGAGCGTAGGCGGGATGGCTACCATGGGGGTAGTCCATCTGGGCAAGACTTTTAGTAGTATGCTTCTAATGTATGGGTTGCACTTTCAGTTTATGTTGTTGGATTAAGAACTTATGTTGTAGACTCTCGGTACTCGGTTTGTATCTTTTATGTTGTATTTGGACTTCGTTAAGGTTGGACTTCCAGTCACTCAGACCGTAACTTGGAGTTAGTAACGTGGACTGTCAACCACGTGGGTGGTTGGCGTCTGTAGCACCCGAATAGGGTAGGAACCGCTACGTAGACATCTTATGTTACCATTAGGCGCGTCGTTTAATTGTGGATTGTTATTCGGGGGTGTTACAGAAAGTGGTATCAGAGCGTAGTTGCGCTCTGATGACTGGAATAAAGGAGTACCGAGAATAGGAAAACCTATGTATGGGAAACGGGGTTAAGGGTTAGTAATGTGAGGCACGACTTTACCGATCTAAACCGCTTGCAAGGGCGATAATAACTTGCAGTAAGTTCTTGTGATAGTTTTAGACTAATAAATGACATTTTCAGATGTCTGGACGTCGAGGACGAGGCCGTGGCCACATGGAGCAGGACAGCATGGCTGCAGGGCAGACCATAGCGGAAATAGTAGCAGCAGCCCTAGGTCACATGGGTTTCCAGCCAGGAGCCCAGCAGGCACCACCGCCACCACAGCCCCACCCACCCAGGGAGACAAACTGGGTGAAGAGCTTAGCAGACCTTCGACCAGCTGAGTTCCGAGGAGAGACGGACCCCACCTACCTAGAGAGCTACATCAGCCTCCTAGAGACCGCCTTCGAGACTTTGAATGTTCCAGCAGAGGCTAAGGTCAGACTCGCAGCCTACTACCTACGAGCGTCAGCGAGCGATTGGTGGAAGCTTGTGAAGGATGCTCACCTAGCCGACCCCACATTTGGATGGGATGCTTACACTGCGTTGCTGAGGGCTAAGTACTACCCCCGCCCACCTCCAGACCAAGAAGCTAGTTGAGCTAGACACCCTGAGGCAGACCGAGGGATGACCGTAGACAAATACTACTCGACGTTCACTGCTCTACTTCGTGTACTTCCAGGCTTGGGATATTCCAGATGAGATCTTAGTGGAGCGTTTCTATGGTGGACTAAATCACCGCATCAGATATGGCATGGGCCCAGTCCATTACGCCACGATCCAGTTGAACTTGAACTATGAATTTGAATTAACTATTATATTGTGAAGAGATTCACTAAACCCTAGTATGCACAGGACTGCTATCATGCAGCATCCCAGGTCGAGATCACCGTTCGATGCGGGATAAGAATTCGCTAAGAAAAGGAAGGAGGAAGACGATGATTCGGAGGACCGTAAAGAAATAGTGCGACAAGAATAAGCGCTACTCGGACAGAAAACGGGGAATACCATGGGAACAAGCCTACGGAGGCACTTCAGCTGAGCCACCCGCGAATCTCGGCTAAGCCTACGCTCCTACCCACCTAAGGGTAAACTGAACCCAACTCTAATGCTTAAGTACTGTTATGTTTGAAATGACCAATTGATAACTAACCAAACCACATATTCAGGGTCGAAGCCGGCCCAAGCGAAAGGCCCGGCGCCGATTTAATGTAGACGATGCTCGAAGAACCACCCCGGAGTTGATTGCCAGGGTGAACCGGTAGAGTGCTTTTACTGCAAGAAGACTGGGCACAGGGCCTTTGAGTGCTTCGCGAACCCCAAGCAAGAGTTACAGCCGGCTATAGTGCGAGGGCTAGTCCTAGAAGCCACATGAGAATTAGAGGATAAAATGAGACTATGTTACCCCTCTCTTTCATCGATGTTTCAGCTTAATGTAGGGTACGGGGCGTACCCCTCTTTTAAGGGTGTAACCGCGTTTTGTTTTGATGTGTGTGATTATTAGTATGATGTATTCCTAAGCCACTCGTGGTTGGTTGGTAGGTTTGTGTGTTTGGATTGCGTGTGAAAATGATATTACGCTATGTATGAATGAATGTGTGCCATTGGTTTTTCACTTTAGCGTATTATGCTCTGTAATGATATTGTGTGCCTTGACTTGCACTTTGACATGATATACATTGCTAGCTTTTGGTCTACTATGAGAACTTGTGTGAAGCCACTGATGTGGCACGTGCTAGAAGCACCGAGCATTATAATTATGGACTTAATCTTTTGGGTATCGTAATGAATGCGGGACTGGATCCCTAATTACCAGGAGTGGAAACTTAAGTTTAAGGGCAAGACTTCGGGACGAAGTCTCTTTTAAGGGGGGTAAGTTGAAATACCCCTGAACATTAAACGCATAAATCATAACGCGTTTTTAATTCGGACATAAATAACGTACGAAAATTAAGTCGGATATATATATATATATATAGCGGTATGTACGAAACGAATACACGTACGTAACTTACGACATTGTAACGTCGTGAATAAGTAACAATGTCGTCACATAACTTGTTACAAAAAAAAGAGTATATAATAACACGATATAATATATACACGTACTATATTGTAACGTTGTAAATAAGGGACGATAACGCCGCATAACCGCGTTACAAAAAAATATAGAATCACATGATACAATACATGGTTGTACATATATAAATAATCATGTATAACCTATACAAAAACAGAGAGAAAGAAAAAGGAGCAAAACGCTCCGGAGGTTCGAACCCGAAGACCTCCCTACTTCCTCCCGAGTGTTTAACCGGTTGAGCTAACCTCATATTCAGTAATACACTGCGCTTCTGGTTACTAAAGTTAACAACACATCATCAGATGGATTAAACTACTAACTTGACTACAGAAAAAGTAACGCACCACCATTACTTCCTGTCTTCCACCATCGGCAAGGGGTACATTGCAACAATTAAACTCTTCTCTTCTTCTGTTTATGCGCAACCTTGAAGAAAAAAAACTGGGCGTCCCTACTCCTTGAAGTTGCCATGCACGACACATATCCTTCTTGATCAGTACACCATCTTCTTCTTTCTGCCCAACTACTCAGTACCGGTTTCAAAGTCCACAACAGCAGACAGCCACTCACCTCAGAGTTTGAGCTCACCAACTTCCATAATTCCCTCTTGAAACTTCCACCCACGAGCTCCTAACTAGTCTCTGCATTCAGATTTCTTTCCTGCCTCTGTCCTCTGATTAACACTCTTGTTCAGTCCCTCCTTCAGGTATACATGCCCACGTTGTTGCTCGTCATAGTTTTCTCCTCCTCGTAGTACACTGCGGTCAACACTCCAAGTATGGGTTAGCAACAAAAATAAAGGATTCCCTCAGACACACAGACCTGTCCCATTCTCGGTTCAGTAAAAGCATACCAGGGACTGTCTTTTTCCAACTCCCGCACCCATGGAATCAGTAGCAACCAGTGATGTAATAATCACTCACCCAGCTTCTCTCTTGAGCCATCGTCTCACTAAATCAACTCAGTTTGCTCTGAAAACAAGAATCCATTTCAGTGTGCAAATTCTTGCAACAGATCGACTCAACTGCTCTTTTCCAACCAGAGTAGACACCAGTTGCTTAAGCCCCTCTTTTCCTCTATTTTTTATGCCCAGAATGCATGTGAGACTTTCTAATTCTTTCATTGGCCTGTATAACCCGTATGCAACTCCACGTTTCAAGTATAGCAAAAGTTCCCTGGCAACTGCTGCATCCTTTTTTTAAAAAAAAACTGATAAAGACCAGCACCACACTGGTGTGGATATCAGTCCAGGTAAACCATGAGCAGCATTGATTAAATACCTTCTCCTGTTCAAGTTCTTATCGAACTCCTGCGCAATTTTTGTAGCTTCCTTGCAAGAACTCTACATGCTAACTACGGTTACAACTCTGAACTTCTGAAACAGTTCCCTCCAAGGACCTCCTAATAGGTAAGACCATAAACCAGAAAAGAAAGAAAGAGAAACTCTGTTGTGTTAGTTCTCCTTATTCTTGATTTTCTATTCCTGACATACTCCTGTTAGTTGTGTTTCTTTGTCCTTCTGGTCCTGCAAACGTGCTCTCTTCTCCAAAAAATAACCAGACAGAATCCCCCAATAAACAGCAGCACTTTGGTCTGAACTTCAGTTCAGGTAAGCTCCAACTTGATAGCCCTTACAGATTTCTTTTTCCAACTTCGCTCTTCTGTATACCACACTTCCTGAGGTGATATGTAGGGTGAGTCGGCTTATTAACGAATGTAAAACAAGGCTTAAGCCTTTACTAAATTGTTAGCCATGTTAGAAGGTTGGAAAGAATAGAAAAGAATCTATTATATATATATATATATATATAATTCACTTCAGTATTCGTCGTTTGTGGTTTTCTGAGATTTGCTTGTGTTTTCTGTTTACTAACTTCTCAGAGGTGCAGTCCTTATGACCTGGGGTGTTTTAAAGTTCAAACCATATGAAGATAGATGACTGTACTATCTAGGGGAAACAATTGGCATACCAGAACATAGGTAAGAATTGGGATCTCAGGGTAATTATCAGGTCCTGAAACTTTCATTAAGTTTCTGTACACTAAACTTCTCGAAGTGATCTAAAAGATTATGGTTGCTTACTGACTGACCTAAAAACTTAATGAAACATGGGGCTAAGTGTAAACGAACTGAGGGATTTGGAAAAAGAGTAAAAATAAATGAAACCACAGTTAGCAACTCGAACTAACAGGAACATGTAGCAGTTTTCATAATTCCTGTTTCTCGGTTTCCCTCTTCTGTGCAAGAGTTTTTCAGAGTGTTGTCTTGGGGATGCTTGGAGTCAAAGACGGGGTAGACTACAGGATCAAGTGAGTGAGCAGGTTGAGAGAGAGCTGAAATTAGATTAAAAGAACAGAAACCAACAATAGCAGAAAACTTCACTTCTATACAGCTTGCGGCTTTCATCTGGTTTCAGCTCAGGTTTACAGTTTTGGATCTTTTTTTTCCTTCCGTGTCTTTGTACAAGCAGTTCCTGTAAGATTAACAAGGTGGTGTTGGGATGGGTTGGAGTCATTTGACATACTAAAACAGAAGAAAAATTTTATCAGTTTCATGGTTCAGGTTACAGGTTATGTTTCAGTTTTTCTGTTTTGGTTTCCAGTATACAGTTTCCGGATGAAACTATATCAGGCTAGTTCCAGTTGCTGAATTTTGTTGTTTCAGTACAGAAGTTTTCAACGGTAATAACCAAAGAGTCTTGGAGCTGTTTTGAGAGTAAAACTGTTTTGAGAGTCAAAACTGTTTTAAGTTAAAACTGTTTTGAGAGTTAAAACTGTTTTGGAGTTAAAGTAATATAAAAACACTGGACTAACTAAGTTAGCATGTTGGGAAAGATTGAGGTTCTGATTCGTGAGACAAGAAGAAAAAATCAGTTTCATAGATTCAGTTTTCAGTTTTCATTTCCTGTTTCAATTCCGTATGATCTGGTACAGGAAGGTTTGAAGGAGTTTTATTGGGTTGCCTATGAATCTAAACCACCCTAAGATACCTCAGTAAGATTATAAGTGTTGTGGGATAAATTAGAAATCAGATAGGTAGACAAAAGAAAGCCAGAAAGGAAAAAGTTAGAGGAAAGGATGACAGATTTTTGAGTTCAGTTTTCAATTTTCTTCTTAAGACTTGTGTCTCTGTACAACCTTGTGCAGAAGGTTTATAGGGGGGCATTGAGTGGTAAGTGAACCTAAAACTGAACTAATACACTTAAGTATGATATAAGCACCTTAGGGATGAAATTGAAGGCAGTTTAACAACCTGACAGAAGAAGGAAAAATGGGTTGCGCCAGTTCTATTTTCCCAGTCTGTCGTTAGTAAGTTGTTGTTGTACATAAGCTATATGAATGTTATTGTGGGATGAAGATGGACTTAAAATCTTGCTAATTCATTCTACTAAGGTTGTAAACTCGTAGGGAGAATCTTGGAAGTCAGTTCACAGCTAACAGATTAAATAAAGAAGAGATGCATCATGTTGGTTTTCAGAAATTTCGATAAGAAGTTGCTTCTGTATAATTGAGTTACACAGGGATTAAGGAGTTGTTTGGTCCTAAAATGAGCTTAGAACCCTGCTAATGCAACTACCTAAGAGAGTAGACAGGTTGGAGAAAGTAGAAAACAATTAAATACCTCAAACAGCAAGGTTAAATGGAAGTTTAGATTTCGATATCTACTGCCTCTTGTGACTGTTACCCATGGGCTAAGAAGGCTGTAATGATTTTAATGAACCCATAAAAGTACTAATATATATATAGCTAGAGGGTGAAACATTTTGGGAAGTTTAGACACTATTAGATACATTAAAGGTGTGATAAGATAAGGTTGTATACAAGAACATTATTTCGGTTTTGGAAACTTGGTGTCACGGTATAAGTGAACTCCATAAATACATTAGGAGTTATTGTGTAAATAATGAGCTCAAAACATAACTACTTAGCTAGGAAAGGAATACCTCTTAGACAAGTGCAAATCCATCTTATATAAACTTGCTACATGGTTAGCGCATAAAACCGCTCTAAAAACATTAACTAAGGAAAGAGGACTCAGTTAATGTGTGAACATCCTAGGAGTAAAATAAGCCTAGAAGTAGTGCATGTGAAGTTCTAAGAGTTGTTATAAACTAAGCATCTAGCAATATATCTAGAGAATAACGTACGATATAAAGTGTCATCACATGAGATGATAAACTGACACATTGTTTTTAAATTAACACTAGGGCCGTAGCGAACTCCGACCGGGAACTCCGAGTTTGAGACGACTCGTACTTCTGAATAAGGTATGGACATGTGTGGTTCGTATGTTGCCGTGTTACACGGCTTGTGTGTTGTGTGCTTTGTTTGGCATTGACTCTAAGACTATAGCATGAAATTGGATTGCTTCTTGTGGCTTGCTTATATGCTTGTTATATATCCTTGTGGCATATTACTTGCGCGCACACAGTAGTTTAGTCCCTTTCTCGCTTATGGAACTTGAGACGAACTACTACGAATTATGAAAACAAAGAAAAACTCAATAAGGGGAACTCCTCTCTAAACCATTGAGGACTACCATGACACCCACTATGGTGTCTATTCATTAATGATAATGAAGAGCAAGTCTCCTTTGGTGAGACATGACGAACCACGTAGACAAAACAAAAGAGCTATACAAAGAGATAAATCCTCTCTAACTTTAGAGAACCGCTAATGACACCCACTATGGTGTCGAGATTTTAATGATAATGAAACGAAAAGTACCAACTGTGAAACATGAGAATAACCCGGGAAGACAACAGCTCGGGCCGCGCGGTATGGATGATCGGGAGTTGGCATCTGCATCAGATCCTTCGACCGTCTATGATGGAATATATTTGGGGATCCCTGGGTGACCCTACTTTCTCAGCACATCCTGGAGTCTAGAGAGACTCCGCTTTCCGACCCTGGGTGTCGGGAATGGGGGAGTGAAATTGGTGAAGCTTATCCTGGAGTCTAGAGGTGACTCCGCTTTTCTCGACCCTGGGTGTCGGGAATGGGGGACTAGCTATGGAGGAGACGTCCTCCAACGTGCGGTGATAAAAGAATTCACAAATAATCCTTAAAGAAACAAGGAACGATTAGCACCTACATAATGAAGTCTCGGGATCTAATCTATATCGCCTGACTCGGTGCCAGAGAATAGAGGAAAACATGTGTAATGAGACCAAGCAAATAAGAAAATTCACAAATGTGATCATTTAAGATACAAGGAATGAATAGCACCTACATAATAAAGTCTCGGGATCTAACCTACATCCCCTGACTCGGTGCAAGAGAAGGAAGGAAAAACATGTGTAATGAGAACAAGAAAACGATACGTAATCTCTTGAATGATCCCATAGTGAGGATCGACGGTATAATATACCTGCGCACACGTCCTATAAATTACTTGATTGTTGTTGCTACATTAGCAGCTTATTGTGCTTGGTTGCTTATTGATATTGCTATGCTCCTTGCAAAGTTGTGCTTGGTTGCTTATTGATATTGCTATGCTACCGATGAGTGTGTATGGCATCATGATGTGTTGATGTGTGCTTTACTGCTTTATTATAGCATGTAAATTGACTTAATAATATTCAACCAAGTAGTCGTGTAGCCCGGTAACATGCGGGCTTCACACGTTCATACTCAGCGTAGTTTGCTGAGTCCTTTACACCCAATTTTTTTTTTCAGGTCTTGTGCCAGACGATAACGGAGCGTAGGCGGGATGGCTACCATGGGGGTAGTCCATCTGGGCAAGACTTTTAGTAGTATGCTTCTAATGTATGGGTTGCACTTTCAGTTTATGTTGTTGGATTAAGAACTTATGTTGTAGACTCTCGGTACTCGGTTTGTATCTTTTATGTTGTATTTGGACTTCGTTAAGGTTGGACTTCCAGTCACTCAGACCGTAACTTGGAGTTAGTAACGTGGACTGTCAACCACGTGGGTGGTTGGCGTCTGTAGCACCCGAATAGGGTAGGAACCGCTGCGTAGACATCTTATGTTACCATTAGGCGCGTCGTTTAATTGTGGATTGTTATTCGGGGGTGTTACACATACTCAGCAGGGGTTGGCTCCATACCACAAACAAACATTTTTGCAGGTATGCTGCTTCCGGTGTCGGCAAAGAGAGTGACGCGCTGGGTAGTTTGATTACAGTTATTTAAACATGCACTGTTGCATTTTGATACGAACCTAGAAAACGTGTATAGGTTTTGGATACATAGAAAGCTCACTGTGAATGTATTTTATATTGGTTTGGGAAGTTTAGATCTATCTCTTGTTGTCACTGTGGGAAAATGTTTCGTATTTAAGATTACATCAGTAGGCACGTTATTACTCGTATAGGCGAGTAAGAACGGTGACACCAGTAGTACAATTGTTGAGATTACCGCTGCGATTACATTGTTAATTAAGTTGATTAGGAGCCGAATAGAGTAGGGGTGTTACAGTACACCTCACTTAATGGCACATGACGGATAAACCCAACACACCACATGAAAAAACTTCACGTTCTACATCATGTAAACACACTAGTTTAATTGACTACTCACACTCAGATTAATTTACTATCTAAAAGAAAAAAAATAACTTATTATTCATATTACCAATGATAAATGTTTTACCTTAAAATCAACTCTTGCGCTTATAAAACATGCCGCAATTTTGCTAGCACCTACGACCGTAATTAAATTCATGTCTTGACCAATTATCATTTGGAATGAAAAATAGAGAGCAAGATTTTTTTTTTATAGTGACCATTAATACAAAATTTTAATTTAAGTTGGTCAATACATTTATTAATCTATAGTTAAAACTTTATATATATAAAAGTTGTCCATTCAATTTGATTATGTCTAACCAATAGACGATAGCAGTCTTGTTCGGATGAGGATTACGTGGCGGGCTATTAATTTTCATGAGCGATGAAACTTTAACTTAATATGTATGTCATCTCATTCTTTAATTTATTTTTGGCAGTCTGTTCATCGTTATAGGACAGCTTTTATGTTGATGTATTTGATTAGACAAGTTTCATAATAATTTTAAGTTAAGATGTCAAATATTATAGCTTATTATTTTTAATATTATTATTACACTACTAATTTTACTATGTCATCATATCTATCATACACAATGTATCTATTTTAACATACTATTCACATAAAAGTATCTTTATTATTCTTAATATATATCAATTAAGTATTTGTTAAGATTTTAAAGAAATAATAAATGGATATAATATTAATCTTTTGAAGTATATTTAAACAATATTATAATATAATGTATCCAAAAACTATTTTTTAGTCTTATGAGTAAATATATTAAATAAATTATATTATCATGTCTATTAAAGGGAAAATTACATCCCCTACCTATGATGTTTGGTGAAATTACATAACCCACCCACGAGGTTTCAAAAATCACTTTGCCCACCCATGTGATTTCCTCTATTTATCTTACACCAAATCCAAAGTTTTTAAAGCTCATATATGACCTGTGGGACCCAATGGAAACATTTGACATGTCACACGTTTCATTGGGTCCCACGGATCACATATTGAAATACCCCTGACATTTAAATAATTAAATATAAGTAAATAAATATTATTTGAGGAATTATAAATATTATTTGGAGGTTTATTAAACCCTGAGAAAATATATAAACACTTTGGCGTTAAAAACGCACCTAAACTCCTTAAGGTCAAAAACGTGCGTTAAAGCCCGGCCTTAAGTTAAACAAGTTATATAAGCTATAAACTCCACATGAAGTTAACCAAACATCATTATTTAACATTATAAAGTGAATACACTAGCTACTTCCTCAAAAATAAACAAAGTGCTCGGACGAATTTCTTAACGCTCCTTTTTACCCAGTTAGCCCGGGAGTTGTGTTCTGAGTGGTTATAACCCCATATAATTCAAGGTAACACCTTAAAATATTATTATTGACTATAAATAATGTCAATAAACACTTGGAAGTCATAGCGACTAATTAATTCCCAGAAAAATCCTTAAAGCACAAAAACGCACCTTCGGGTGTCACAAAAATACGTTTTACGCAATTGCCTTGAAGCTTTTGAGGAGCCACGAGTTGATAAACTTAAAAGTGGATAAAATGACCATCTAAATCAATTGATGGCAGTACTAAAATCATAGTATAGATGGGGGCGATTTTTAGGACAAAAAGGTACCTAAAATCAGCATTTTTACCTTAAAACTTTCATCTTTTACCATAATAAAAATGTACCAATTAAATGCTGGAACCTATTACACATATTAGTATGGTCTTATTACAACATAGTGTAACAAAATTTAAATGAAAAATAAATCCCAATTGACCCCTATGCTAGGCGTTAAAATGGGTATATAATGGCTAGATTTCTACAAAATATTGTCTTATACAAGTGTGACTCATCTAGCATGTGTTACATTATAATGTATCAAATAAATACTATCAATTTGAGCCTCCATTTACGTGTGTACCTGCAAAGAAAGGACAAGACATTAGATAATCAAAGTTATAAGAATTAAGTTACATAATATGACAAAGCCTAGGACTACTTTATACTAGTTGTAAGAACCAAACAAAACTAGTCTCCTATGGCCTCTTGTTGCAGCCGATAATGACCAAGGAAAAGGAGGAAATAATTGTCATACTTTAGACAAGATAATACAACACCTAACTAGCATGACTCATTGCCTAACACAAACAAAACTAGATGGACCCAAACAGCACTATATTACCAAATTGTTACAAGAATTTAAAGCCATCCATTTGCTCCATTTCAGCCGGCCACCTACAAGGAAGAAGACAAGGTTAGTTCAATTAATCAAACATGAAATACTAAAGAAATGCATTATCTAACTACCTAGCAAATATATCATGATCTTATGTCTCAAAAACAAAGAAAAATCATTGCCTATATGTCCAATGCATTACCGAAAAGCAAGGCAATAATAACATGGGACACCTAACTCAGCCTTGTCTTTTAGTTCCAATTGACAATCAATGTCTCTTATTCTCTTGCCCACCCAGCCGTAAGTATGTCTAAATTAGAAGACTTTTGTAGTAAAATTGAAGATAAATAAAACAAAGAGAAAGACTACAAATGGACAATTATTTTGTCAAATAGTTTTGCTCTTGCCAAGCCTTATGTCTACGTGAGTGTAGCTCAGTTCTTCTTACCTTCATTTCAACCGAATGGGTAAGCTCTCTTCTTCCTCTCTTTTCTTCTTCTTTCCTAGCTTCAAGCTCCAACAATGGAGGTTTAAGTCCTAACTCCATTTTATGTCAAAATTCCTAGCTAATTCTACAAAACAAGAATCAAGTAGCATATCTGTTCAAGAGGTCTGACTTCGGGAGAGATTCTGTAATTTTAAGTAAGTTATCTCGAAATCTTCCCAACATCAAACTTGTTCCTCTTCGAATTAGCTTTCCATACATATAAAGATCATTAATTTTCATGGTGTATTCCGTTCTGGGTGAACAAAAGAAGGCAAAGTGGTTCACAGCAGAAAATCTGTTCAATAGGTCTCATCTCGGGAGTTATTCTGAATTTTCCGTAAGTTTTCTCAAAATCTTCTCAACACCAAAGTTGTTCCTCTTTGAATTAGCTTTCCATACATATAAGGATCATTAATTTTGGTGGTCATTTCAGTTCTGGGTGACAAAAACCGCAGAGAGTGTGCAATCTGGAAATTTCGGTAAGATATGGTGATCCCTATCTTCCACCATTTGGTGTCTATAATTAGTTCCGAATTTTAGAGTTTCTAAACCTATGTTCTCTTCATTATTTCATGAAGGAAACTTGGATCTTCAATCATCACAAGGTGTATCAAAAATACCTTGTTAAATTCCTAAGGTAAACTCTTGTAAAATTTATTACAAATATTATTTATAAACTCTTGTTAGAAGTCTAACAAATGAATCTCCTAAATATTCATAAGGAGGCCGAAAGTTCTTCAAGAAAATATCATTGGAGAAGCTTGGAGTTCAAGGAAAAATCAAGTACAAGAATTATCTTGATTTAAGGGGTAAGTTTGTATAAGTAAGGTTTATTAAGTTTAAGCTTGATTTAAGCTTCAAACTTTGGTATAAAAATTTTGTAGAACCTTTAAATTAATTAGGACTGAAAATCATTGGTTATAATAACAAGAAAATAATTTATAACATACAAGGTAAGATTATTACCTTAAGGTATAAATATGTGTCACAAAAATTAATTAAGATGCATATATATTCAAACCGAAATATTTGAGGATTAAATGTCCTATTTTGAGTTTATAAACATTCTAAGTCATTAGCATAATTTTTAGAAGTGTTATATGGCTTATATACAATTATAAGTATTTATCATAAGGTTTAAATCAAGTTTTGGAAACTATATGGTAAAATAAATCAAGGCCGAGAATAAAAGGTATTATTTAGTGATTTTCGAAATATATAAGTATATTAGCTTATATTATAAATTTTGGAGTATTAAAAAAAATAGCTACAAGTATTTAAATGACTAGTTAAATAAGTTATGTGGCTAAATGTAAATTTTGAAAAGTTTGGAGTACAAATAATAAAAACCGGGAACATAAGGGGTTGTTTGGTATATTTATATTATAATATAAGGTTGGAATTGATATTATGAATTTTTGGTGAATTTAAATAAGTGTTTAAGTGTTTAAATAACAATTTATAAAGTTTTGGAACTATTTTGTAATTATTGAGAAGTTAAGGAGTGAAACCGAATTACATATGATTTATGGGCATATTAAAGTATTAATTGTGAAATTAAGTCTTGGTCAAAGTGTTGACCAAAAACTCTGGGATAAAATGATTTGTGACATAAATTATTAAGTTTATAAAAGTTTTGGGGTGAATATGTAACTTATGGAAGTATATATGAAGAATAGAATTTAATATGGGTGGATATGTAATTTAAGAAAAGATATGGGTTACTTTGGTTATTTTAAGAAATAAAATATTTAAACTATAGTTTATAAGTTAATATGTAACTTATATAAAGTTTTGGGGTTAAAAGTGTGAATATAGAAATTATATGATTACACCGAAGAGCTTATGGACTCAATTGGTAATTTATAAAATTGGTGGTATTAATTTGTAATTACCGAAATAATAAGAAGTATTTGGTGATTTGTTTAAGTAAGGTGGTTAATTAATATTTACAAAGGTTAATGTGGATAAATAGTGAATTATAAAAGTCATAAGGTTATTTGGCAATTTATAGAAGATAATATTATTGTTTTGCAATTTCCGAAATTGATATGGGAATTTAGTAAATTATAAAAATATATGGTTATTTGGTAAGTAGTAAAAGTTAATGGGATCAAATATGATTACCGGAAATTTATATGTGGTTGTTTAGTAATTTATTAAGTTGTTGGGTATAATATATAAATACCGAAATATTAAGATTGGTTTTGTAATTTAATAAGGAAAGGAGGTAAACTAAGTAATATAATGTATTATGGTATGTTAAGGAATATAATATAAAGTTTATAAAATAATTTTGGTTATAATAAAAATGACCAAGGGATATAATATAAATGATAGGTGGAAATAATTATAAGTATATAATTAATGAGGTAATGATATACCGTATAAATGATAATTCATTATCACATGTGAGCTTCACATAAAATAATGAACTGGTAGGTTATCTAGAACCACTGTTAAAATAACAGGGGAAAAATAAATAACACACAGAGTTATTATACGACGAGAATAAACTCTACAGTGACAGTACTATAATATTTAATGAATAGTTATATTAATGTTACCCGGTACTGCATGTTTAAACAACAGCGTACGGGGAGGAACTACTGCACAGGAACGTGTCAAGCTAGCAATTACTTGGTGAACGGTATGTTAATTGTGTGGTCTGAATGTCCTAAGGATTATCCTAAGGTCCAGGCATTTTGTGTGATTAAATGTTTAAGAAGGATATCTATGATTTTATGTGATTGATATTGTATATGGTTCTGCTTAAACTGTTGCGTTGTGTTTTATACGCGAATGTCTTATGACTAAAAGTTTATACATCTAAACTGGAAAAAAAGACTAACTGACCTTTAGGTATTATTGAACCTAACAAGGGTCTATTGTTATAGTCTCATTCCAAGTATTGGTTATTATGTCATTGACAAAAAGGGCTAACTTATAAAGAGAGGAATCCGGATTGTTTCGACTTTCTGGTTGCGCATTGTGATCACTATGAGAGACTCAAGAAGGGAGTCACTCTAAATCCATCAGCCACATTCGGGGATGGCGGAATGCACTGCCGTTGGTGCACAGTTTCGACCGGATCGGTCAAAGTATATATTTATCCAGGGCCATAAGGTCAGCTGGTAACGGTTCCTTGGAACCCAGTGGGACACATTGTCCATTTTCACAGGTTAATAAGGGTTGTCTTGACATGACGCCTGAGGTAAAATTAATTTGAAAGGTTAAGTGGTTGGTTAAAAGGGATAAGGGTCATGTGACCTACTAACAAGAACAGTTGTTTAATGTGTGCCCCCTATTTGGGTTGTTGGTGGTGATTATTGTTTGATGTGTATTATTATGCACTAAATGTTACAGGTGAATTGTTATGTGATTACTCGGTGTTTACAGTATTTCTGTTATTCTTGTAAACCGGATTATCTGTAAAGAATCTAATGTCAAGATGGCTAAAACGACTAAAGGAATCTAGGTGACTTAAGATCACATTTAGCATACCAGCATTTCGATTGCTGAGCCCTTTAGTGGGCCAAAAATTCCAGGTTGTTGAAGAAGACTCAAGCCGAAGCGTGGGACATGGGGGTAGCTGAAGTGTTTTCACAAACATTGCCGGTTTTATTTTGTATTGTATTAAGGAGGAGAATGTATTCAGTTAGTTGCTCATTTAGTTGGTTTTGGTTTGTAATAATTAGAAGTGCTCAGTATCTGTTCATCACAGCGTTAGAAGTTGTAATGTTGGAAAGAGTAAGGATGTCTTGTTACTCACAAGGGTGAGTGACGGCGTGTAACACCAAGGTTAGATAGTTTTATTTTCCGCTGCGTTTTGCTATTTATTATGCTACGAGTTATGATGTCATCACAGGTTTAAGATTAGGGGTGTTACACATATGAGCTTAAAAATCTTTGGATTTCACGCTAGACCAAAATATAACACCTTAAAAATATGAGCTTAAAAAACTTTGGATTTCATCAATTTTGGACAACATTTAAGCATCTTTTAAGTTGATCAAATATTAGAAAAGTTGTCGGATGTAAAAGAGAGGAAACCACATAAGTGGGCAAAGTAATTTTTGAAACCTCGTAGGTGAGGTATGTAATTTTACCAAACATCATGGGTGGGGGTTGTAATATATTTTTTATATTTCCATTATATCAAAAGATTAGTTAAACTTTTATGTTTAAGCTTGAAAAAGTTCAAATTATCCAACAAAGTGTTGTTAAGTTAATAACATAAATATTAAAAAATTAGTGATGCAATTATGAAGGAGGGGGAGATGAAAAAGAAAAAGAATACTCTATTCATTATTTTATAAAGTATTACAAACCATACATATATCATAAACCCTATAAATTTATAAATTCTAAAAGTATTATAAATGGTCATGGGTTCAACAAATTGTATTGGATACATTTTGAACTATGGAAATATTGATAATCTCTACAACTACAATTTGTAATTCTTCATAGAAATATTTATCAATTATCATTAATATATTTAAACTGGTTAGAAGAATAGTTATTTCTTCTTCTTAAAAAAAGTAGTTTTATTTACTAAACATGGAACTAGGAAAACATTATTTCCATTCACATAGATTTATTACCATATTCATAAAATCAATCATTTTTTGAAATTATATTTGTTGAAATTTCCAATTGGTCATATATATATTAAGATTTGGTGACAAAGGAGAAATGTCCTTCACGGACCGACTCGATCACCACCTGGAGAAATGTCTGCCAGGGACGGACTCAATCCCCACCATTAGTTTACTACTGAGATGGTCTTCCTTGATTTTTGAGCCGTCGTCACATAGTTCATATATAATAATGTAGTAGCATATAACATATGTAAGGATGATAGTTAGCTACTTTTCAAAGACATCATGGTGGAAGTTAAAATCCTTTTTCCTTGAAGACATAATCATTTTTTGAAATTATATTTGTTGAACTTTCCAATTGGATATTATTATTAGTTCTAGAATAAACTGTTATCACCTATGTTTGCTGTTAGTGTATATTTATTTATATTAATCTTAATAAGTCATTAAGTGATATACTTTATTGATTGTGAAACTTTAAATCACTAAAATAAATATGAAGTTGTAGAAAAATCATAAAATCTGAAATTATAAAATACACAACAAAAGTTAGAATAATCAAACTTTGTAGAGTAAATTAATAGGAACTTCCTTAAGGTTCTGGGATAATAGAGTTAACCCCTTGTGTTTATCATAATTATTGATAATTACCTTGAGGTTAAGGTATCTTTGACTACGAACCCACGAACTATAACTTTGTTATAAGGAAGTTAACTAGTTGTTGACCTATCAGCTTAATCACATTTATAATGTCATGCTGAACAACATTTAGTATTAGTTTACAGAGTTTTGCTGATTGATAAACCTTAAGGCTACAAAAGTTTGGAAACAATACACTGAGTTGTTGGGGCCAATTTGACGTATTCATTTAACCTTTGGTTTTTACGTATCCACGAGATTATAAACGTTTTCACTGATGATTTTAAACATTTACATTAAGACAAACGAAAATATTAAGATAGAAAAAATGTTAAAAGTTGCACCAATGACAAGATAAATACGGTAATAAAAAATATTAGAAGGCAAAGAAATCTCATCAATTGTGATGGAAGTATTTACAAATTTCTTTGGTTCTTCAACTATATATATTCATCAATTTAGTATATGTAATATCTTACAATACATTTTTATATTATTTTCTATATATATATATATATACTTGTTTAATGTTATTATCAAATAAAGGCTATTAATTTATTTTTTTTGTATCTATAGCTATCAGATTAATTTTACTTAAGAAAAACAAAATGTGACATATCATATATATATACATTTCCTTTCCGGAGTGTTGAATTTTTTTCGCCCCTAAGAAAAAAATCCTCACTCCGCCACTGCACAATGTTAAGATTTATTTTTATATGTTAAACATATCAAACTTGAGCTAAATGCTTTGGCAGTGTTCGGCATTGTTGTTTTGTGGTTGTTTTGGTCTGACTTTTTGTGGTTGTTTTATATGTGAGTATATTATTGGAGTATAACGTAGGACCCACGTGAAACCCACGCAGGGACCACCCTTTTATACCACAAAACAACCCACTAACTACCGAGACCGAATGCTGCCTTTATTTATTCTTTTTTAGTAAAATTATTAATGTAACCATAAAAAATTTATAAAAATTGTTTTATTGCAAAATTTATCATAATATGTGTATAATCCACCATGCATTAAAATGTCAAGTGTTATATTTATATGTTAAAGAAAAATAGTTAAATTGGTCAAAATACTTTTATTTTATTTTTTGTAACGATTTGACTAATGTAACAACAAAATATTTTTAGAATTGTTTAATTAACAAATTTATCATAATATGTGTATAACCTAACGTACACGAGAATATCAATGAAACTTGTTTCCCACCAATAGTTTATAGATACCAAAACTTGAAATGGAAATACACTAACCATTCCGCTATTTGTATTTCCACCATACTCATTCCCACTAATTCTATTCCCATTCTCACTCTTCTCATATCCATTTACCAAGCATGCTCAAGGAAAAAGGATTTTAACTTCCACCATGATGTCTTTAAAAAGTAACTAACTATCATCCTTACATATGTCATATGCACTACAATACTATATATGAACTATGTGACGACACTAAAACATCGGGGAAGACCATCTCACTAGTAAACCAATAGCGGGGATTGAGTCCGTCCATGACTTACATTTCTCCTCCTATCACCAAATCTTAATAAGCCTGCTAAAGAGTAATACTATAATGAGAGAATTTGAAGTCAATTATTGAAAATCAATACAAATCACAAAAGTTGTTTAAATTTGTATTTTGAAATTATGTCAATCAATCCAACACAAATAATTGACTTGAATTTGACCATAACAAAAAAAAAAAACCAAATGACCCAAAACCTAACCCAAACTTAGAGCACCCAAAACCAAACTCAATCCAAAAAATCCAAACGAACCTGACTCAATCGTTCGGATTTTATATCTACGGTTGACCCGAACCTTAGTTAATTCGAGTAACCCTAATTGCCATATCGAGATGAGGGTAGACGGAACAGATTTGATAAAAGAGAAATACAATCTTACCTTGTATAAGTAAGCATCGCTCCAAGCTATTACCGACTGTGTTTGAAGACCACAAAAAGGCCATTTCCCCTGGCATTCTCTTCAACATCATCTCCAATTACCCCGCGTGTGTGCACTTTCACAAGCATTCAGACACACTTGAAAAATCCATTAATCTTACTTGGTCCTCATGTTCAGTCCATCATAAAAAGCAGATCTAAAGTTTACCTAAATAGCAGTGCGTAATAAACATAACCTACTCAACTTCTAGACGTATTAGAAGGTGTCATGGACGATTAACTTAAACCTCACGCCCAATAGGAAGATCATACTCGCCAATTCACAGTAGCCGACTCAACTATACAAGGGATTCTAAATCAAAACGAAAGAAAGAAATTATATCGGCCAACAGCATGTGAGCTCCTACAACATAGAACAGATAACAATAACAAATAGCTAATACTTGATAACACATAACAGCCAGAATTTAATCTGCATTTGCACCAATTGTTTACCAGTCATCTACAAAGCTGAACAAATAATATTATACAGTTAAAACAAATTAGCATTCTACATATGATCACTTCTTTCTCACCCATCAAATCACAAGCGCATACACCTTGGTTTACACCCTTAGAATTTGTAGCTTGTTGGAAAAAGCAATGGCAACCCAATCAGGCTGCGAGGAAGACCATTGCAACTGCTCAATCTCCGCCCCTGCCGTATACGCCAAAATAGGATCCAACCCACCTTCGACAGGCTGACCCATTGAAGAAAGATCCCAAATCAAAGCTTGCATATCATCCCCAGCGGTACAGATATGGCAGGAGCTATGCGGAGCCCAGGCAATAGCATTCACGCTTGACTGGTGCCTCTGCAATTCCACCACCGGCAAAGTGGGGAATCTAATATCCAAGACCACAACTTTTGCACTGTCCATGATAATTGTTGCCATGTACCTTGGATCCTGCTTGTTCCACCCTAACCTTACCAACGGTGTATCAGGCTCAGAACTCTCGTAGATGATGGTCGAGTGTTCCTTGTCCCTCAGATCAAAAACCCTAACCGATCCATCAGCCGATACAGAGGCAAAAACTCCAACACCACCCCAAGCGATATCATAAACTCCGTGTCGTGCGCTAGAGCTGGGGTATCAACCACTCCTTCTCCACATCCCAAATGGTGCAAGTGGTGTCGATACTGGAAGTCCCGATACGACGGGGCTCCGCGTCGTTCCAGTAAAGGAAGTGAGAGGCCCACAAAATTCGCTGTTCTTATTGCCGTTTAAGAAGGGACTTGAGCTCGATTCGTCGCCCGTCGTCGGAGATATGCCAGAGGCGGAGGAAATCGCTGGAGGGTGGCGCGGAGATCGGCTTCTGGACACTCCTTGTCTGGGCGGAGGAAAGATGGCCTTAGTGGCGGGTAAGGGTGGTCCAATGAGAGGGTAGGGTCTGGTCGGATCTCGCCAGTTGAGTCATCGAGCTGCACTATCTCGACGCGATATTGGTGTACTGCTCGCAGCAGGCTAGGAGATTGCTAGGCGGTACTTCTGTCGCGGCGCCACGCTCCAGTTCATGGCGTAGATGTGCCATGGTGCCTCGTAGGTGTAGATCTCCGACCTTCTGTTGGTCGGCTGAGGAAGCGTCTGGGTTTGGATCGCCACTTGCGCATTTGATTTTCAAGAATATGTAGGAAACTGAGGGCTGATAGAAAACAACGGACTTTTAAGTTTGGTAGAGATAGGGATGGTACGACGTTACCAAAGCAGAACCCGAAGGGAAAGAAGTAGAAGTAGCCGCATTTAACACAACCAGATCTTTTCCCATTTCGCTGGCTAGCTGGTTTGAGGCCGCTGCCATTTATTAGTGCGGTATACGTCTCCTTTGTATTTTGATATGTCCATTAGGCATACTTGGATTTCCAATTTGTTCGATAGAAAAATCACTATTTTATTTTGATTTAAAATATTTTTAAAGTTATAAAATTTATCTAAAACATCCAAATTTTATTATATGAGGAGTGTGAATACGATATGAAATCATATAGTAAAGAAGAGGAAGAGAGAAAATAGTTTTGAAAGATTTGAAGAAACTTTTCAAAGGAAGAGTGCAAAAAGGATGGAGAAAATAACAAAGGTGACGATCTAAAGATCTTCGACGAGTACACAAATGATATTAACACCTATGAGAATTTACGAGAGGCTCATTCTGAAGTACTTTATATGCTTTTTTTTCACAATTTAAGTTTAATTATGAACAAAAATAGAACAAAATTTGATAAAAAACAGTCAGAAAATCATATAATGATACTAGAGTAGTAGACACCGATGCCAGCTAGAAGTGGTCGGCCCAACGTCGGTGCAGTCGAGGGTTGTGACTACATGTAGGTGTCTACGGTGGCCACTACAAGTCGGCATCGTCGCCCGCCCCTTGTTAGCAGCGTCGCCGACTGCCCTTCCTAATGGGTGTCGGTTCCCACCATTTGACCCGGGCGTGGGCGCCTATCTTTTGTACCCGACGGCAGCGTGAATCCTATTATATCGGCATTGACATCTCTAGACCGATCTTAAACATGATTATTTTCTTCGTTCTAGCCTCGATTATGGATTTGTTTGTGCCCACATGTTCCTCTCTTTGTCTACTTCACATCATTTCACTCGTAGATAATTTTCTTGATATATGTGTTATTTCTGTTTAAGCACACACTTTTACCATCTACTTCAAGCACTAGTTGACCAAACATAAGTATTTGTTATTGTTTAAGGTGAGAATGATGGTGTATTTGATGACGAAGTAGTGAACGTAGACACAAGTCATCTATTCAGTACGATCCAAATATTTGCGGATAGAGAGAAGGTTGTTGCCCATGTGATACGCCTTGTCGAGAATAACATCTATTTAATGAGACAGACTGTGAGGGATGATGGTGAATTAGTACTGACATGTGAGAGGTACGACAAGAGTAGGACGCACAATAGCCAAGGTGAATCGTCCTCATCTAGTCAAAGGAAATGGTACACTACGAAGAAATGCAATTGCCCGTTTCACATAACCATCTGCAATGGGGTGATTTATGGGTGGTTAGTCTTGGTAATGCAGTCAGTGCATAACCATGAACTGGCTCGTAATCCTCACTTACACTTTGTGTGTCCTCGCTTTAGCGATGAAAGAGCAAGTATGAAAAGTTGGCATAGGAGTGGAGTTGCGCCACGGCAGATTTAGGCCCATTTGCATGACAAGAACCCTAAGAGCACGGCTAACAAAATATCGATTCATAATTTGGTAGCAAAATTCAAAAGAGAGGACCGTGGCGGGTGTACTAATTTTGCATCGCTCATACACTTGTTGGATGAACGTAAATACAGTTGGTGGTCTGACAAAGATGCAAGTAAATGTTTGCATTTAAGCACAGTCCGTGTTTGTTGGTTGTCCATGTTATGACTTATTTTTATTTGTTAACGTAATTTTGGCAAGGGATGATACTAGCCTGCGGCTTATCTTGTTCACGCATGAAATACCCCTTACTACTAAACATTATTTTAAACATCAAAAAATATTTATTAAGGCTTATACATGCCTTAACAATAAATTGAAAATAACAAAAGGTCATTAACAAGCAAAATTGTGCTTCATGACCATTTAGGGAAAACATGTGCTCTAATGAACTTGAAGGGTTGAGTAACCTCAATTATTAAGTCCTAATACTAAATACAAACATAATGAAACCATTCACAAAGAAAACCAAGACATAAAATGTGTTTTAACACAAAATGTGCTTTAAAACTCCTTAAAGCACATTTCTGAGAAGATTGTCTTTGTAAGTGGTTGTGGGTGGTTTTAGGGACTTGATTACACCTTAATATACTAATGTTACATAATGTACCACATTAGAAGGTCTAATTCAATGTTTCAAAAAAAAATCAGTAATATGGCATTGAATTGTGAATAGTACATAAATAGTGCAAAATTTAGCTTTCATTGACTAGCAAGGTCAACGGTCAACAATTGACCCCTTTTTTACCAAAGAAAGGCGGCAGAAATAAGGGGTGGATGACACCTTGAAATTTATCACATGAATATCTTACAAAAGGACATTAGTCACCATTTACTATTCATTACCTTACTTCATCCTTTATTTAAGATCAAATTTGATTTTCTCTTTCATCTCATCATGTTACAGCCATCCCCTTTGCTCCTTGAACTCTCCATTGTTGGGTTCTTGAGCTTCCATAGAAGAAAACCAACTCCCACTTCATAAGGTAATGCCTTAGGCCATATTTTAGTTCATTCTCTTCCTCTTTTCAAGATCTATCCAATGAACTAACTTCCAATCTCATTCCATGGCTCATCTTCAGTGAGTTGGTGTTTGAAGGAAGGGTGAAATTTTGGCTGAAACAAGAATAAGGATCAAAGTTTGGCAAAAATCAATTTTAAGGTAAAAATGTGCCTTAAGCTTGCATCTTCAATTCTATAATTTTAATGGCTGAATTCCTTGAGTTCATTCACTCATTATCTTCCCCTTATAATGTATATTCAGAAACCATTTCATATAGATCAAGGGTTGGCCGAATTCATAGCAAAATTCATTCCTTAAGGAATTTTTCAAAGGTAACTTCTATTAGCTTTCTACCTTGTTATGATCATTCTAATTACCATAGCTTTGTGGTGATTTTTATACTCTTCTTTCCTTCCAAAATTAGGCCATTTCAACCCTTGGAACCCTTAATAATCTAAGGTAAGTATACCTTGAAAAAAATCATGTTTCATGATTTATAACATTTCCTATGGTTAACTCGTGCTTGGAGCTTAATCATATCCTTATCTTGTTGTTTATAACATGTTAAGAATTTGAGTGAAGAAGCATCTAATTGCAAGCCAATAAAGGGAGAATTAAAAGATTTGGCATATAATATAAGGTATACACCTTAATATCATGTTAGCAAATTAAAATGTTCTTAAACTTATGTTATATATATTGCCGAGAGTGAAAAGGTTAGAATGGTCAATTTTGACCTTAGAATGACCAAGAAATTATTTAGTTAATTTTAACTAATCATTTAAGTGATTGAGTAACAAAATTGTCAAGATTAAGACATTATGTGGTAAATTGGTAAATATAAAAAAGATATGGGTAAGGCCGAGAGTTTACAGCATTTTAAAAGATAATTTAAGTGTAATTTTATGTTCTTAAAGCAAGGTTGTAATAAGGCCATGTCATTAGGCCATTTTATTAAGTTATTTAAGTTTTATGTACATTTAAATTAATTTATATACTTATTATAAAATTTGGGGTGAAAACTGTAAAAAAATAAAAATATAAGGGTTGTAGGTGAATATAGCTGAAAGTTAGGGTTTAAAATGAATTTAGATGAAAATGATAAGATTTTATAAAGTTTGGGGTTAAAATGTAATTATAGTAAAAATGGGGGTAAATTATGTAATTAATGAAAATTAGGGTCAAGGCAGTGTTTAGAAGGTTAACATTGACCATAGGAGTGGCCTTGACCAAATTAGATGATTAAATGATTTAATTATCAACTTATATTAAGTTTTGAAGTAAAATGTAAAAGTTACATGAAATATGGGGTAGAAGTGTGAATACCAAAAATTCTGGGTGAAAATGAAGTATAAAACATACTAAGGTCTGTTAGGAATCTTTGAGAATTTTTGGAGAATTATTTGGAGTTATATTGATAACTATGTATAATATATAGTTAAAACGACATTAATAAAGTTTAAGGAATAAAAGGGGTCAATTTGTAAATAATGGAAAGTTAGTGGGATGTAGCGAGATTAGAAAGAATACAAATGAGATTTATAATATGGTTATAATGTTATAAGGGTTGTGACAATTATAAGATAAAAATATTCATTAAGGAAGAATTAATGTATATTGTAAAGAATGCCATGTTAATAAATAGTTCCTATAATTCATATATATAAACAATATATGATATGGAGTGAATTATATAATGTGGATGTGGTTGGACAACCATATAATACTATGAATGAGATTATATAGGATGAGGAAATAGGATTATAAAACATTAGATAAGAAGTTATAATGTTACAATGCAACTGTGAAACAATGATCAAACCATATAATTCAAGACATTTAATATCAATTATATAAGTTTCTATACTTGGATAAACTAACCAAGATAATACAATTGACCAAGTCAACACAATTGACCAAAGATGTTCTGTTAAGACAAGATCCTTCAGTTTTGATGATAGCAAACCTTGTATTGTCTATCTAATGCGTTTGTCAAGATTCATGATTCAGATAGACAGGTGAATAAGTAGCTTAGCACACGAGGTTGCATGCGCATTTAGGTCATGAGTGGCTTAGCACGCAAGGTTGCAAGCGCGCTCAATCCACGACATGTGCCCAATCAGTCGGGCACCTATCTGCGAGAGCTCTATAGAACTTCTAGCACAGACAACCAGTCAGACACCGCACGAAGATATCTCTCATGCTTAAAGATGAAAATCAAAGACAGAAGACTGCAAGGGATCGACACATTCAGATAAAACACATACATCCTTAGGCAACTTGTTCACGACAAGCTCATGACAAAAGGAGAAGTTCATTAATGCACAAGATAACAAAGCTATAAATGAACATCATTACATAGCCGTAATGAATTCAGAAGAGGGCATTTATGAGCATTTAATGAGCCAAACATAATCAGGCAAGTGGGGCACACAAGTGGTGATCAACCTATTAAGAGGGCTGCCGCCAACTTGACCAACCATGAGGCAACACGTGGTTCAAGCCTCTAGATCAAGTTGAAGAAACTCTGCAAGTCTAGTGTGGCTGTTATGTGAATAATCGAAGTTGTAGTCGACTCCTAGAAGTCTAGGCATTAATAGGACGGTAGTTACATCCTAACAACCGTGTATATATACTTGCATTGATTCCATATGTAAGTAAGTCTGTATGAGAGAAAAGATAGAGATAATCTGGGCAAGTATGGATCAGACTTAGGAGTGTGTGTAAGTGCTACTGAGTTGGTGAGCTAGATAGGACTGGGTTAGAGTATCAATACATTGGGTATTTGATAGAACAACAAGTCGGGGAATGGTCGGTGAACCGTAGGCCGATAGTCAGGAGAGGGTTGACGACTTTAGGGGTAAAGTCGAAACTGGCCTGGGAGTCCGTGTGTGGGGCAAGGGAGGTTGAGTGAATTGTGTGTGTGTAAATTCTCAATCGAAATGTGTTTTCCAATTTAAGTTTATCTCGTATCCATTCCTAAACTATCAAGTCTTATTAGAGTCCACAATACGTCCACGACAAGTCGGGGACGCGTCATGAGCGCTTGCTGGTTTCAGGTTCATGTTGACCAACTCTAAAGTAAATAAGAGTTTATGTCTATAATGACAATTACAAGGTCAATACTTACATGAATTGTAATGATACATTTCCACAAAATCATGTATATATATATATATATATATGTATATATAAGTTTCCATATATATATATACATACATACACTGTAACAACAACATTGTAACACCCCAACCGTTAATCCCATGCTTAGCGTCTAATCGTCCTGTTAATCCTATTAGTTCGCAGCGGAAATACGACTTACTACGGCGGGTGAGACAATGCCGCTAACCGCCCATACGGCTAGCAAGGCTATTACTACTTACAGTGATGGTCTGATGAACATAATATACCGAGCTACTACAATTACTTACTAATTACAAAAGATAACATACTTGCATTGCTGGATTACCGAGTATTTTAAGGTATCGAATTACATCCTTTACCAATCCAACCAAAAGAATGAGTTCCTACCGGCTACTCATCTATACCAATTCCCCATTCTTTCTATATCCAAAAAGGTGTACCCCATGGTACACCGGCTAGTCAAAAAGCTATAGCCGTGTACTACTCAGTACACCATTCACAATTCAATGTTTGCAATCCCAAAAAGAATACTAAGGAAATAAAGCTACATCCCTTCACAGTCTTCATCCTTCTCTTGTACCTGCGTGTAGTAAAAACATCGCCCCAAGGGGCTCAGCAAAAGCTGCGTATAAACTCCGCATATACCGCGTGCTAGCTAGGGCACGCCGACTACTTGACGTCCACTAAACATGCGGTTCAGTAATTTCATACATACATGCTTTACATACAACATACATGCATATACAATTCGTTACACAATTCAAGGCATCAATACAATAGTGCATACATTACTTACCTCCACGATGTTAGCCAAGTTACGCATCCGGGTTAATCGGAATGCTATTTACTCTTTTACTCATTTCACTTACTTTCTCTTACTTACACTTACTTACTTTCATTTACTTTACTTACTCATTCTTACTTACTTACTTATACTCAAGTTAAGTCGGTATGACCTCCGGCCCGGGGACTACACCGTCCCACCTCCGGGATTTACTTGACTCACCAATCCGGGATGCTACCCACTTAAGGGATTTGGGCCGCGGACCAGTTTAAGAGTCAGGAATCGGATCCAACCTCTTGTGTCTCCTCATCCTCACGCGTGGCCGAAACTATATCGGACTTCTACTCATTCCAATTTAATTACCAATTTAAGTTAGATTGGTTAGCTTGTTAGGAATCAGTTAGAAGTCCAATCACATTAACATTCGGTCACAGTACAACACAACGTACATTCATACATCCATATTCATCCATACATTTCATGAATTATGCAAACTAAGATTTTAAAGATACTATACGTCAATATACAACACTACATATTCACAAGTAAACATGATAACTCCGATTCGTGCATTTATCTTATTTGGTGTTCAATTAGCACACAACACACAAATCAGAGTAACCAAGATAGCATACGGGGCATGAGGAATTCATACCGTTCACCGTCGTACTTGTAATCCGACTTTCCTTCGGTGTTCACAAATCAAATCCTATTATATACATACAATTGAATGGTTAATCTAACTATCATTAACTTTACTCGAGTATCCTTATGTTTCCTAATTCATACTTACTAAGTCTTTACATTCCTATATTTACACATGGTTTACTTCCTTCAAGTTAATTTGTTTCCTTACTTAACTTTGGTATACCTACATACGTGTACATAAGTAGATGTGGGTATACATATACACATACATATATATATACGTATAATTATTATTGAATTTAAATTCTCCTTTTTTTTAACTGGACCGAACTTGCAAGTCCGGTCCATTCCAGTAGCTTACATTACGGGAATTTTTCTGGCCCGACCGAACTTGCAAGTCCGGTCGCAAGTTCGGTCCATTCCAGAAGGTTTCAGACGGGGAGTTTTCTGGGTCGACCGAACTTGCAAGTCCGGTCGCAAGTTCGGTCCATTCCAGAAGGTTTCCCGTCTTTGTAATTCTAGGCTCGACCAAACTTGCAAGTCCGGTCGCAAGTCCGGTCCGGCCCAGTACTTCAGTTTTAAATTCTGTTTTCAGTCCCTCTTCTTACCCATTAATTCCTCATTGTTCCTACACTTAATCCCACAAGTTTTAACACTAAATAACTCTCATAATACACCTTGGTTTATCCAATAACCTATTACACATATCCTACACCAATTTACACCCTCTTTTCCTAAGTTCTATTTAACACTTACACTAGTTCTTCCTAGTGGTGTTTTGCTACAGATTTTAGTTCCAACTCTCTCCATCTATAGCTCCCTCTTCTAATGTCATTCCTAACACTTCTAATGCATTACAATACATCATCTACCTCTCTCAATTTACCCTCTAACTGTCTCTACCAAAATCTGTTACAACTTATACTTTTCACCTAGTTCTAATCCACTAAGTGTTCTAATCCTAGGTAAATTTTGCCATAACCTCCCCTATACTTTTACACTCTCACCACATTGTTTTCTCACACATTAACATCATCTCTCCTGTTTATACACCACAACAATACACAAACTCTCATACACCCATAACAACACTAAATCACTCTTAAAAATTCCTGCACATCACATCCAATTCCCATTTAGGTTTCAACAAGTTTTACATGTCTTTTAAAGGTTTAAAACACTTGTATTCTCCTACACATTACACTACCATTACATTACCATTTTACAATACATATTTTCATTACTAAAAATCTGTTACATACACATTTTACAAAGCTATACAAAGATGAGTATAATTACCTTGTTCCTTCTTTTAGTTTTCTCTCCTCTTCTTGCTTCTCCTTTCTCTCTCCACCGGTTTGTAAATCAAACCCTTACACTACAGCCCACATATATATACACACTTCAATACTAAAACTAACCCTAACCATTAATCAAGTTTTAATGTAAATTCCTAGGGTTTAGAAACTTCATTACCTTACAAGGGTGCAAGTGCTGTTTGGAATGGTTCAAGAACAAACTTTCAACCCCTTCAATAATGCCAAAATCGGCTATATAACAAGAGAACCAAACAAGAGTTTAGCTAGATTTTCGTTTTGCCCTTAAGGCTAGAAAAAGATGGAGTTTTGAGAATATTTTTACCTTAAAAGAACAAGGAGAAGAAGGTGGTTCTAGTGGTAGTCTTGAAGCTCCAAATGCTCCATACCCATGGAGATGAAAGTTCTCCTTTTCGAATTTTGAAAGGATAGAAATGTTCCCCTTGATGAGAGGATTCCAATGGTGTAGTTTTTATAATTTTTGGAAGAGGTTTGATGGAGTAACAAGAGAAGAGAAGGTGGTATTTTTGTGGGGGTTTACTAATTCTCCATTGATGTCGGTTTGGAGAAGAAGGAAGAAAAATCAGAGAGTGAGGGTGGGGGATTTACGTGAGAGAGGGAAATAGAGATAGGAGAGAGAGTGTGAGGGTGTGAGGTAGAATAAAGTAGGTGAGTTTTACTTTATTAATTTTGTTGTCTTGTAAATGAGTGAGTGAGTGTGTGAGAGAGTGAGGAGGGACCGGCTGGCACCACACACACACAAACTTTGTTTTTTTTAAAAAAAAGTGGACACATAAGTTTTGGTTATTTATGTTTCTACCCCCATAATTTCCCATTTTTGACAGTTTTTACTAATTTCTCGTTTTATTGATTTTATTGGTTCTAAAGCTTCACTAATATTTATTAATGATTATTTAGTTGACCAAAATTGTTACAAGTCTATTTGACCCGCTTAAAGTCACGTTTTCCCGGTTACCTCGAAAACGCGCTTTAAGGTTCGTTAGTGTTTTTAATCCGTTTTAAGGATCCGTTTTCTTCGGGATTTGTTCCCTCATGATTATTTATACTTAATTAAGCTTCTAAAATTATTAATTAGCCTAATTAATCACTGTTTTTAATTACGGGGTATTTCAATCTACCCCCCTTAAGAAACTTTGCCCTCAAAGTTGCTCAAGGTTAATAGTTTAATTAGTTCTACTCATTAGGCAACCAATTGCCATAATGTGTCCTTCTGCCACCTATGAGGTGTTTACTTCTCTCCACATTGCAAGCATACACACTTCAAGCATCATACACAATTCACATACACAATCCAACATTTCCAATTCATACCATTCCCCAATACAACATTGCAATTCACAATACACATTACACAAGCATCACACATCGTACATGCACACCCATACACTACACATTACACATACATACATACACATACCAAATTCACTTGCACTACATGTGCCATACAAAACCTATTACAATACCCACACACTAAGCAATGCTAACCCGAAGCAATGCAAAAGCAAAAGGGCTCTACCCCCCTTAAAAGGGGTACGACCCGTACCCGTATTACTAAATACTAGACTCTCTAGTCTATGAAAAATTGTGGGTACTTAGCCTTCATGGCATCTTCCAATTCTCATGTCGCTTCTTCGACATCGTGGTTTGACCATAGGACCTTCACCATTCGTATAGACTTATGGCGAGTGTCTCTGGTCTTCCTATCGAGGATTCTCACGGGGGTTTCAACATATCTCATGGTCGGCTCGATGGATAATCTCTCGGGCTCTAAGACATGAGAAGGATCAGCGACATACTTCTTGAGTTGTGACACATGAAATACATCATGGACACGTCCCAAGTCCTCAGGTAGTGCTAACCTGTAGGCTACGGATCCAACTCTTTCGGTGATAGTGTATGGCCCTACAAACTTTGGGCTCAGCTTGCCCTTCTGGCCAAATCGGAAGACACCCTTCATAGGTGAAACACGCAAGAACACTTGGTCGCCCACGGCGAACTCAAGTTCGCGTCGTCGTACATCCGCATAGGATTTCTGTCTATCTTGGGCTGCCTTCATATTAGTTCGAATCTGCTGAACTTCAGCTTGCACTTGCTCAAGGTACTCCGGTCCTATGATGACCGCTTCACTCGACTCATCCCAACACAAGGGTGTACGGCAAGGTCTACCGTATAGAGCTTGGAAAGACGACATCTTAATCGAGGCGTGATAGCTATTATTATACGAGAACTCGATAAGATGAAGCTTATCTAACCAACTCCCCTGAAAGTCCAAGGCGCATGCCCGAAGCATGTCCTCAAGTGTCTGGATGGTCCTTTCTGTCTGACCGTCGGTCTGAGGATGGAAGGCGGTACTCAACTTCAATTCTGTACCCAGCGCTTCCCGTGTAGCTCTCCAGTATCTTGAAAGAAATCTGGTGTCGCGGTCAGATACTATGGTTTTCGGAACTCCGTGATGTCTGATAATCTCCTTGTCAAAAAGCTCAGCTAGCTTCACTACCTTCCAGGTGTCCTTCATCGGTATGAATCTGGCAACCTTGGTAAGGCGATCGACTACAACCCAGATCATGTTGAGTCCTCCCCTGGCAGGTGGGAGTCCTACAACAAAATCCATGGAGATATCATGAAATTTCCACTCCAGAACTGGCATCGATTGTACCATTCCGCCCGGTCTACGATGTTCAAATTTCACTTTCTGGCATGTTAAGCATCTCAATACAAATTCTGTCACATGCGATTTCATTCCAAACCACCAGAAGTACCTCTTCATGTCTTTGTACATCTTGGAGGCTCCTGGATGGACTGACAATGTGGAACTATGTGACTCTCGCAGGATGCGATCCCTTAGCTCTGCATTGCTTCAGGGGACGCATAGCCTGCCATTCAACCGAATCAAACCATCTTCATGTAGCTTGAAGTCATACTTTTTCTTCTCAAATGTACCATTCTTGATCTTTTGTCTGATTTCGGTTAGGTAAGGGTCGCTCAACTGAGCGTCTCGCACCTCGTCAACCAAGCTAGAAGAAGCGAGTAGCGAATAGAGCGAGTGTGCTCGACGACTCAGGGCGTGGGCTACAATGTTTGCCTTCCCTTCCTTATACTCAAGTCGATGTCGTAGTCTGAAAGAAATTCCATCCATCTTCTCTGTCTCAAGTTCAATTCTTTCTGTGTGAATACGTACTGTAAGCTCTTGTGATCGGAGTAGATGGTGATGCTTACCCCATAGAGATAGTGTCGCCATATCTTCAAGGTGAAGACAATGGCTCCTAACTCTAAGTCATGTGTCGGGTAATTCTCCTCATGCTTTTTCAGCTGGCGGGAGGCATAAGCAACAACCTTGCCATGCTGCATGAGTACGCATCCCATTCCTTTGCCTGATGCATCACAATATACCTCAAATCCCTCTATGCCCTCTGGAAGAGTAAGGATGGGCGCTGAGGTCAATGAGTCTTTTAGTTTCTGAAATGATAACTCGCACTCATCTGTCCATACAAACGGTGCATCTTTCTTCATCAATGTAGTCATGGGCTTAGCGACTTTCGAGAAGTCCTTTATGAATCTCCGGTAGTAACTGGCTAGACCAAGAAAGCTCCGGATGTCGGTAACAGTCTTAGGTCTAGGCCATGATCGTACAACTTCTATCTTAGAAGGGTCAACCGAGATACCTGCGCTCGAGATGACATGACCAAGGAATGATACCTGATCTAGCCAGAACTCGCACTTGGAGAACTTCGCATACAACTGGTTCTCGCGCAGTGTCTCAAGCACTTTCCTCAAATGAAATTCATGTTCCTCTGCTGATTTGGAGTATACAAGTATGTCGTCGATGAAGGCAACAACTGAAGTGTCTAGCTGCTCACTGAATAAACGATTCATGAGGTCCATGAATTTTGCTGGTGCATTTGACAAACCGAATGGCATCACTATGAATTCGTAGTGGCCATATCTGGTACGGAATGCCGTTTTCTCGATGTCTTGCTCTTTGATAGCAATTTGATGATACCCAGAACGGAGGTCAATCTTCGAGAAGACTGATGCTCCTTTCAACTGGTCGAATAGGTTGTCGATGCGGGGCAATGAGTATTTATTTTTTACTGTGACCGCATTCAGCTCGCGGTAGTCAATACATAGTCGGAGACTACCGTCCTTCTTCTTCACAAAGAGGACCGGTGCTCCCCAGGGTGATACGCTCGGGCGTATAAACCCTTTGTCGAGTAGATCACGTAGTTGCTCCTTAAGTTCTGTCATTTCAGCAGGTGCCATGCGGTACAGTGCCCTAGCAATGGGACCGGTACCTGGCAAAAGGTCAATTTCAAATTCAACCGCTCTCGGTGGTGGCATGCCGGGTAGCTCCTTAGGGAATACATCGGGAAATTCGGATGCAATCGGTACATCATCACTGAACTCTGGATCTCTCTCCAGGTCTTGTACATAACATAGATACACTTCCTTGCCCCTTCTGAGCTCCCGGTACATAGCCATGGCGGATATGAGTATGGTCGAAGGCTCTCTAGGTCTCTGACGGTAAGATACGGTAACCCCAGAAGGACTTTTGAGCAGTAGTCGATGCTCGGCGCAGAGGATTCTACCCTTGTGCCGCTCCAACCAATTCATTCTGATGATTAAGTCGAATCCCAATCCATTGAATTCGATGAAGGAAATGGGAAACGTTTCGTTTTTGATTTCGATGGTGGCTGATTGGTAGTATTTGGTGCACTTTACTCGCTCCTTCGATGGGAGAGTAACCACGAATTCGGTAGCTCATCCGCATCTAGCTTCAACCTCTTCACAAATGATGGTGATACGAAAGTGTGAGAGGTGCCGAAGTCGAATAACACATTGGCATCAATGCCATTTACTGGGAAAGTTCCCGTTAATATGGTGCCGCTTCTGTCAGCTTGTGCTTCAGTGAGGATGCTCAGGTTACCTTCGGTACCGAGTCCACAATCTATTGGATTCACAATTGGATAAGTATTGATGGTGGACACAAGTGGAATTAAATCAACACTGCTCTTTATTGATAAACCAACCATCATACATACCGTGTCTCTAATACACATTACTAATAGATTACATGACACTATGAATTTAATACTTCCTAAAGGTAAGGTTCAGGCGTCCTGGTTCCATGTGTGTGGCATTGATTATTGCCGGTAGTGCCGTATTCAGTTTGACCTTGTTGATCCCGTGATACAGCATCCTAGAGTTTCCACCCATGATTAGGACATCTCCTGATCTCAATACCAGCTTCTGTGCGAGGTCCACACGCTTCTGCTCGCTATACAGGAATACGGCGTCATCACCAATGGACCAAGACACTACGGGCACTCCTTGTTTAAGAGATTCCGCTGTCTCATCCTTGTCTTGGTGTAACCCAAGTCGTCCTTCTTTCTCATAGAAGTTGACGATACAAAGGTCCGCTTCAAGTGCGGGGATTGGATCATGTTCACATTGTTGTGCAAGTTCTACTAATTGTGTGACGAGTGTCTGAAACTCTGGTGGTATTGTCGGTGGCGTTGCTCCATCTTGTGTTCGTGTCTCCTAGTATGTCTTGGTATAAGGATTCCAGTCCTTTCCCAGGCACACATCATTTTCAGCTTCATCTTCGCTCTACCGGGGAATTCAGGTGTATAAAATCCACCTTGACCCGTTTCTAGCTCGTTGCATCGTCGGATGATTGAGATTTGTGCCTCGGGTGGCAGGTATCCCTTTAATAAAATCATACCTGGTTGGATGACCTGACACTGTTGGCTGGTGTAGTAGTGGTTGGTGATGTCAAACTCTTCTTGATTCAGGTTTACCGGTATCGGATAACAGATACTAAAGCTTCCTATGGTTACGAATTTCATTTACGGTGAGTACTAATCTCAACTACTTCTTTTCATGCTTAATATACACTTCAATTTATTTACCCATGCATTCATTCAAACAGTTACTCTACTACTCAGTCATGCTACTCCAAGGATTAAAGGTTCGGATAATTACCTGGGCCGGACTTAGAACCGGACCCGTCACGGTCTATGACATGAAGGACAGGCTGCCTCTGAGGTGCACCCCTCTGAGGTCCCCGGGATGCCGGTCCCTGTGGTGCCTGCTGGGTCGGTGCGTCGCCAGATGCAACCTCCTTGCCTTCCCTTTGTTTGTAGTTTTGGAAGTTCCCCTTTGGCTTGGTGCTCTCTGGGCATCTATTGGCTGTGTGACCGGGTTTTTGGCAGTTGTAGCACTTGATTTCTCTTCCATAGCAGTCCTTGTCGGGATGGTCTTGGTTTCACTTTCTGCACACATAGGTGCGGCCATCGGAGAAGGTTTTGGTGGAACCGGAGCCAGAACCTAAGGTTTAGAGGGTTAGCACATGTGTGCGTGGATATACTAGATATGTTACTTGTACGATTACGATTTAGGAATAGAAGTTTACCCTTAGGCGGGTATGATCTCAGTGGCTTCGCTGCCACCGGTGCAGAAGAACCGAGTTGAAGAAGTTGAACCGGTTTGCCCTACTCAGCATGGGCACTGCTTTCACTTGGGAATTTCTTTTGGGATTGCTGAAAGAAATTTCCCTTCTTCTTTTTCCAGCTTTTACCCTGGTTCTGCTCCTCGCCATTGGTGTTCTTGTTGTTGGCCTTGCGCTTAAGCGCGGTTTCTTCATCCCGTAGTTGGCAGGTGATCTCAACGCGAGAAGCCGTGTGATAACACTCCTGAAGTTTCAGGTATTAGTCGGGATTCTTATTTAAGGAAGATAAGGAAAAGATTCAAGGAATTCAAGGAATTGAAATGGTACTGAGGGTTAACCGATATTTACCTGGAGGGAGGTAAATCGCGTATAACCCATACCGTACCGCAGGCGATGGCTCAGACCGCCATAGAAGCGATCGACCAAAACCTGGCCGGTGTACCCTAGATCGGGTAGAAGACGGAGAATGGAGGTAAAGGTGCGGTAGTACTCATCCACAGACATCTTGTCTGTCATCCTCAAGGCATCCAGTTCTAGCCTTTTCTTAGTCTTTACATGCTCCGGATAGTACTTGGATCGGAGGAGTGATGCGAAAGACTCCCAGTCGAATGTGGGGTCATTGACGTGCTCGTGTTTGACTAGCTTCCACCAATCCATGGCCGCGTCTTTCAGATAGTAAGCTGCTAACCTCATTCGAACTCCAGCAGGAGCTTCGAGGGTTTCGAATGCGGTCTCCATTTTGGAGATGTAAGCTTCAAGTTTAGCAGGATCGCTCTCGCCTCTAAAGCATGGAGGACGGAGATCTGCAATGGCCTTTACCCAGTTTACTTCTCTGGGTGGCGGGGGAGGGATTGGCCCCGCTTGAGTTTGCTGGTTCTGCTGGTTTTGTTGCATAGCTTGGATCACTTGTGGTAGCATCTGCGCTACCGTGGCGGCGATGATCTCAGCTATCGTCTGCGCGCCCGTTCCTTCAAAGGCTTCGCCTCTACCTCGGCCTCGGCCTCTTCCTGACATCTGAATATTTAACATCCACATTAGGCTCCGCATAATATGACTCAAAGGTCATGGAATTTAAGCAAGGTATCGTTCCTAAGAACGTCAAGGGTATCCGTTGTTAACAACGGTAGTTCTTAGTTAGGTTTCTAAGTATCCGTCTTAAGACGGTTGAAATCCTAACTCGGTAATCCCTATGCTCGGTAACTAATGGACATCAGAGCGACACTTCGCTCTGATACCACTAACATACTTAATCCCGATTAGATCCGAAAACCCTAGTAACGACAGTTAGTGTAATACCCCAATTCTCAGCTCTAATTTTTTTCTTTGTGAACAATACAACAGAAGACTACAACACTAGTCGGGGTGCTACCGCCACACCCACACTCACTGTGGATGCTAAGGCTTATTACCACCACTATACCAAATTAAGTTAAACTCTTAAACTATATATATATTCAAAACCCAACCATAACCTTACCCACCAACATCAACTAACATTTTTCAAAACTAGGTATTAACTTACACCATCTTTACTAGCTTATACAAAAGTGTTTAAACCTATTACCACTGAACTTAATTGAAATACTACGTCTTCTAGCTTTAGTCTCTAGTCCCTTTAGCTCCTCTCACTCATGCAACTTATTAACATGTTCTTGTGGTCAGTCATACAATCACAGAGAAAAGACCACAGGGCACATGCTAGAAAACAAACATCAGTAAAGCTGAGTAACTCTTGTCACCACATGTAAAATACATTTTATCTTAATGAAAACACTTTAAATTACTATATTAACACACATGTAACCAACCAAGTAAAAAACCATAAAACCACGACAACTCAAATACCAATCAAGAGATTACCACCAGAGGTTTTAATCAATTTTAGTCCTTCCTCCAATCCTCCGGCACACCTGTCTTTCGACAAAGGGCACTAAGGCCCTAGGCCCCTTATACAATTCTTCTACCTCACCCCATGTCCTTAAGTAGCACACCCCTTATAGATCATCAGCCTATAGAGTAGATCATGATGGCTTGCCCGTAATTCATTGGTAGTGGAAAAAAATCAGTGTTCGGCCTCCGAGGGCTTATAAGCTTGTAATACCAAGTACCAAAGTGAGTACCAAGTGTTTAAGTTATTCCACCACATCCTCAACCTTATTATAACATACACACAACATACCAAGAATAGTAAAAGTACATAACTACCATAACCAAGCAAAAACCAAGTTAGAACACATTATAAACATCTTGAAAATATCTTAAAAACAACTCCTTGTTTAAGAGCTTACCTTTGTATAAATTCGGCCCACCTTTTAACCAGTTAAATAAAATCATCTTAATAGTATTTAGCCAAGAAATAAAACCAAGATACCTTCTAAAACCTCTTCATAATTTCCATAGAAACCAGAAAGGTCTTAAAGCCTATTTTTAGGTCTTGTCTTACCCTTATCTCACCAAAAATCAACTGAAGAACTTACCCACGAACTGGAACATTGAAGGGTGATAAGAAAAACTCATTTTTAACTTAAAACCCATGGATGTTGTTCACAAAAATCACACACCAAGTTGGATCCAAGTTAAAGCACAGAAATCACAAAAACTGACTTCAAGAATCCAAGGTTTGTTTTTCCAAATTTCTTTGAAGCTCTTACGGTCTCTTATACATCAAAATAACCATCGAAAATTATAATCTCACACCATGTAAATAGTTAGAGGATTTATGCAGCCTAAGCTTCCAAAAAGAGCACCAACAGAAAGCGTCGCCAGAATTGACACATAAGGAAAGATTGGTGGAACACAAGAACTACTTGACTCCTTCTTGCCATATCTCTTCACCACGAGTTAAGTACTTCAAATAGCTCAATGTTAATACCAAGAAATCCCAGAGATTCGCCTGGAAAGACCTCCAAATCCTCATACTTTTACACGGCTTCTGCACTGAAAAGGAAATTGGCTTCTGGTTTGGTATTCTTGGGTGGCTTGCTTGCTTTACCTTATAATTCATATTTATATGGGTTTAATGAGGTAGTAGAATATGTGTGCTGTGTTTTGGAAGGCCTGGTTGTGGCTCTTTTCTTATAGGAAGAAGATGAGAAGTCTTAAGGCAAAGGAAAGGTAACTTAAGACTAAGGAAAGGTTTAATATGGTGACACCTCTCAAGAAACCTTCTCTTCTTCTATTGTCTATGATTTTGGAATATTATTGAAGGTTATTTCGTAGCTAGTCTTGCTAGGATGGAGGTAGCATCAATGATGGGCTGAAATGAGCATTAATGAGCATTTACGATTATTAAATGAACATTAATGTGGCCGCCAAAATTAAGGCCTTGTTTGGCTAGGTATAGCCGCCTTTTCTTTGGCCATGTTTGGCTAGGTGTTCTAAGGTTACTTCATGGTGAGGAAAGACAAGATAAATCTAGCTAATTCCTTGTTCTTGGTGTCACATATATGTGTAATTTCTTAAGGCACGTTTCTTCATGTGAGGGAAACCTAATACGTTTCTTCATGAGAGGGTTTTCCTAAATTTCCACACATACGTTTCTTGATGAGTGGGTTTCCTTCAAAAGAGGGTTTCCTTCCTGAGAGGGTTTCCTTCCTAAGGGGGTTTCCTATTGGACAACATGCTAACCAACAATTTCTTGACACCTTGTGCTTTCCGACACCTCGTGCTTAGGTTTACTAGGTTGCCACCACATGCTTGCTTCCTAAAAGGTCTCCCCCTCGTGCTTCGTCCAACTAGGTTGCCACCACATGCTTGCTTCCTAAAAGGTCTCCCCTCGTGCTTCGTCCAACTAGGTTGCCACCTCGTGCTTGGTCCAACTAGGTTTCCACCTCGTGCTTATTTCCAAGTAGGTCGCCACCTTGTGCTTACCTCAACTAGGTTGCCACCTTGTGCTTACCTCAACTAGGTCGCCACCTCGTGCTTCCCTCAACTAGGTCTCCACATCATGCTTACCAAGCTTCTTAAGGTGTTTCTTAAGGAGAAAAGTGGTTGTGACGGAGTAAACCTAGCTATAAAGGCATTTCCAACAACTAGAATTTTACGGTCTTGTAGAATTTTCTAAGGCTATCCATCTCTGGTTATTAGGTTTTCTTAGGGTCTTATTAAGTTTCCAAGGCTTCCCTAAAATTTTTAATGCCATCTCTATGGTTTCCGGGACTTTCGCGTACTAGGGTTTCTAACGTTTTTGGGACTTCCAGGACTTTAGGGTTTTCTCATAACTTGGGGTATTTCATTCTCCCCTCCTTAAACAAAGCTTTGTCCCTGAAGCTTAAGCTACCATAAAACTTAGTAACACCACCGAATATCAACCATTAATGTACAAGTCTCACTTATGCCATAAGATAACATTATCACATAAAATATCATCAAGCACAACTCCATAAGTCTTAGATATTCCTCATAATCAGATTAGACAAACATAATCAAGGCATAGCATGTCAGACATATCATGGTAAACATATTAATCACACGACCTCACTCCTGGATTACTCAAACCTTTGACTTCACCCTTATGCTTTCCTTAATCTTCATCCCCTCCTTAAAAATAAAGTTCTTTCCAATTTCCGTTTCTATTGGAACTGGGACCGGAAAGAATTCGGTTCAGGTATACTAGCATACGCATCTGCAGACGTTATAATCTGAGTGGTTAAACTGGTGTAAAATTAAAAGAAAAGAAATTAAAACTCAAATTAAACGTCGGGCTGCAAACAAATCCCGGTCGCAGTAGTATAGTGAAAATGTAAGCAACCGGATGTCGAACCGTGGGACTAATGTACATATAATAGTACCTAAGCGTGTCACAAGAGGGGGGATTAATTGACTTGTAAAATAAATAAAAAGAAAAGATAAAATAAACTAAGTTAGTAGATAAATAAAATGGAACTCTGGGTCAGGTTAATATAATCTGCATAATTAAGCTATCTCTACTGGTTTAATAATTTGGCAAGGTTCCTGTAATTATCTTAAGGACTAAGTCATAGCCTCATAAGAACTCGTTCACCTGTAATGCAAGGTTCTAATCAAGGTTCAAGCAAAAAGCCTGCGAACGGCAGAGGAGTATTGAGGAATTACATTTGCAACTGAATACTAACTTAATTAAATCATAACAAGTTTCCTCCAGTTTTACGTCTTAATTAACCTATCTATTTATCACCGGTCTGATCAAAATAGACTTAGGAAAGCAATTTAATAAACTCATGACATTTATTAAAAAGGTGCGAGATAACCTTTAAAACGTAACAAACTATATATAATTAAAACCAGTAAAAATAATGCATAATTAATACAAACACATAATAACCATTCCCAGAGTATACATAAACTAGCCTAACATATTAAATAGATAGACAGAGAAAAGAGTAATAGAAATCATCCGTAATCACTCCGGCTCACTCTGCTATTTTGTATACGTAGGGCTAGAGGTGGATTTGGTGGACTGTAAAATAAATAAAATGGAGAAGACGGGAGAAGAGAAATGAGATGGCGTGAGGTGTGGTAAAGTGGTCGTGGATTGTATGGGTGGTGGATGGTTCATTTCTACAGAAGGAACGTGTATTTATATAGGAGAAAGGAAAATGAAGAGGAAGGAAGGAGAAGGAAGAATGATTGAGGCGGTGGAAAGGCATTGATTGATAGGGGACAGAACGCGAAGAGTAGATTGATAACTTGCAGGTCGACGGGCGAAGTCGACGGGCGATCGACGAGCGAAGTCGACGAAGAAAATCTGTTTTGCGTGCGATTTTAGTCGCGACCGCCTGTTGTCGTCCGCCTCTTTTGCATGCGGTTGCATGTATGGTTGGTGTGTTGTCCGACGTCCGCCTTGGTACCTCCCTGTTGTCCGCATGACAACCAGGCGGTTGCCTGAGTTGGCCGCCCTCTCTCGTCCGCCTTGGCTACTCCCTTATGTCCGCCCAAAAGCCAGGCGGTTGCATGGCGCCTATCTTGCACACTCACGTCCGCTTGCTCATGTTATGTCCGCCTATAAATGAGGTGGTACCTTGGGCGGTTGTGATTTCTTTGTCCGCCATGGTGTACGCCTGAAAATGAGGCGGTTGCAGAGGTGGTAACACCTCTGTAGCTTGCTTCACCCGTGACCTTGTTTTAATCCCTATAAATATATGTGTCATTTTGGTATTTTTCCTACATTGTAACACATATAATACATCAGTTAATATAACAACATAAACATAGGAAAAACCCAAGATAAGTGAGAAACATTACTAAAAATGCTACAATTTATAAGGTGATTAAACCTTAATAAGTCTATATGTTTGCACTTATCAAACTTCCTCACACTTGACTTTTGCTTGTCCTCAATCAAATAAGGAATTAATTATCTCTAAGCCCTAATAACAAAACAAGATTAAATAAGTGTAGAAGGGAATTTAGACAAAGTGACAATTGAAGGAATAGTTCTGCTCTTAGAAGTAGGTTTTTATAAACAGTGGAGAAGGACAATTTAATAAAAGCATAGAAAAACTAAACTGCAGAAAACAAGTTAGAGTAACCTGGGATTATCAACCAATTTCAATTCTCTAACCCGGGATGACAAGGGGTGTGAAGTAATGCCTTATTCCGCAATACCTTTCAACACCACGTACTCATGTTCATAAATATAAATTGCAATTTATATTTACAATTTTGTTTTGAATGTGCAAATTGTATATACAAGCACATATTATTCTTATAAATATCTATTATTATTATTTTTTTTAAATTGCATCATTTTTCTGTACCCCAGACTTTTCTCTTTATCCTTGTAGCGGTGTTGGGTCTTCTATCCCAGATCACGAGACCTTAGGTAGATAGGTGTTAAAGCACCCCAAAGAACTTAATAACCGGATAGACGAGCCTGTTTTGGTTAGAAAAATTCATAAACAGCGGAGTACCTTGTCTTTATCCTTTTCTTTCCTTGACTTTCCACATATTTCCATAATCCCAAGCTAAACCAAATTGGTTTCTACAATCAGCAGATCTATCATTTTTCGAGCAAAAATAGAGTATTTTGATGGAAAATAATTTTATACAAACTCCTTAAAATAAAACTATCTTTCAGTTGTCACTTGACATAATTTCAGACACATCCACAATTATTTTATCTCATTTTTTTTTCCATTTTTTTTAGGCAGTTTAGAGTAGCAAAAAGCGAGTGTGGCATTAACGAACAACTGTCATATTTTCAGGGAAAGGTCTCTCCTTCCTCACACTTAAGAGGAGCAATGTCCTCATTGATCAAAATTAAAATCAAGGAAAAGGACCTTTCAAAATATGACAGACTCATAAAGGATTAATTATTAATAAAGGAAGAACTGAAACTCCCCTTGTATCGTAGATTGAGGAAGGTGTCCTTCCTCACACTTAAGCTTTGGTAGGGGTGAGACGTTCCTCACACTTAAGTTCAGCCGTCAATATGTGTAAGATGTTCCTGTAATAATATTCTAACAGCCAGAAGAACTTAAGTTAATTCTCCTCGTTCTCTCTCCTTTCTTTTCTTTATTTATAAAAAACATATATAAGAATAATATAGAAGACAAAACATAAAATAGAAAAATAGTAGGGAAATAATATTTAACAACTGGGTTGCCTTCCAGTAAGCTGCCCGTATTTATAGTCTTTGGCTAGACTCCCGCTTCGTTATCCTGGATCAAAAATATAAGTAGACAATAATTCTGCCAGGATAACAAAGTTGGCAGTAATTAAAAGCAAACCACCCGGATCAAAACAAAACGTTATTTCGGCAAATAATATAGGAAAATGAATACTCCACAAAACCTTGTGTTTGAGGAGGTATTGCCGGTAACGTAGTTCTAGCAGAAGACCCGGCGGTGATGCTTTTTCTTCCTCTATTTGGAGGATGTAAAAATCCTCCTCTTGTAGGTGAGGCTTACAGAAAGAACGCTGATCAATATCATTTTCAGAGAAAGTTAATCCTTCGAAGGTGATATTGGCGTTTTGTTTGGATAATTTAGCGGGAGGTGATGGCAACTCCTTCTCTTCAGTTTCGAGGATGTGAATATCCTCATAGTCTGAGTATATTATAGAGAAGGATGGAAAATAGCGGTAATTGATTTTAGAGGGAGGGGTCTCTATGAATGGCTCGTCTGTAGTGGGGTGTTCTACCTCATGAACTGTTTCGCTCCTTGATTGCTCTAGTAGTTGAGCGATTCTCTCCAGGTAGTCTGGTTGATCTTCTAACCAGAGTTGCTCTTGGACTATGAGACAATCCTCAAAATCATGAACTCCCCCACATTCGGAGCAGTATAAATCCTGCCAATATTCAAGTGCCTCTTCCATTGCCGTGTACAGAGATTTTTTTTTTTGTGTTTTTCTGTATAAAACAAAACTACTGAAAAAGATTAGAAAATAAAATGATTAGGAACAAACATAATAATAATATAAACAAAATATAAAAGATAATTAATATAAACAACAAACAAAAATAATATAGATAAAATATTCTAATAACAAGTGAATAATCCGGGGCTTAGGGACTAGAATAAACTAGTCCCCGGCAACGGCGCCATTTTGCAGACGTTATAATCTGAGTGGTTAAACTGGTGTAAAATTAAAAGAAAAGAAATTAAAACTCAAATTAAACGTCGGGCTGCAAACAAATCCCGGTCGCAGTAGTATAGTGAAAATGTAAGCAACCGGATGTCGAACCGTGGGACTAATGTACATATAATAGTACCTAAGCGTGTCACAAGAGGGGGGATTAATTGACTTGTAAAATAAATAAAAAGAAAAGATAAAATAAAATAAACTAAGTTAGTAGATAAATAAAATGGAACTCTGGGTCAGGTTAATATAATCTGCATAATTAAGCTATCTCTACTGGTTTAATAATTTGGCAAGGTTCCTGTAATTATCTTAAGGACTAAGTCATAGCCTCATAAGAACTCGTTCACCTGTAATGCAAGGTTCTAATCAAGGTTCAAGCAAAAAGCCTGCGAACGGCAGAGGAGTATTGAGGAATTACATTTGCAACTGAATACTAACTTAATTAAATCATAACAAGTTTCCTCCAGTTTTACGTCTTAATTAACCTATCTATTTATCACCGGTCTGATCAAAATAGACTTAGGAAAGCAATTTAATAAACTCATGACATTTATTAAAAAGGTGCGAGATAACCTTTAAAACGTAACAAACTATATATAATTAAAACCAGTAAAAATAATGCATAATTAATACAAACACATAATAACCATTCCCAGAGTATACGTAAACTAGCCTAACATATTAAATAGATAGACAGAGAAAAGAGTAATAGAAATCATCCGTAATCACTCCGGCTCACTCTGCTATTTTGTATACGTAGGGCTAGAGGTGGATTTGGTGGACTGTAAAATAAATAAAATGGAGAAGACGGGAGAAGAGAAATGAGATGGCGTGAGGTGTGGTAAAGTGGTCGTGGATTGTATGGGTGGTGGATGGTTCATTTCTACAGAAGGAACGTGTGTTTATATAGGAGAAAGGAAAATGAAGAGGAAGGAAGGAGAAGGAAGAATGATTGAGGCGGTGGAAAGGCATTGATTGATAGGGGACAGAACGCGAAGAGTAGATTGATAACTTGCAGGTCGACGGGCGAAGTCGACGGGCGAAGTCGACGAGCGAAGTCGACGAAGAAAATCTGTTTTGCGTGCGATTTTAGTCGCGACCGCCTGTTGTCGTCCGCCTCTTTTGCATGCGGTTGCATGTATGGTTGGTGTGTTGTCCGACGTCCGCCTTGGTACCTCCCTGTTGTCCGCATGACAACCAGGCGGTTGCCTGAGTTGGCCGCCCTCTCTCGTCCGCCTTGGCTACTCCCTTATGTCCGCCCAAAAGCCAGGCGGTTGCATGGCGCCTATCTTGCACACTCACGTCCGCTTGCTCATGTTATGTCCGCCTATAAATGAGGTGGTACCTTGGGCGGTTGTGATTTCTTTGTCCGCCATGGTGTACGCCTGAAAATGAGGCGGTTGCAGAGGTGGTAACACCTCTGTAGCTTGCTTCACCCGTGACCTTGTTTTAATCCCTATAAATATATGTGTCATTTTGGTATTTTTCCTACATTGTAACACATATAATACATCAGTTAATATAACAACATAAACATAGGAAAAACCCAAGATAAGTGAGAAACATTACTAAAAATGCTACAATTTATAAGGTGATTAAACCTTAATAAGTCTATATGTTTTGCACTTATCAGCATCCAAAAGATATGGGTGTTTGTTTCCTCATCTTACTTTCAAGCTCTCGGGTGGTCTCTTCTACACCACGCTTCAGTCACACCACTCTGATTATGGTTAGTCACAACATCACAAACAAACAGGTATTCAAACCTTTAGTCAAACATTCACAAACAAGCATTCACACACACACATATTCAAACAATGACCACCTATCCTTTCCCCGATCTATAACCTATTGCTCTGATACCAAACTGTAACACCCTAATTTCCAGCTATAATTTTTTATTTCTTTGTGAATAATATAGTAGAAGACTACAACACTAGTCGGGGTGCTACCGCCACACCGACACTCACTGTGGATGCTAAGGCTTATTACCATCACTATACCAAATTAAGTTAAACTGTTAAACTTATATATATATATAATCAAAACCCAACCATAACCTTACCTACCAACATCAACTAACATTTTTTAAAACTAGGTATTAACTTACACCATCTTTACTAGCTTATACAAAAGTGTTTAAACCTATTACCACTGAACTTAATTGAAATACTACGTCTTCTAGCTTCAGTCTCTAGTCCCTTTAGCTCCTCTCACTCATGCAACTTATTAACATGTTCTTGTGGTCAGTCATACAATCACAGAGAAAAGACCACAAGGCACATGCTAGAAAACAAACATCAGTAAAGCTGAGTAACTCTTGTCACCACATGTAAAATACATTTTATCTTAATGAAAACATATTAAATCACTATATTAACACACATGTAACCAAACAAGTCAGAAAAAATATAACCGCCACAAATCAAATACCAATCAAGAGATTACCACCACAATTTTAATCAATTTTAGTCCATCCACCAATCCTCGGGCACACCGGTCTTTCAACAAAGGGCACTACAGCCCTTGGCCCCTTGGACAATTCTTCTACCTCACCCCATGTCCTTAAGTGTCCACACCCCCTATAGATCATCAGCCTATAGAGTAGATCATGATGGCTTGCCCACAATTCATTGGTGAGAAAAAATCAGTGTTCGGCCTCCGAGGGCTCATAAGCTTGTAATACCAAGTACCAAAGTGAGTACTAAGTGTTTAAGTTATTCCACCACGTCCTCAACCTTATTATAACATACATACTACATACCAAGAAGAATAAATGTACATAACTGATAAGTGGTGAAATAATGCTATTTTGAGAGCTTCATTTACTTTTATTCTATTGGATGCATAACTTGTTTCACCACTTAATAGAGTGTTTTAGTGATTAATAGTTAACTAATGGAGTTTAATCGCTTGTTAGGTAAAAGCTCATTTTGAACATACTTTTGAGCTTCCTTTGAGTTAGTAACATGCATCAACGGATCCCTCATCCTTCAAGCTTTCCAATGCCGCAAACGGGGAGCAATTCCGAGCCACGATGAAGATTCTAGGCCCAGAGGAAGTTAGAGCCAATTTCTGGAGCAGGTCCGACCCACTCTGGGTCGGACAACCTGGTCTCTCAGACGCCCAAACTACTGGAATCGTCCGACCCAGAACCTGGGTCGGATATGGGTCGGACATACTTAATTTTTCACGTGCTGTCTTCTTTGGAGGCCGTCTGACCCAGTCTGGGTCGGACGGACTGAAAATCTGCCCAGATCTGCGTTTTTAAAAGCTGATTCTGGGGGCTCTTTTCTCATTATCAAATTCACACGACTTCAACCCTAAACAGACGAGAGAGGGCGAAAATAGAAGAGAAAAGAAGAGGAGAAGAGAAGAGAAGAAATGAGGAAGAAGGAAGTGAAGATCTCTACCTCCATTGAAGCTTGGAAGCTCCTCTAATGGCTAATTCTTCCTTTCTTTGCTCTTTCCTCTAGCTATGTCTGAGTAGTCCCCTTTGTATCCTAGGATGAGGGTTTGAACCCATTTTACTCATTGAATGCTAGAAACCTAACTCATTAATTACTCTTGTTTTATTCCCTTCAATATTAATTAATGCACTAAACTGATCCCTTATTGCATTTATGGTGGTTTCATTCAATATTTGAGCTTGAGTTTGGAACTAGACCTAGAAGGGAGTAAACCCTAACTTTTGCTTTCTTGATTCTGGAAGTGAATGCTTGGGGCTATTGTTTAAGAGTGCTTGCTTAATGCTACTTGATGACTTGAACCTCCTTTAATTAAGGGGTTTGAATTTAGGTAGAATTGGATTCCCCATGATTTGGGGATTCATGAGCTAAACTCTAATAGGCACTGAGGATGAGTTATGGTTTTGAAGTTCTTTGAGTGAGTTGGGTGATTCCCACTATCCTAGGGTACTCTCCCCATCCATTCCATACACAAACACTTTACTGTTTTTTTGCATTTCAATTAACAAACAACCAAGCTTGCCTCTGGCTAAACCCCCATTTTACTGCTTATTCGCACTAAACTATATTACCGAAGCTCGGGATTTAGAAACCAATTTCCTTGTGGATACGACACTTGTTTTACTGCAACGAATTGGGTGCACTTGCCCATTTTAGCTAGGTTTAATTACTATGTATGTATTTTGCCCAACAAGTTTATGGCGCCGTTGCCGGGGAAATTGATTATTCAATTTCCCTTGGTTCGGTACTTTAGTTTTTGTGCATTTGGTACTTTTATCTATTTTATTTCATTTGTGGTATTTGTGTTTAGCTGTTGTCTATATTTTTACATATCTGCTACTTAAGAGCATTTGGTGTTGGTGCAGTTTAGGTACCTTCTGTTTTCTCGGTGTATGCCAAATACTCGAGCCAAAGGATCTCCACTTGTTAGTCCGAGACCCGAGCTCGAGCGTCATTGTTGAGGCTATCCGAACTGTGAAAAATTCAATCATGAATGATCAATCCACCGGTGATTGAAGACAACGGAAACCAACAACAAAAGGCTCTCAGCGACTACAACCAGCCGGACACCGAAGGGAGACCTTCGGCCATAGTCCTACCGGTGTTGACCCTCAAGAGGCCGGACAATGGGTATTCAAGACTCACTACATCACTGCTGTTCGGGACTTAGGAAAATTCAGTGGAGCAAATCCTGATGACGCTCCGAACCACCTAAGTCTTTTCCTTGATTTTTGTAATTCCTTCGGGAAAGACGGTAACGTAAAGGAGAGAATCCGGTTGCAGCTTTTCCCCCATTCCTTATCCGACTCCGCATCAAGATGGTTTAGAAGCTTACCACCCCAATCAATCGAAACATGGGTACAAATGGCTCAAAGTTCCTTGCCAAGTACTACCCGACTAGTAGGACGAGGCAACTGATTGGAGAGATTAATACATTCTGCCAAGAGCCCGGAGAAACCTTGTACGATGCATGGGACCGGTTCAAGGAGATGTTGATGAATTGCTCCCACCATGGGTTGGATGATCAATCGTTATGCCTGTCTTTCTTTAATGGGCTTGACGATGCAACCGGTTGCTTGTGAATTCATCCGCGGGAGGTAGTTTCATGACCAAGTCCCCTGAAAGGAATGGCACTTCTTGAGACAATGACTAGCAACACGAGGCAATGGGCCAGAAATAAGGGAAGAACTCCAAGAGCGGCCGGTCTACTTCATGTTGAACCATCCGATCATCTTTCCGCCCAAATATCCTCACTCACAAATGGTGGAGAAGCTTGCTACAGCCCAAAAAGAGAATGCAAAATCTGTAGCTTCATCATCTTCTACTTCAGCCACAGAGGGGTGTGCTATATGTGCGGGTCCCCATGAGACCCATTTTTGTGAAGGAAAAAGTTACATCGAGGGACAAGAAGATGTCAACTTTGTTAGCAGCCGCCCCAACTACAACTATAACAACAACAATGCCCCATGGAGAAATCATCCTAATTTCTCATGGAGGAACAACGATTCCACCCAAGGAGTATCGAGTAATATTCCAACAACTCGATGGGTTATAAACCTCAAGGGCCACCACAAGCAAACAATTCTCAAATGGGGTATAGACCTCAAGGTGGCCCGCCGGGATTCAGACCACAACAACAGCAACAACCACAACAGCAACACAACAACAACAACCATCCTCCTCCTCCTCTTCTGATGGTAACTTGGCTAGAATGGAAGCCATGATGCAAAACATGCAAAATATGACGATGAACTTCATGACTTCCGCCCAAACTAAGTTCACCGAGCAGGAGGCCTGCAATGCCAACCAGATGACATTTAACCAGAGCCTTAAAACTCAAATTGATCAAATCTCTGAACAACTTGCTCAGAGACAGCCTACCCTACCAAGTCAAACGAAGCCTAATCCAAGAGAGCAAGCAAAGCGGTAACACTAAGGAGTGGGAAACTCCTTGATCCGTCATGCTCACATGAGGACATGGAGTCTCAAGAAGATGTAGCTCAAGAAGGAGAGCAAGAGATTGTTGAGGAACTACCACCTCCACCCAAGGAAATTTCCAAGGAGAAGGAGTCTCCTGAACCTTCTACTTCTACTTCTCTCGCAAAACATCTTCCCCCTCTTCCTTTTCCCAATAGATCAAAAAGAAAAATTTGGATGAGCAATTTGGGAAGTTTCTCAGCATTTTTAAGAAATTGACGATTAACATTCCTTTCTCTGATGCTTTGAAACAGATGCCGATCTATGCTAAGTTCATGAAGGACATCATAGCCAACAAGAGATCGCTGGAGGAAGCGGAAACTTCACCTCACCGAAGAAGTTTCGGCGGTTCTACAGAGAAGCCTACCTCCAAAGCTTGGAGATCCCGGTCTACCTATTGTTCCTTGCTTTGTTGGTGAAATTGACTGCGGTAGTGGGTTATGTGATCTAGGTGCTAGTATAAATCTTATGCCTCTCTCAACTTTTAATAAGCTTGGAATTGGTAAATGCACTCCCACTCCCATGCAATTGCAATTAGCAGATCGATCTGTGGTTATCCCTAAAGGGAAGGTAGAGGACTTGGTAGTAACTGTTGGTACATTTGTTTTCCCAGCTGATTTCATTGTGATAGATATGGAAGAAGACCAGAGAGTACCACTAATTTTGGGCAGACCTTTCATGAGAACTGCTAGAGCCCTTATAGATGTGGAAAAGGGCAAAATAATTCTGCGACTTCATGATGAAAAATTAGAATTTGACATGTCTAAAGTAGTGAAGAGACAGTCACAGGTTGGGGCTGTTTTTGCTATTGATGTCATCGATTCAATTGTGCAGGATCACTGTCTCTCTCTTGTTAAATCTGATGCTCTTGAGTTAGCTTTGTTCAAGTCTTGTTTTGAACAGGAATTCCACCCAGATATGATTGAAACGGTGGCTGAGTTGAACAGAGATTTTCTGGCTACAGACCACGCTATCCGCCACCCGAACCATTGGAACGAGCTGCTCAGAAGCCGTTGCCTTCGGTTGAGAAGCCTCCCATTGGAGATGAAACCTCTACCCTCTCATCTTAAATATGCTTATTTGACTGATCCGTGCGTTCTACCTGTTATTATTTCTTCTTCCTTGACAGGTGCGCAGAGGAAAGTCTGATGAGGGTGCTTCGAAACCATAAACGGGCTATCGGGTGGACTATAGCCGACATCAAAGGGATCAGCCCTCATTTCTGTACCCACCGGATATTCATGGAAGATGACTACAAGCCGTTGGTCCAATCTCAGAGGAGGTTAAATCCAAATATGAAGGAGGTTGTAAAAAGGAAGTTCTTAAACTGTTAGATGCGGGGATTATCTATGCCATCTTCGACAGCAAATGGGTCAGCCCAGTGCAAGTGGCCCCAAAGAAAGGAGGCGTTACTGTCGTCCCCAATGAAAAAGGTGAGCTGGTGTCTCAGAGGACTACCAAATGGTTGGAGAGTTTGTATCGACTACCGGAAACTGAACACCGCCACCAGAAAAGACCACTTCCCTCTCTCGTTCATTGATCAAATGCTCGAGAGGTTGGCGGGACAAGACTATTACTGCTTTTTGGATGGATATTCGGGGTATCTCCAAATCCCCATAGCTCCTGAGGACCAGGAGAAGACGACATTTACATGCCCTTATGGGACGTTTGCCTACACCCGGATGCCTTTCGGGCTTTGCAACGCCCCGGCCACTTTTCAGAGGTGCATGATGGCAATCTTCTCCGACTTCTTAGAAAAAAGTATTGAAGTCTTTATGGACGACTTCTCCGTCTTCGGCAGCTCCTTCGACACTTGCTTGGTCAACCTCGACGCTATCTTGATCCGGTGTGAGGAGACAAATCTTGTGCTCAATTGGGAAAAATGTCATTTTATGGTGAAAGAAGGAATTGTCTTGGGGCACAAGATCTCTTCCGAAGGTATTGAGGTAGACAAAGCTAAAATTGAAGTAATTGAAAAGTTACCTCCTCCAACATCAGTAAAAGACATTCGAAGCTTCTTGGGCCATGCCGGTTTCTACAGAAGGTTCATAAAAGATTTCTCCAAAATCTCAAAACCCCTCTGCGACCTTTTGGCCAAGGATGTTAAATTTGAATTCACCGAAGAGTGCTTTAGTGCCTTTAACACCCTCAAACAGTGCCTTATATCTGCACCTATCGTGGTTTCCCCCGATTGGAATTTACCATTTGAGATCATGTGCGACGCCAACGACTATGCGGTGGGGGCGGTCCTTTGCCAAAAGAAGGAAAAGATATTGAGGAGTATCTACTACGCAAGTAGAACTCTCAATGATGCTCAAAAGAATTACGCCACCACCGAAAAGGAGCTGTTAGCTGTGGTTTTCGCCCTCGACAAATTCCGATCCTATCTCTTGGGCAGCAAGGTCGTGGTGCACACAGACCACTCGGCACTGAAATACTTGTTCAACAAAGGTGATGCAAAACCTAGACTTCTTCGATGGATTCTGCTTCTGCAGGAATTCGAGATAGAGATCCGGGATAAACCGGGTGTACAGAATGTAGTAGCTGATCATCTATCTCGAATGGAGGTCCCTGATGATGGTGTGCCAATAAATGAATTTTTCCCAGACGAGAGCATCTACATGATTGCAGAAACCGGAGACCCATGGTATGCGGACTTTGCTAATTATTTGGCAAGGGGAGCGGTTCCACCGGAGATGACCTACCAACAAAGAAAGAAATTCTTCTCTGATGTCAAGCAGTATTTCTGGGATGACCCTTTTCTTTTCAAAGTCTGTGCTGATGGGGTGATCCGGAGATGAGTGCCCAAGAGTGAAGTGCAGGAAATTCTAATTCACTGTCACTCAGGTGAAGCCGGAGGGCACCACGGTCCGGCACGAACAGCATCCAAAGTTCTTCAAGCCGGATTTTTCTGGAAAACCCTTCATAAGGACTGCCACTCGTTCGTTGCCTCCTGTGACCAATGTCAGAGGCTTGGGAACACTTCTCGAAAGCATGAGATGCCGCTCAACATTGTAACACCCCAACCGTTAATCCAAGGCTTACCGTCTAATCGTCCTGTTAATCCTACGAGTTCGCAGCGGAATATTACTACTTACTACGGCGGGGGAAACAATGCCGCTAACCGCCCATACAGCTAGCAAGGCTACCAATACTTACAGTGACGGTCTGATGGCCAATAGATACCGAGCTACTAAAACAAACTTACCAATTACAAATACGTTCGCTACCAAAGGATTACCGAGTATTCGAAGTGCATTCATTACAACCTTCCAAGTTTCCCAAAAGAATGAGTATCTACCAACTACTCATCTATACCAATCAATCCCTTCACAATATCCCAAAAAGGTGTACCCCATGGTACACCGGCTATTCAAAAATCTAAGCCATGTACTACTCAGTACACCGATCTCAAATTCATTGTTTATAGTCAAAAGAAGACAAGAAATTAAACTAGGTCTTCATCAGCTTCACCCTTCTCTTGCACCTGCATTTACATTAAAAATGGTGCCCCAAGGGGCTCAGCAAATTGCTGCGCATAAACTCCGCATATACCGATTGCTAGCAAGGGTACGCCGACTAATTGGCGACCGCTAAACATGCTTGTTCATTACTCATACATACATGCTTTACATACAATCATACATACATTGCAATACATCATTCACTTCAAGGCAACAATACAATAGAGTTCACAATACTTACCTTCGCAGGGTTAGCCAAATTGTGCATCCGGGTTAATCGGAATGCATATTACTCTTTTACTCATTACTTACTTCTTCTTACTTACAATTACTTACTTCCTTTTTACTTTACTTACTCATTCTTACTTACTTACTTATACTCAAGTCAAGTCGTCGGGACCTCCGGCCTTGGGGACTACACCGTCCCACATCCGGGATTTACTTGACTCACTAATCCGGGATGCTACCCACTTAAGGGATTTGGGCCGCGGACCAGTTTAAGAGTCAGGAATTGGAGCCAACCTCTCGTGACTCCGCATCCTCACGCGTGGCCGAAACTATATCGGACTTCTACTCATTCCAATTTAATTACCATTTTAAGTTAGGATGGTTAGATTGTTAGGAACAAGTTAGAAGTCCAAACACAATGAATAACGGTCACGGTACAATACAACATACATACATACATTCATATCATCCGTACATCTCATGAAGTATACAAACTAAGAATTAAAGAGAGTATACAACATCATACAACACTACATAATCACAAGTAAGCATATTAACTCCGATTCGTGCATTTATCTTTATTGGTGATCAATTAGCACACAACACACAAATCAGAGTAGCCATGATAGCATTCGGGGCATGAGGAATTCATACCGTTCACCGTTGTACGTACTTCCAAACGTTCCTTCCGGTGTCACAAATCGAGTCCTAATATGTGCATACAATTGAATGATTAATTTAACTATCATTACTTAACTCCTACTTACTATGTCCTTACATTTCTTACACTTATACTTTACTTACTTATTTTCCCTTTACTTAAGTTTCCATCTCCTTACTTAAGGTTTGCATGCTTACACACATATACATATACATATATGTATGGGTACACATATACATATATATATACAATTATTATTTAAAAATTAAATAATTTTTTTTTTTTTTTTTGTCAGGACCGGACTTGCGACCGACCTTGCAAGTCCGGTCCATTCCAGTAGCTACCGGTACCGAAAATTCCTGGCCCGACCGAACTTGCAAGTCCGGTCGCAAGTTCGGTCGCTTCCAGTAGCTCAGGTTGCGGAAATTCTTCTGGCCGACCGAACTTGCAAGTCCGGTCGCAAGTTCGGTCGATTCCAGTAGCTATCCTCGGGAAATTTTCTGGGCCGACCGGACTTGCATGTCCGGTCGCAAGTCCGGTCGATTCCAGTAGGTTACAGGATGGAAAATTTCTGGTCCGACCGAACTTGCATGTCCGGTCGCAAGTCCGGTCGATTCCAGTAAGTTACAGACGGGGAAAATTTCTGGTCCGACCGAACTTGCATGTCCGGTCGCAAGTCCGGTCGATTCCAGTAAGTTACAGACGGGGAAAATTTCTGGTCCGACCGAACTTGCATGTCCGGTCGCAAGTCCGGTCGATTCCAGTAGCTCACCCGTCTTTGTAAGTCTGGGCTCGACCGAACTTGCAAGTCCGGTCGCAAGTTCGGTCCGGCCCAGTATTTGCATTTTAAAATCTGTTTTCAGTCCTCTCTTTAACCCAATACTTCCCCATTGTTCCTACACCTAATCCTACATGTTTTAACACCATTTAAACCTCCTAATACACCTTAGTTCATTAATTAATTCCTTACCCAATTTTATACTCATTCACTCATCTAATTTTCCCAAGTTTCACTCAACACTCAACTAGTTTCTTCTCTAGTTACCTTATGCTACAGATTTTAACACTTACACTTCTCCTCTACATCTCCCTCTCTTATTGTCATTTCTAACACTCTTACTATATCTAGAATCCATTATCTAGCTCTCTCAACTTACCCTCTAACTATCCAAATAAAAATCTGTTACAACTCACATTAGCCACCTAGTTTTAATTCTCTAAGTGTTCTAATCCTAGGCAAATTTTGCCATAGTCTCCCCTATAATTTGTACTCTCACCACATGTTCTAGTTCACATTTTCAACACTCATTTCACCTGTTTTCAACAATCAATATACACAAGCTCCCATATACAATCCCAATACTAAAACAACACTAAAACACTACAAAATTCCTGCACTCAAGATACCATTCCCAATCTGTTTCAAATGAGTTTTACACATCTTTTAAAGCTTCCAAAATACTTATATTCTCCTACACATTACACTACTAATACATCATCATTTTCAATACACATTTTTACTTCTAAAAATCTGTTACATTATACATATACAAGGCTATGCAAGGGTGAGCATTATTACCTTGATTCTCTTCTAGATTTCCTTTCTCCTTCTTTCTCCTTCCTTCCTTCTTTCCACCGGTTTTAACTCAAGTTCTCTACTACTACAACCATACAAATACATTTCAATATACTATTTTAATACACTAAAACTAACCCTATCCATTTCTAGGTCTTAATACAAGTTTTAGGGTTTAGGATTTATATTACCTTGCAAGGGTTCAAATGGAGCTTGGAGTGGCTCAAGAACAAAGTTTCTAACTCCACCCACAAGCCAAAATCGGCTAGAACAACAAGGAACAACAAGGGTTTAGTTATAAATTTCGTTTTGCCATTTAGGCTAGAAAAAGATGGAGTTTTTGGAGATGTTTTTACCTTAGAAGAACAAGGAGACCAAGGTGGCTCCAATGGTGGTGTTGAAACTTCAAATGGGATATACCCACAAAATCGAAAATGCTTGTTTTTGGATTTTGGAAAGATGGAAGTGTAGCTCTTGGAGAGAGGAACACAATGGTGGTGTTTTTATAATTTTTGGAGAAGTGTGGAGGGAGTTACAAAGGAGAGAAGGTGAGTTTTGTGTTGTTTTTCTTATTTCTCCATGAATGTCGCTGGAGGTTGAAGAAGAGAGGAAAAAGAGAGAGTGAGGGAGGAGGGAATACGTGAGTGAGGAGAATGGGTAGGAGAGAGAATTGTGAGTGAGGGAAATAAAGTAATAAAGTGAGTGTTATTTTATTATTTTGTTTGTTTGTGAGTAAAAGAGAGTAAAGAGAGGTGTGAGGGGGCAAAAATCGGACACCCCACCGAACTCACTTGTGGGTTTTGCAATTTATTTGCAATATTGGACACATAGGTTTGTGTTAATTATATTTCTACCCCACAACTTGTCGTTTTTGACAGTTTTTTTTACTAATCTCTCGTTTTATCGATTTTATTGGTCCTAAAGCCTCACTAATATTTATTAATGGTTATTTAGTTGACCAAAACTGTTACGAGTCTATTTGACCCGTTTAAAGACACGTTTTCCCGGTTACCTCGAAAAACGCGCTTTGGGGTTCGTTAGTGATTTTAATCCATTTTAAGGATCCGTTTTCTTCGGGATTTGTTCCCTAATAATTGTTTACACTTAATTAAGCTTCTAAATTACTTATTAGCCTAATTAATCACTATTTTTAAATACGGGGTATTTCAAACATAATGATAGAGGTTGAGCCGTTTGATTTATGGGGTATCGATTTCATGGGCCCCTTCCCATCTTCTTGCTCCAACTTGTTTATTCTTGTGGCGGTCGACTATGTAACCAAGTGGGTAGAAGCAATTGCAGCCCCGACTAATGACGCCAAGGTTGTGATTAAATTTCTGAAGAAAAACATTTTCACCCGTTTCGGGGTACCGAGAGCCATATTGAGTGATGGCGGGTCTCATTTTTGCAACAAACAATTTGAAGCACTGATGACTAAATATGGTGTGAGACACAAGGTTGATCTTCCTTATCACCCACAATGCAATGGCCAAGCTGAGGTCACCAACAGAGAGCTCAAATGGATCCTTCAAAAGACAGTGAGTTCCTCAAGGAAGGATTGGTCCATGAAGCTCGATGATGCATTGTGGGCATATAGGACAGCCTACAAAACTCCAATCGGTATGTCCCCGTTCCGGCTTGTTTATGGGAAGTCTTGTCACTTGCCGGTTGAATTAGCGCATAAGTCATATTGGGCGGTGAAGGCCCTCAACTATGACCTCAAGAGCGCCGGTGACAAGAGGCGGTTCCAATTGACCGAGTTAGAGGAGATTCGGGAGGAAGCCTACGAAAACAACCTCATCTATAAAGAGAAGGCCAAGAAATGGCATGATAAAATGATTATGAAACGAGTTTCACGAAGGTGACCGGGTTCTCCTCTACAACTCAAGGCTGAAGTTATTCCCAGGGAAATTGAAGTCTCATTGGGCTGGCCCTTTTACTGTCACGAAGGCCACCCCCTATGGAGCTTATGAGCTGAAGAACGTCAAGGGGGAAACTTTCATGGTCAACGGTTCTCGGCTAAAGCATTATCATGGAGGAGACATCCAAAAGGTTGAAGCTCGGGCTCTTTACTTAAGAGACCCTCCAGGTTCCATCTAACCTTACTATGGTCTAGCCAAAGACCTTAAAAAGACGGGCAGCTTTTCGGGAGGCAACCCGGACTCCTTTCCTTCTCTTTACGCAATCCTTTTGTATTAATGTTTGTAGGTCCTTTTTGGTGTGTGTGGTTGGTTATTTTAGCTGTTTTGGATTGTTTCTCTGGTTTATATGGGCTTGTGATTGCTGCTAATGTTTTGTGGAGCAAAACAAAAGGATTTAGAGAGTTTTTGAAATGTTCGACCCATACGTCCGACCCACTGTGGGTCGGACATGCTAACATATTTTGAAACCCGACTTTCTGGAATGGTCCGACCCACAGCCCTGGGTCGGATCTGGTTCGGACATGCTTGATCCTTTGAAACCAAACATTCTGGAATGGTCCGACCCACAGTCCTGGGTCGGATCTGGGTCGGACCAGTTAACACTTTCGAAACTCGATCTTCTGGAATGGTCCGACCCACAGCTCTGGGTCGGAGCAGGGTCGGACAGGCTAAAAAATTTGAAAAAAAAGGAAACGGTGCGTTTTGGCACTCTGTCTTCTTCCTTCCTCATTTCTCGCCCCCGACCCCACTTTCTCCTCTCTCCCTCGCACGCCAACCCCTTTACTCCCTCTCTTCTCCTCCTTGCGCTTGCGCACCCACGCCCCAGCACCACCACACCCAGCCCGCGCCTCCGACGCCGCACCGCCCGCGTGACCGTGCCACCCCCGTCGCCCCGCCTTGCTCACGTCGCGCACCCACAGCGCCGCCCACAGCCCAGCCCCTGCGAACCAAATCCCTAAAAATCGCCCCCCACCCCAAAATCGATTTCCATTTCGATTTTAGCCCCAAATCCGTTACATTTCTCCTTCTTTTCCGCATCTAAACATCCAGGTATGTAATTTTTTGCCTCTATGTATCAATTTCATGAATTCTTGTTGAAGTTACACTTTGGGGCAAATTATGTACGAACCAAATGGGGCCTTAGGAGAAAAATTGTGATTTGTGCAAATTTGGTGATTTGGGTGGCTTCTAATTGTTAATTAGGGATTTGTGTGCAAAGAGTTAATGTAAAACTGGGCAATGTAGTGGCTTCAGCATGCTTTTAGCATTTCCTAGCTTAACTTGAATTATGTTTTATGTAGGATCAATCTATGGTATTTAAATCATGCTACTGCTGTTGTGGAAATTGTTGGGAATTCATGACTGCACTAGACTGATTAATTGGCTAAGGTATTGTGCTAGCGTGTTTGAGAATGAGGTAACTCAAAATGTGCAAAGTGGGGTAACTTCTTAATTGCTTGATGCCTTGTGACTCTGTGATTGAATTGTGTTAAGTGGGGTGCTAGAAACACTTAAATGCCGACCTTTTGGTTGCTTTTGTGGAGGTTCTTAGAACCGGGAAAACTGTAGAAAAACGGGGGAGACTCTGCCCAAATTTTAAATTTCCGTTGCACTTTTCTCTTTTACATTCTCGGATTTTTAACCGTTCCTCTAACTCGTTCTCTTTTGTTTGTTATTGCTTTTTGTTGTGTGTTTCTTGGTTTGCTTTTGCTGTTTCAGAACAATGAGTGGACGACCTCGACGCACCCAGAAGCGCAAGAGTAGCGCCAGTTCTTCTCAGGCGATCGAGCTCGCGCCTGTGCCTACCGATCCACCAGAGGGCCTTCTTGATGGGCGCTTCATCAGTGAGGAGGCGCGAAGCTGGTACAACAACCCACGCCCACGGGAATTCGTAAGAGAGCGCACGGTCGACCCCGAGCTGATTTCTGACCTCAGCCTCCAGAAGGTGATGGAGCGCACCAGCTGGGGGTGTGTCTTGAGTATGGGCGGCCAGTACTGCCCTCGGTTGGTCAAAGAGTTCTACGCCAATGCGACCATCGAGATGGAGTACGGGACCTCTATAGTTGTCTCACATGTCGCGGGCCGCCGCATTCGGATCACCACGGAGACATTCCTACGCTTCTTCCGACTGCCGATCGAGGATCTCCAGTACACCACCTGTATCTCCGCCGGCGATCTCACAGCTCACCGGAGACACTACCTCAGCACCCTCCCGGTCCAGCGCCGCAAGAAGAAGGCTGGGACAGAGAGGTTCGGCTCATCATGACCCTGAACATGGTCACTGACCCCGTGCGGAGGGTCATGCTCGCACTCCTTCGCCACAACATCCTTCCACGGGACAGCAAAGACCTGAACCAGATGGATTGCTACATGATGGATTACATGGTCCAGCCGGACCCAGACCATCCCCTCTCTCTCTTCGACCTGATGTTCCGCCACCTGCAGCATATCGTGAAGCAGCGGAACACTCACCACCCGGGCTTCCCACACTTGCTGCACAGCCAGATTGCCCGCCAGGGCGTCTCGGCTGCGGGAGAGCCAGTGTCCGACCCGATGGACTACATTCATGGCTATGCCATGCAGCGGATGGGGTTATCTTGGGACGGGACGACTTGGGTGAAGGACCGTGTCAACGATGAGCAGCCGAGTGCCGGTTCCTCCTCCTCCGGAGCCGCAGCCACTAGCACCCCACTCCTTGCTCTGCCCCCGCCACCGCCAGACACCATCTCTAGGCAGGAGTTCGAGGAGCGCATGGCCGCTTATCAGCGTCAGATGCAGGCCGAGATGGAGGCCCGGATGCAGCGCATGAGAGACGAGTTCCGCTCTGGTGCCCCTCCTCCTCAGTAGCCGGTTGTTTCTACTCCCCTCCCCGAGACTTGTATTTCAAACTACTGCTGTGTTACATTTGGAGTATGGTTATGTTTTGTTATTGGCACTTCTTTTCAAACTTTACAATCTCGTACTTTCTTGTTCCTTAAACTCTTATTTTTGTACGCGACCCTTCCGGATATTATGTTGTAGACTCATCAATGAGTCCCCTTTTGTTATCTAACCTTGGGCTATTAGTGTATTCTTTGGAATCCTGTTGCACATAGTTTATTTTTGTCTATGATTGTAGATACATACACCCCGTATGCAAGCATTTTCAACGCAGCATACTACACTTGCAAGAGGAAATCTTGCACAATTTTCCACGGTCTCCGGCCACTCTCAAGTGTGGGGGAAAGCTTTACCCACTCCACGTCTAATCAGGGGAGTACTAGTTCGATATATACTTAACAACTGCTTTACAATTTATGTACAAACTTTTTCAGCAATCGAAAAGGTCTTATTTTTATTTCCTCTTGGATTTTGCATTGACAAATGAGGACATTGTCCTACTCCAGTGTGGGGGAAGTGACCTTTTCTTTTTTATGCACTTCGCAATCTCCTTATACATACTTATTGCTGCCATAAAGTAGTTCCATTTGTAGTAAGCAAGTCTTTCCATGAATGCTTCGAACTTTCCACCTATTTTTTTCAAAAAATACTCTCTTGAGGAGCAGTTAATTGCGGTGCTTCCATAAATCTCTTTCTTGGTGAATTTTAATTGCTTAGGGGTCCTTTCTAATCTTCTCATCTAGGGATTGCAAAGGGGTGTTTCCTCGTGGAAATTTTTACAAGGACTTGAGAGGCACCATCGGTAACCAACAAATGAGAGTTGAGTGCTCTGTAAAGCAAGGCAAAATGCCAAAATTATTTCTTCTCATCTCTTGTTGCAAAAGAAAATCAAATGCAAATCTATATTTTTCCTTTTGTTTTTCCTCAATGCCCATTCTTGAGAGAAGTTGGCCATGGTAAAAGTTCTCCAAGTCCAATGATCTTTAAGCACTTGGAAACACCCTAGATCATACCCCGAAGCTCTATTTTTTTTATTTACCCTAAGCACACCCATGTCACCATGAGAAGGTTGGTTGCACTCCTCTTGAGATTTTTCCACAATTTTGCTCACCAAAGTTCGAGAATTCAATTAAATACTTGTTTGCTGTAAATGTTCCTTCTTGATATGGGCTCCTAGCAAATTTTGCTTGAGGACAAGCAATTAGATAAGTGTGGGGGAGTTGATAAGTGGTGAAATAATGCTATTTTGAGAGCTTCATTTACTTTTATTCTATTGGATGCATAACTTGTTTCACCACTTAATAGAGTGTTTTAGTGATTAATAGTTAACTAATAGAGTTTAATCTCTTGTTAGGTAAAAGCTCATTTTGAACATACTTTTGAGCTTCCTTTGAGTTAGTAACATGCATCAACTGATCCCTCATCCTTCAAGCTTTCCAATGCCGTAAACGGGGAGCAATTCCGAGCCACGATGAAGATTCTAGGCCCAGAGGAAGTTAGAGCCAATTTCTGGAGCATGTCCGACCCACAGGTCCGACCCACTCTGGGTCGGACAACCTGGTCTCTCAGACGCCCAAACTACTGGAATCGTCCGACCCAGAACTGTGGGTCGGATATGGGTCGGACATACTTAATTTTTCTCACGTGCTGTCTTCTTCGGAGGCCGTCCGACCCACGGGTCCGACCCAGTCTGGGTCGGACGGACTGAAAATCTGCCCAGATCTGCGTTTTTAAAAGCTAATTCTGGGGGCTCTTTTCTCATTATCAAATTCACACGACTTCAACCCTAAACAGACGAGAGAGAGGCGAAAATAGAAGAGAAAAGAAGAGGAGAAGAGAAGAGAAGAAATGAGGAAGAAGGAAGTGAAGATCTCTACCTCCATTGAAGCTTGGAAGCTCCTCTAATGGCTAATTCTTCCTTTCTTTGCTCTTTCCTCTAGCTATGTCTGAGTAGTCCCCTTTGTATCCTAGGATGAGGGTTTGAACCCATTTTGCTCATTGAATGCTAGAAACCTAACTCATTAATTACTCTTGTTTTATTCCCTTCAATATTAATTAATGCACTAAACTGATCCCTTATTGCATTTATGGTGGTTTCATTCAATATTTGAGCTTTAGTTTGGAACTAGACCTAGAAGGGAGTAAACCCTAACTTTTGCTTTCTTGATTCTGGAAGTGAATGCTTGGGGCTATTGTTTAAAGAGTGCTTGCTTAATGCTACTTGATGACTTGAACCTCCTTTAATTAAGGGGTTTGATTATTTAGGTGAGAATTGGATTCCCCGTGATTTGGGGATTCATGAGCTAAACTCTAATAGGCACTGAGGTGATGAGTTATGGTTTCGAAGTTCTTTGAGTGAGTTGGGTGATTCCCACTATCCTAGGGTACTCTCCCCATCCATTCCATACGCAAACACTTTACTGTTTTTGTTGCATTTCAATTAACAAACAACCAAGCTTGCCTCTGGCTAAACCCCCATTTTACTGCTTATTCGCACTAAACTATATTACCGAAGCTCGGGATTTAGAAACCAATTTTCTTGTGGATACGACACTTGTTTTACTGCAACGAATTGGGTGCACTTGCCCATTTTAGCTAGGTTTAATTACTATGTATGTATTTTGCCCAACAATAACTACCATTAACCAAACAAAAACCAAGTTAGAACACATTATAAACACCTTGAAAATACCTTAAAAATAACTCCTGTTTTAAGGTCTTATCTCTGTATACATTCAATCCACCTTTTAACCAGTTCAATAAGATCATCTTAATAGTATTTAGCTAAGAAATCAAACCTAGATACCTTCGAAACCTCTTCATAATTTCTATAGAAACCAGAAAGGTCTTAAAGCCTATTTTTAGGTCTTGTCTTACCCTTATCTCACCAAAACTCAACTGGAGAACTTACCCACGAACTGGAACATTGAAGGGTCATAAGAAAAATCATTTTTAACTTAAAACCCACGGATTTTGTTCACGAAAATCACACACCAACCTGGCTCCAAGTTAAAGCACAAAAATCACAAAAACTGACTTTCAGGAATCCAAGGTTTGTTTTCAAAATTTCTCTAAAGATCTTGCAGTATATTATACATCAAAATCACCATCGAAACGTATAATTTTACACCATGAAAATATCTAGAGGAGTTACGCATCCTAAACTTTCGAAAATAGCACAAACAGAAAGCATCACCAGAATTGACACATAAGGAAAGATTGGTGGAACACAAGAACTATCTGACTCCTTCTCGCCATCTCTTTTCACCACGAGTTAAGTAATTCAAATATCTAATTGGGTATACTAAGAACTCCCAGATATTCACCTGGAAAGACCTTCAAATCCTCTTACTTTTACACAGCTTCTGCACTAGAAAGGAAATTAGCTTCTGGTTTGGTATTCTTGGGTGGATGGCTTGCTTTACCTTATAATTTGTGTTTCTATGGGTTTAATGAGGTTGGAGAAGATTTTTTCTGTGTTTTGGAAGGCCTGGTTGTGGCTCTTTTCTTATAGGAAGAAGAGGAGAAGTCTTAAGGCAAAGGAAAGGTAACTTAAGACTAAGGAAAGGTTTAATATGGTGACACCTCTCAAGACACCTTCTCTTCTACTTTTGGCTATAAGTTTGGCAGATTATTTAAAGGTTATTTTGTCTCTAGTCTTGCTAGGATGGAGACAGCAGCAATGATGGGCAGAAATGAGCATTTATGAGCATTTACGATCACTAAATGAACATTAATGTGGCCGCCAAAATTAAGGCCCTGTTTGGCTAGGTATAGCCACCTTTTCTTTGACCATGTTTGGCTAGGTGTTCTAAGGTTTCTTCATGGTGAAGAAAGGTCAAGATAAATCTAGCTAAGTCCTTGTTCTTTGCGCCACGTATATGTGTAATTGCTTAAGGCATGTTTCTTCATGTGAGGGAATATGGGTTTTAATGAGCTATATAAGTATATAAACTTATATTAAGAGTTTTGGGTAAGTTAAAAATAATTACTAGTGTTTAAATGACTAGTTTAATAAGTTATGTGGTAAAAATGTAATTTTTAGAAAGTTATGGGAATATATGATAATAGCTGTGAATAATAGGTGTCAATGGCATAATAATCACATAATATAAGGTAGGATTAATATTATGAATTTTGGGTGAATTAAATAAGTGTTTAGAAGTTAAAATAATAATTTATAAAAGTTTATATGTAAATCTAGAATTTAAGTTGGGGTGGAAACGTAATTAATGGAAATTTATGTGCCATTCAAAATTTAAGGAAATTAAATATTAAAACTATAATTTACAAGTTAACCTATAACTATTATAAAGTTTTTGGGGTTAAAATGTAATTATAAGAAGATATATGTTAAAGCCGAAAAGTTATGTGGCCATTTGGTAATTTATAAAAGTTGGAGTGTCCAAATTATAATTACCGAATTTATAATGGTGGTTTTGTGAAATAATTAATCAAGAAAATAAAACTATGTAATATAATGTATTTTGGAGTATAATGTAAAGTTTAAAAGTATTTGGGGTTATACTTAAATAACCGAAAGTATAGGGTGTTCATTCGAAATAGAAAAGAAAATTATGACTTAAGGATTTATGAAATTAAAACTAAGGGTTATACAGTTATAAGGAATTTAATTTGTAAACACTAAATAATATTTGAGGTTATGAGATAATAGATGAAAGCTATGTGGTGAATTAAGTAAAACTTGGTCAGTAAAGGTTAATAACAATTTGGGATTTATAATATCATTTGGGTAATCATTATCATGTGATATAAATATCAAACAAATATATATATATATATATATATATATATATATATATATATATATAGTATATATACATAATGCGAGGATAATAATAGATCAAAAATAATTATATACAATGAATAAATAAATAATGAGTTATGCATGGGATCATGAAAAAAAAGAGGAACTACCATAAACAAAGGCTACAAACCTCACATGAAATAACAAGAGACCAAGTATCACTTTATGGTACGTAAGAATCTTATACGAGGTTAACCTGCAATAACAATCTCAATTAATTCAATTGTAGGACTATACTTAACCTGACGTGGTCCGGGAATTTACCCAGTACAACTACGGTGAACGGTATGGATTCTTGCAACCTGTTTGCTAACGGATTACACCGGCTTGTGTGCTATCTGTTGTGTGAAATAAACAACCAAGATAATTGCATGAAATACATTGCTCTTACGTTTGTGTATTGTTGTGATTGTTTAATAATCGTTTGGGAACTGTTCTAACCATACCTACGTGTATACGTACGAGAACTTACACTCAAATTTCTCACTAACTTCCCTTACAAACTACGACCTTATGAGACTTTGATCATGTTCAATTATGAGAAGCGAGGAGCCCAGGTGTTCTGGCCATGCATGCAAATATGGAGGTTGTACCTGTCTCAGGTCGTCCTCAAAACAGTATACGTCATGACGGTGGTTTTGGGTGTAGACTTTGTCCACTCACTGGGGGTGTCCCGCTAGCTTATGGGCTGCACGGGTTCATATTAGCATTATTTGCTTAGCCATTTCGATGGCTATGTTTTTCAGGTACCTGAAGGAAGAAGAGATTACCCGACCGAGTGTAGGTGGGGTAGAGATTTAGTTATGGGACTACTCAAGTTTGTTTAATTTCTCTACTGTTGTGTGTTGCTTGGAGTTTATAATAAGCGGTGTGTATTCAGTGCTCAGACCGTAACGAGTGGATTTGTATTTGGACTCTAGCCTTGCTAGTCACGTGGGTGACTGGCGGCGTTATAGCACCAACCGTCTGTAATATTTTCTGCTGTGTGTTTTGGGACTTTTATCTCCTATTTTTATTGGATTTCTGGTTGGGGTGTTACACAACCCAAGGATAACAAAGTCTACTAAATCATGGTAAAATTCAAAGGAATCACAATGAGGAAGAGAGAAAGTAAAAACATAATGAAAATCTCCCTCAAATCCAGAATTGTTCCTCCTATGATGTTCAACCTTTGTGGATGCTTCTCTTGTAACACCCCAACTATAAACACCATACTTAACATCTAACTGCAGCGGAAAATATAACATTAATCATTAATTAAACAGGGGCGGTGTTACACGCCGTTAGCCACCCACGTGGCTAACAAGGCTAATACGTACACCATGTATCGGTCTGATGGACAAAATCACCGAGCATTTACACATCACAATTCTGTTCCATTTCTAACAAATCGAATACATTTACACTCCAACTGTACCGAGTATTAATCACAACTCTAATTTAGTTCCATCACAACATACAACCACGAGTGCACATGCGCATCGGGTTCACTATCCAAAATAACCAAAAGAATTCCATCTACTCCATAGCTAGGCGACTCCGCTTCTTCGTTCCTCATCCTAAAATAAAACATGGTGCCCCGAAGGGCTCAGCAACCCTTGGCTGGTATGATTAACGTGCAACCCGTTGGCTAACGGGCCGCACACTGCTAATTCTCATAATGAACATGGGATTCATTCTTAACAATCAACATAACATTAACATGGCAGGGTTCCTTGCATAATCGTAATGATACTCAACAATAACAACATTCCAATCAACATAACAACGTACACTTTGGAAACACAACCACTACAGTCAACACATCCATATTGTTAGATTACGTTACGGAGTACTTTGGCCCGTGGGATTTTTCCCTTAATGAAGTCTCATTATTATTAGTCTTCACCATCCGTTTTGTCGGACTACGCTTAATTACTTCCCACAATAAAGACATGGGGTTAATTTCATTGATTAACTTACCCGAACATATTATCATACTTTACCCGTTATCATACACACAACATAACATAGGAGCGAGTCACGTGAGGACTCGGTCCGGCATAAGGGCCAATCAACTTAATTGAGCCTAGAGAATATCTTCATTCTCATGTCAGGCCCATTACATAACACAACACCATTCTTCTTAGAGAACGTACATTTTACTTAAGATGTGTCGGATATAATATAGACCCGAACACATCGTACATAATTACTTTACTAGATGTGCCGGTCACAATATAGACCCGGTCACACCATACACAAATCCCCCTAGCCCTGAATAATAATCAAGGTAGGAGAGCCAGCTATTGGCTCATGGGAGATTGAATTCCGAGAAGGAAGACAACCGAACAGAGAGGGAGTTGAAACAGATGTAGATATCTCTTAAGCAAACGCGCGCGACCGGGACTCCCAGATTCCTCACCCCCCAATTATATATATATATTAGTTAGAGGTTCCCTTATGGAACTTATCACATTACGACACCATATGGTGTTACAAACTTGGTTAAACACACAAGGGAGGTAACACTGATATCTACACATAGCAATCCACACATAGCACATTAATAGCCGTAGTTAGACGTTCCCATAAGTTGGGACGTTAAAACCAAATACCGTTCTCTTACGTGATCCTATTGTTGGTTAACTAACGGGGTTAGTACGTATTCGTGGTTATACGGTATCAGAACAAACACGCCACATTAAAATAATAACTGTAAACTCATTTCATGTTTTAATCTTATAAGGTCATAAACACTCAGAAAAACACACAACACACAAGCCAGTGTAGTCCTGTAGCAAACAGGTGGCAAGAAAATTATACCTGTCACCTTGATGATGACTAGTCTAACATGAAGATCTCTTAGTCCCGGCTGCCGTTTTGACTAGTTCTCGTTCCTATAATTCATTAAGTCGAACGGTTAATTTCCTTCATTAACCCCGACTACTTGTTATTCCTACGACACTTTTCTTGTTGTTTCTTACCTTTTATTAACCTTTCAATTATCACCCATCTTATCTCAAGGTTTCTCATCACTTAACACTTGTGATTAAAAGTTCTTAATGTTGTCATTAACCTTAACTTATAATTCTTAACTTCACATCATGTCTCACACTTGTTCATACTTCTAATGGCCATTATATATCACCAAACATGTCTTAACAATCATATAACATCACAACCTCACAATCCCGATCCATTTGGATGCTTAAAAGCACTTACGGTTGAATTTTGTATGTGGTTCGGGATATGGTCCGGACCCATAGTCCCGGACCTAGGTGAATTGTGACTTTCAGAAGGTTTTTGGCTATGGTCCGGGACTTGATGTTGGAACAAGGTCCTGGACCAGCCCCTGAAGTGTTGTTTCGGCTATTTTTTGATGGTGGTCCAGGACTTAATGCAAGACTTAGGTCCCGGACCATTGTTATAGGTAATTTTCGGCAGGTTTTAAGGCTTGGCTCGGGACTTCTTCCAAGACCTAAGTCCCGGACCCTGTAACTTCCTGCTTCAATGTACAACTTGATGTTGCTATTCCAACCTCATTCCACACTCATTTCTTCCCTAATATTTCCCCAAACATTTAAGCATGTTCTAGCACCATAATTATGCTTTAAACCATCATAAGCCATTGAACAAACTTGTTACTCAATTCTTGATTAAACTCATACAACCTCCTACTCTCAAATTTGACCTCGACAAACACCTAGTAATCCCCTAGGTTATTCATACTCAAAAATGCACCTAAGACATCTAATTTCTACACAAATTTTGACATGGTTTCCCTACAATTTTAACATGCCCACAAGCATAATTTCACTCACCTAAATCAAATCAACAACCAAACTCATTCAAGGCACTAATCCACACATCAACTCCATCACTTAAACAACAATAACATAAATTATATTAATCTTAAATGCTTGGCTCTTAGGCCCTTAAATACATTAATTAAAACACTTAATTTCCTTCATATAATAGCTATCACCTGCATTACACTCAATGCATTTACAACATTCATATTTGCGCCAATACAACCACAAGCCTAAGGCACAACATTATTTTAAGGTAAGCTATTTACCTTGAGTTTTCTTTCAAATATTTCTCCTCCTTTCCTCTTGTTCAACAATCGTTTATGATGGTAGCTTATTTGCTAATCTAATGATCAAGCCCGATGACATAATAATGAGTATCAAGGGATTAATAAAAACCTTGAAACAGTCTAGAACTAGGAGTATGATTTAGGCATTATAAACGGAGGGAATTACCATGTAACTTCCAAGGGAGTGATTGGCGGTCAAAAATGAATAGCTTCTAGCATTTCTTGAAGATAACCCAGGCTAGAATGGAGGGAAACAATGGAGTTCAAAATGGGGCAAAAATCGGTTTTCAAGAAAGAGCTAGAAACAAGAGGGTTTTGAAGTTTTTCTTACCATAGAACATACAAGGAGTTGATTAGCTCTTAAAATGGACTTCTTCCCTTCAATTTGAGCTACATCCATGGAGATGAAGTTGAGAGTTTGGAGCTCTTGAAGGGTGGAAAAGAATGCCCAAGACTAGAGGAGCAAGATGGTATATTTTTATTTTTTGCTTTTGAGTTTGTTTAGGGGTAGAACAAGGAAGAAGAAGATGGAGGTGGTGGAGGGTATATGAAATCGCCATTGAAGTTGCAATGAAGCAAGAGAGTGCTGTGTTGAAGGAGGGAAATCATGAGAATGAAGAGAATAGAAGAGAGAGAGAGAGGGGTAAAGTAACTCATGTACTATTGCTTTTTGTCTTACTTTATTGATTTGTACTTTACTCAATAAAGTGAGTTAATATATATGACAGAGGGGGGAACAAAAACGTGTGAGACTCAAAAATAAGGGAATCATATTTTTATTTACAATGAAGGGGAATACTTTACTCTTATTACAGTTTACACCCCATAACTTCCCGTTTTTACACTATTCACTAATCCGGGTCCGTTTTTCAGATTTTTCTTGTTTCTTAAATTTTAATGGTTCTTAAACCTTCAATAATGTTTTATTATAGTAATATGACAACTATAATTTTTTATGGGGTCGGTTAACTGTTTAAAGTCACGTTTTTGGGTTTTCTCAAAAAACGCGCTTTAAGGCTTAGCGTTTTAACCCACTATTTGGATCCGTTTTCTTCGTGAATTGTTCCCACATACTATTTAGGCCTAATTAAGCCCTAGGAATCTCTCTCAGATCCTAGTCAAGGTTATATACCTCCTAAAATAATTAAAAACACGTTTTTCCTTTTTCTTTTGGTTTCTCTTTCCTCACCAATGTTCTTAAAGACTTAATTAGCCTTAGAATATCATAATTACACAATTTATTAACACATTTAAGTTTGGGGTATTTCATCTCCAGTGATTGGCGAAGAAATTGGATTGACGTCGTAGGCTGAATCACATGGAGCGTAATGGCGAAAACAGAATCAAAACCCGATCAGATTTGATTCTAGTCTCGTTGACTCCAAGGATGAACTCTCGTGTTTCTCTCTCTCGTAAATAAACGGGAGAAATATATTGAATGAATGATGTTGAGGAAGAAGACAAACCCTCCTTATATAGACTTATTTTTTTTCTTTTTCCGTCATGTGTCGGGTGCGATGCCATGAACTGGGTACCCGACAATTGGTATTTTAACTGTCAACTTCAACCGTCTTGGACATGCGCCAGTCAGGAACTATCCGGCACCATATCTGGCACAGGCATGTATAGCTGACTTGCCGTGAGTTATGTACCCGGCAATTGATTCGGCAGTCTTTAGTTTTCTGATTATTTAGTGCCATGTACTTGGGACCCGGCATGAAGCACGACATGTCTCCTGATAGAGTTCCTTGCATCTTTCTCCAAGGTTTCAGGGTTAGATTTTATTCCTGCCATGAAAAATACACTAAATTATGCTCGAATACATTAATATAAGCTATACCACATAAACAATATAATTCTAACCTTATATCATCTAAAATTTAGACATCATCTACATAATTATGGCACAAAAACTAAGATAAGTCTGAGGCTTATCAACACCCTACACTTACCTTTTGCTAGTGTTCGAGGAAACTAGTTACGAAGTAGGAAGGATTGTTCACATAAGAAATACACTCAGAGTTATCAAATGTATGATCTTGCTAAAACAAATTGACTCTAAATAATGAATGTCACCTACTCCCTTTAAAAAGATGAACCAATGGGTGAAAATAAAATTTATAATTTCAAGGTTGATTAAACAATTGGGCTATTTTGGATAAGGAATTTGAAACCTATTATTTTCACCACTCCTCAATAGAAATTTAGAGAAGAAATAAACAAAATAAAATTCGTGAGGCAGTTGACGACCTCATCCTCATGTATTCCCCTTATTTTTTCGGTTTCCATAATTCAGCCCGATTTTTCAAGGGTTTTTGAATATGGCCAAGACTCTCTAGAATGAGGATTGAGAAACAAATAAAAGGAAAAACACTCTTGAGGCAATTTGCAACCTCTTTGCATAATGAACACTTTTCTTTTGTTTTTTTTTTCTCTTATTTCTTTCTTGCTTTTCTTTGTTTTTTTTTTGTTTTTTTTCTTCTTTCTTTTTCTCTTCTCTTCTTTTTGTTTTTCTTTAAAAATTGCTAGGTTGTAAACTCTTTTTATGATTTTCACCCAATAGTATCACAACTTTAGAAGAGAAAGGAGGACAAAAGAACCCAATGGTTAATAAGAAATTAATCAGAGCAAGATCATCTATTCAAATGTTAACAATTTAGAGAGTAATCCAAAATATTTTTTCTTAGAAAATAAATCTGTTTATTAGTCTAGTTCCAAATCTAATTCCTCAAATAATACTAGTGTGATTCACTTATTCTTGAAGTTAAAATTGTCTTTGAGGAGATAAACAATTTCTTATAAGATACCTCGAGGTTTGAGCGAATTTCACAAGATACCCCTGAGGTTTCATTTTCATTATGAGATACCCCGAAGTTTCATTTTTTTACGATCTACCCCTGAGATTTCATTTTCTTTACGAATACCCCTCAGGTTTCAATTTTATTATGAGATACCCCTCAGTTCAGATTCTGATATATTATGTTTTTCATATCATAATTTTACCCTTGCACCATATGCCCCACAATAACCTCACAGGTTTATGGTCAATTTTTTAAAAACTTGAAATATGAACAAAATGCACATAAAAATTAAAGATCAATTAATATTTTAATTCAATTTAAAAAACATAAAAAAATTATAAAAAAAATTAGAAATACAAAAATTTTAAAATAAATAGAAATGACTAAACAACAGAAAAAAATCTATTTGGAAAAAACTATTATAGCGGCAACTTAAAATCGTAAAATTTTTATAACAATTATATTAAATACAAGAAATTATTAAATAGCTTTATTAATTTTAGTAAATGTTTATTAACAAATATATTAATCACAAAAGAAATGATCATATTTTATGATTTATACTTTATTTTCTAATTTAAAATAATGATTTTTTCTATGTACTATAAGGATGTCAATCTTGACCCGAACCCGAAATCCGACCCGAAACAGACCCGTAAAAAGCCGGGTTCGGGTTGAGATTTTTGACCCGAAATGATCTTCGGGTCGGGTTCGAGTTGGGTCATTGAAATCCGCTTCGGGTTCGGATTGAACCCGCTAACCCGTAACCCAAAAAATTAATTAAAAATAAAAAATATGTTATATTTAATGACTTAATTAGTATTTAATGATTAATTTATGACTAAAATAAACATTTAATCGATAACATATGATTATATTGTACATAATAATTAATTAATATTATAGTATTAATTTTTTTTTATTAAATAATCCAAAATTAAAAAAATAAAATAAATTTTTAAAAAACAGGTCGGGTTCGGGTCAACCCACTCCGGGTTCGGGTTAAAGAAGTGCAACCAGCTCCGGGTTCGGATTGGGTTCGGGTTGACCAAAACTATTTTCGGGTCAGGTTCAGGTTGAGCTCAACCTGACCCGAAATCCGATTTTTGACACCCCTAATGTACTATATGAAATTGTTGCTTTCATATTATTTTTATACATTTTTTAGATTTTTAACAAATATCTAGGTAACTCCTTAACAAGTTATGTTTAGTTTTCAAAATAACTTAATTTTAATTTTTTAGTCATTTCCATTATTAGATTTTTTTGGTTTTTTTATTTAATTGTATTCATTTTATAATATTGATTTCAAATTTTATATGAACTTTAATTTTTTAAAGAATTTTATTTAAGTTTCAAATTCAAACAAAATTTTGACTATATATCCCTGAGGTTATTACGGGGCATATGGTGTGAGGGTAAAATGAGGATATAAAAAATATAATATATCAGAATCTGACTGAGGGTATCTCATAATAAAATTGAAACCAGGGTATCTTGTAGTGAAAATGAAACCTTGAGGATATCTCATAACATTCGTTCAATAGTATCTAATGAAAATTTCCCTTAATTTAATTAGAGTCACATCTATCAATTATGAAATTTATTACAAAAGAACATCTAAAGACTAGATGTAGAACTACTAAGTAAAAACTATGATGACAAGAAAAAACTTAGAACAAGAAGAAGTGGAGAGAGGAGGGAACATTTTCTCTCTCATGTCCTACATGGTGCCTTTTGGCATGTACCCTTCTTATATAATATATATATATCATGTTTTTCAAAAAAAAAACTTCTATGTGTTTGAGCATCACCATCTTTCAGTTTGTTTCGCGTCTTAAATCGTCTTTTGAATTGAACAGACGATTGTCGAGAAATTGTTAGTTTAGAAAATAGTTTCCGAGAAAGACTCGGAAGTGGATATATTTTCAGGCAAGTTCGAACATGGCGCTTACTCCACCTTCTAAGGAGGCGACCGTTTTTTTTTACTTTATCATTTTACAAAAATTTTAAAATGTTGTATCTTATTATATTAAATCCATATAACATAAATTTTATATCATTGTTCATCATAATTCGAGCTCTTTAAAATAAGATCAAACATGAATATGTTTTGATAAATTTAATTTTTTTTTATTTTTTATATGTACAAAATATGTTTTAAGATTCATTGTGAATCTTAAGTTTAGGAAAAGTGAATCAAAGGTTGTTAAAAGGTGAACCAAAGGTTGTTAAAAAGTGAATCAAAGGTCATTAAAATGCCATAAAAATGCCTTCGACATTTTTAGCATTCCTAGGGTGGTTTTTAGGGTGTTTGGGGGGTAGGGTAATCTTTTTGGCATTAGTTTTACGCTTTATATTGTCGTCATTGACTCGACAGTTTTTTAGGGTTTGTGGATGACCCTAAACCCTGTACTACAAACCATAAAAATGCCTTCGACGCTTTTAGCTATTCTAGGGTGGTTTTTTGGGTGTTTGGGGGGTAGGGTATCTTTTTGGCATTAGTTCTACGCTTTATATTGTCGTCACTAACTCGACAGTTTTTTAGGGTTTGTGGTTTAGGGTTTCCTGTACTACAAACCCTAAAAATACCTTTGACATTTTTAGCTATCCTAGGGTGGTTTTTTGGGTGTTTGGGGGGTAGGGTAATCTTTTTGGCATTAGTTCTACGCTTTATATTGTCGTCACTGACTCGACAGTTTTTTAGGGTTTGTGGTATAGGGTTTAGGGTCTAACGACCCTAAACCCTATACTACAAACCCTAAAAATGCCTTCGAAGTTTTTAGCTATCCTAGGGTGGTTTTTTGGGTGTTTGGGGGGGGGGGGGGTAGGGTAATCTTTTTGGCATTAGTTCTACGCTTTATATTGTCGTCACTGACTCGACAGTTTTTTAGGGTTTGTGGTTTAGGGTGACCCTAAACCCTGTACTTCCATCCCTAAAAATGCCTTTGACGTTTTTAGCTATCTTATGGTGGTTTTTGGGGTGTTTGTGGTAAGATTCATTTTGCTAATGAATATGATTTATTTATTATTAAAGAAGATTCATTTTACTAATGAGTAAGATTCACTTAAAAACTACCTAATATATACCCATTCTAAAAACATAAAATTTTAAGTTGACTAAAACATATCCATGATGCGTCTTGTTTCGAAGAGCACGAAAAATGATGAACAATGGTATATTTTTTTTATTTTTGCCCTTTTATTTTGTAAGTTATAACATTTTGAAAAAAAATATTATTTCTCTCTCCTACTTCTCTCTCCTCCTCCTTTTGACATGTGGCATGAAGCCATATTACAAGGTGGACCAAGCTCCATTGTCTCCATGCCCTATTTGTCATAATAGTGTGTTTTTTCTTTATTTTTTGAGAAAACAATGTCCCGGCGACACTACTATGCGGTTGGACCGGTGCTGGATTGGAAGGAAACTCGGCTGCTGAGCTGGTGCAGACTGGCCTATTGATTGATTCTGCGCTAGCACAAAATAAATGCACAATTTTTTTTCCCCGGGAGTATGTAGGTAGATGTAATGTAATAATGTAACAGCCAATTGTAATTAAAAAAATATAGAATTACATAATAGTCAAACTGATACCATGGTTATTAGCGCATCCAATCCCATCCGGTATATCAATACCAGCATTTGTCGTAGCGCGAGCGATCGCTTGCAATCCGGTGCGTTGAATTTTTACAACAACTTGAGCCGCCTCAGACTGGTTCTGCCGGCGGGCTGCGTCTCTAATTCGGCGCTCTCCTGATTTGCTGCCGCTGCAATCTAGGAGGACGTTACCGGGAACTGATTAGCCGGGAAATGGACAGTAAGAAGAACCTGACTACGACCTACCACCTTAGACATGTTGAGTCTATCAGCACAATGCCCTCTGGCGCGGGGAAGATTTCGCACTTGAACGCCGTGATCCTCGGCGAATCTCTCGCCTCTGAGGAGAACGATCTTGTCCTCCCCAGTGATGATTTCTCCAAACAAGCACTTGTTCCATCTCCAGCCAAGGCACGTTCCCGCTCCTCATCTACTCTCTCTCCCTCTCTGTTTTTATTTTCTGGACTGCTCTTTCCGTTGACCGTGTGATCTGGTGGTATTTTGTATTGTATTAGTTTAACTGGGAACTATCTATAATGGATTATCTCGGTCGATTTTGTGTTCATTTTGGTGGACTCATCACATCTGATCTTGGTTACTGGTGTGGTAAATGGTAAATGATAGTATTTGGAGATGTACAAGAGGTCATTGGAGGATCCAGGAGGTTTTTGGTCCGAGATTGCGTCAGAATTCTACTGGAAGAAAAAATGGGGAGACAATGTCTGCTCGGAGAACTTTGATGTCAGAAAAGGCACCATCAACATTGAGGTCTCAAAATGTTCCACTTTTCTTTTTGAGGCAGCATTTAAATGTCTTTTACTTTTTATTAATGTAATAACAACTGGACGAAGTACAAATACTGGGTAGTGATAGGGAAGGAAGTTAGTTTTTTGTCACCATCTAACCCTTTGACCCGAAGAAAAAGGACAATATTTCCGTAAGACGGAAAGCACAACCACCCTTCGTGAAGCGGGCTTTATGAATGCCAATTTTAAGTCTCGGGTGAAATAAAGTATCTGATGTCTTGAGTTATCAGCAGCTTATACATTTATACCTCCTCTTTTGAATTGTTGTTTACTCACTTGAATACATCTCACCAGTGGTTCAAGGGTGGCATCACAAATATTTGCTATAATTGCGTGGATAGGAATGTTGAATTGGGAAACGGAAATAAAATTGCTTTATATTGGGAAGGAAACGATCCTGGTTTTGATGGAAGTTTAACTTACGCTCTACTCCTCGAGAAAGTTTGCCAGGTATGAGATCATCTCCTTTCATCTTTGCCAGCTCATCAGATATGTATAGACACTGAATTAGATATTTTTTTTAAAAAAAAGAATAGCATTGTGATAATGGTTGTGAAACTGTTGTCCGTATTTGTCCTGCTAACAGTTGGCAAATTACTTGAAAGATATTGGCGTGAGAAAGGGTGATGCCGTTATTATTTACCTGCCTATGCTGATGGAGTTGCCAATAGCAATGTTGGCCTGTGCACGTATTGGTGCAGTTCATTCGGTATGTCTCAACCTATGTTGTTCCCCGCTTGCCCTTTGTCATTGCGTTTTTGTGTCCCAAAAGACTTTGAAGGTCCAACACAGACTTGCTTGTTGTTGCTGTTCCTTTTAGGTTGTCTTTGCTGGTTTCTCTGCTGAATCCCTTGCTCAGAGAATAGTAGACTGCAAGCCCAAAGTCATTCTCACTTGCAATGCAGTTCGTAGGGGACCTAAAGTTATTTGCTTGAAAGATATAGTCGACGCTTCACTTGTGCAGTCAACCAATGAAGGAGTTTCTGTGGGTAATGATTGTGGAGCTCTTTAGGATTCTTCACTCTCCTTCCCACTTCTCCTACACTTCTCTGTGTATTAGTGAAATCCCATACGTTAGTTTATATCTACATGAAACCACTTTTCGTGTAACGCTATTTCCCTGATATTAAGAATAAGAGCCATGTTCTGTTTGTAAATAAAGGTGGAATGAGGCTGTCTATTCTATAGTTCTTTGTGAGAGAATTGTCCAGCAAGTTCCCTGATATGAATTAATTGTATACGTTCCTCTCAATATCTCATGAATTGTTGGTAATCAACTAGCTCAGTAGACGACTGTTAAGATGATACTATCGTTAATGGTATGCAGCACCTGCTGTTAGAGGACAAGGTGGAGGTTTTACCCTGATATCTAATGATCTCTAGGTGCAATTGCACTTGGTTTGTTACATTTTGGCAATTATTATTTACTATTATTCAAACTGGAGTACCAACGAGGATAAGGTCTGAGTCAATTGAAACCTCAGCATTATGCACTCACTAAATTTGAAATAACTATGCTCAAGCTTACTTCTTTAATCGTGAATTTTCTTGTACCAGGTATCTGTTTGACCTATGACAATCAGTCTGCGTTGACAAGAGAGAACACAAAGTGGCAGGAAGGCAGAGACGTGTGGTGGCAGGTTAGTGGACAATGTTTCTATTTAACTTTATAAACTAAATGGTATGCGCGGAAGTTATCCATTTTTCTTTCGATTTTTAGTTTGTCCATCCTTTTCTCATGGCCCCTCTCCCTCATATACATGATATTAGTGGAGTTTTATTACTTAACATGTAGGAATTGTGTGTGAGATCTTGCATAGATCTGCTGATCCTTGGTTTTAGTGACAGAGATATACATTAGCTAAGATCCCCTATTCTTCTAATCTCATAACTTGTGTGATTGCGTGATAATATACCATTATACTATAGATCTGTCACTGAGAAACACCACAACTATATGGTCCGTTGACTTTATAACGTTGTTATTTGACTGAATTTCCAGGATGTTGTTCCGAAGTATCCTACTACTTGTGATGTGGAGTGGGTAGATGCAGAAGATCCTCTCTTTCTTCTATACACTAGTGGGAGTACAGGAAAACCGAAGGTGTCAAAGCTTTTATTCTTGTCCTTTAACATAACTTTACTGCATGATTCCTTATACGTATGTGGTATGCTCTCAGGGCGTTTTGCATACCACTGGTGGATATATGGTGTATACTGCAACAACATTTAAGTATGCATTTGACTACAAGCCATCTGATGTATACTGGTATTTTTCGAGAAACCAATTTCAATCTCTTTACATTTGCTGCTATGGAAATGCCGGCAAAATCTGCCGATTGATACAGCGTTAATTTACACATTTTTATAGGTGCACAGCTGATTGTGGTTGGATTACCGGACATAGTTATGTTTCTTATGGACCATTGCTTAATGGAGCAACTGCGGTGATCTTTGAAGGGGTAATCACTCTAAGACAGCTTATGATCCATTATTTTTATGTTTATAATACTTGGTGCTTCTAGTCGAGTCATCTAAAATGGAAACTGATGTGAGCCCTTCCCTTTATTTAAAAGCCTCTCCCATTTCTGTAATATCAATGTAATATCTCATAATTACAGTTTGTTGCATCAACTTGTCTCTTGACTGTTACTTATCAAAAAAAAAACTTGTCTCTTGACTGTGAGATATATTTTATATTCTTGTGCTGTACAGTGATTTCTAATTTTTCATGTTTACGTTATGTATAATAGTTTCGAGTATATTCCCCTTAGAAGGCCAGTACTGTCCTCTGTTCACAAATCATAATGTCCTCCCCTGTAATTCTTTCAGCTACCCTTGCCTTTCCTGCTCTAAATATCATCGCATTTTTACTCTGTGCTTGCTTCTATAAAACTTGTCCTCTATGCCCTGCATTGTTCACTCCCTCTTAGTGAAAAGTGAGAAATAAACAGTAAACAAGTTGCAGTCATATTTAAGCAATATGTATGCATTTATCTTGCAGGCGCCAACCTATCCTGACGCTGGGCGGTGCTGGGACATTGTTGATAAGTATAAAGTTACAATATTTTATACTGCCCCAACTTTGGTTCGATCTTTGATGCGTGAAGGTGACCAGGTATGATTCTCCCATCATTTTTACCCTTTGTGCATATGTCTCTGCCAGCTTAACCAAAGATAGGTCTTAGGATTCTGAAATTCCCATACGGGGTCTACGATATAGCTATTTTTAGGACTGTTGATTATTGATTATTTCCATCCTCATTTTCCAGGCAACATTTGTGCCAAGGTAGAATCTGTGTACCTTTATTTAGAACATTAATGGAATATTGGTCAATTGACAAATGTCATAAACTATTGACGCTACAGTTTGTGAAACGTTGCTCTCGCAAATCCTTACGAGTGCTAGGAAGTGTTGGTGAGCCTATCAATCCAAGTGCATGGAGGTCCGTTGGCTGCTACTCATATGCCTTTATGTGCCTAATCTCTTTGTGTCTCTCAAATCCATAAAACGTCCTATACATCTATGCACATCGCAGATGGTTTTACAATGTTGTTGGAGAATCAAGATGCCCTATATCTGACACTTGGTGGCAAACTGAAACTGGTGGATTTATGGTAGCCTCATCAAGTCATTTCCTATGCATATTCTTTTAAAAAAGTTCTCCCCATCCCCTTGCCGTTCGCTGGCCAATGCCTAATTTTGAAGGATAACTTTTGCTCTGAACTGTAATCACCATTCGAATTGTTCTTTCGCAGATCACTCCTCTGCCTGGTGCTTGGCCACAGAAACCAGGATCTGCCACATTTCCATTCTTTGGAGTTCAGGTTCGCTCTTGCAGTGTTATATGCTAACTGATAATGAGATCTTGAAGTTGATATTTTTTTGCTTCGCTTTGTAATTACCCTTTTGTTCCTGATACAGCCTGTTATAGTTGATGAGAAGGGTGTAGAGATTGATGGAGAATGTAATGGCTATCTTTGCATTAAAAGCTCATGGCCCGGGGCATTCCGTACTCTATTTGGTGATCATGAGAGATATGAGACCACTTATTTTAAGCCATTCCCTGGCTATTATTTTACAGGTGACGGATGCTGTAGGTATGTGTCAAATCAATTTTGCTTGCAAGAAATGAGACTCTGCTGATATCATGATCATATGTATTTTTTGTTTTTCATACTAGTATGACGAGTGCCAAATTTATCTGTTTTCTCTCTCCAGGGATAAAGATGGTTACCACTGGCTAACCGGGAGAGTTGATGATGTGATCAATGTCAGGTATCTTAAAAGTTTAAGCCTCAATACTTCTCCCTCTTCTTCTTAAATCCCTTTGTTGTTATTGGTCAAGCTACTGGTACCTCAAGAAAGTAATTCGGGAGTAGGAATATCAATATTTATCTTTTTTTTTGAGGGGGAGGAAAAAATCTATATCTGTTAGGATTGACAATTAACTAATGTATCATGTTTATAGTGGACACCGTATTGGTACAGCAGAAGTGGAATCTGCACTAGTTTCACATCCACAGTGTGCCGAAGCTGCCGTAGTTGGTTTTGAGCATGAGGTTGGTCATTTTCGGTTCTTATTTGGCAAACTCTATATGCCTGATGATATTCTCACCTTTTTTTCTTTGTTTCCTGTATATTATCAGGTGAAGGGACAAGGGATATATGCATTTGTTACACTGGTCGAAGGTGTTCCTTACAGTGAAGAACTTCGGAAAAGTCTTGTACTTGCTGTACGAAACCAGGTCTGTTCGATTCATTACCGTCTGCTCTAGACTAGACTAGAATGCTGATACCTTATGCGCATGTATTAACCATAATAAACAGTTTCTTCTGTTCTTGGCTATTGTGTAAAATCAGATGTTCGTTTTCCTATTTTCTGAGTGACTGAGTCCTAACGTCATGTACTGGCTATAATCGATAAGAGCCTTCAACTAACAACTCAAGTTTTTAGTTCAATGACATCTGGGACAAAAGCTGAACTTAAAAGATACTATCTCCGTCCCGTCATAAGTGTCCCATTTGCTTTTTGGCACGTTTTTCCACTTCAATATTAAATATATAAGATAAAATAATTTTTAAAAAATAATTTTTACAAATATAGTTTTTCACATAAGGATTCCATTATAAAAAAAATTTATAAAAATATATTATCTTACATGTTAAATATTGAAGTCAAACGACAAGCTCAAATAGTGAAATGGACAATAGGAGTGGGACGGAGGGAGTATTAGACTAGTTTATTGGCATTCAACTTAGTTGTTCATATCATATGGTCTGGTAAGACTAACCTGTAGACACATCTGTGTTTGTGTTTCTCGAAGTTAAGACTAGCAACTTTGCTGATTGAGGTCATGGTTCGCGTATTTCATTTTGGTATAACTATGGTACTCACCTCGTACAAAACTATATTTCAGATCGGAGCATTTGCAGCTCCAGACAAGATTCACTGGGCGCATGGTCTCCCAAAGACGAGGAGTGGAAAGATTATGAGGAGGATTCTGAGGAAAATTGCGTCAAGGCAACTGGATGAACTCGGTGATACAAGCACTCTCGCAGATCCTGGTGTGGTTGATGAGCTCATAGCCCTAGCTGATGTCTAGATTATGATCATTGTGGCCAGGGGCGGAGCCAGAAATATAAGTTGAGGGGGTCAAAGACAGAATTATAAAAAGTTTGGTTATTTTGGCTGACTGGCTGGAGCGCAAACAGAGTCTCAATCCTTGGCTTTCATCACAAAACTGAATTCGCACCTGATTTTTTATCACCTAATTTTGGTGTAACTCTGTTCCTGCTCTCAACGGTATACAAACATGATTGTTACAAAGTCTGTTTCTGTTCGAGGCAAATGATTGTTAAGTCGAGCCTTTGGTGTTGTTTCTCTATTTAAACTAATCCGTGTATACAACAATAGTGTAATTTGAGTGGTGTTGTAGCCTGATTGTAAGGCAGTCGAGTTTGGCAAGGTTGCGTGTACTGGCCAATTAAGCAGTCGAGTGACTAAACAGTGATGATTTAGCAGCTAGGCAGGGTATATTTTAGATTTATCCAAAAACTGAATTAACCGATTTTGTTTTTTTGGATTTTTAACCAAATTTCTAATTGAATTGAAAATTTCGGTTAACTGAATTATCGTAATTATAATTTGGTTTGAATTTGGTTTTTACGTTGTCTAATTTGGTTAACCGAATTATCCAAATTTTTCTTATAAAAGAATATTATATTTTCTAATTCCAGTCTTTAGTGACAAATAGTCAAACACAAACCCTAAATTTTGGTAAGTTGAAATCTAAACTAGCTAAAATTTGGATTTCAGTTTGGATTTCGGATTTCACTTTAAAAAAAGTTTGGATTTCGGATAACTTGGATAATGGTTAATTCGGTTTTGGTCTTAATTAGGATAATTCGGTTTTTAACTGAAATAACCGAAATCCAATTTATTTTTTATAATTTGAATTTCAGTTAACCGAAATATCCTAATGATCACCCCTACAGCTAGGTGTTACTGATGAAAGTATTTATTTTAAAACTTGTTTGTGCAGTAGATTATTTAGTTTTGCAGTCAAATTTTATATAGGCTTTATAAATTTGCCCTTCTTTCGTAATAACAATAGTCACTATATTTTTAAAACGTAAATGAAGATGGAGGCATTTTTGTCTTCTCAGTAGGGGTGTGCAAACGGGGCGGTTATTTCGGATAAACGTAATAATCGTTTTTTTTTCTGAATTCAGTCACCGTTTTTTTAACCGTTTTACAAAAGTTTGGTTATTTTGGTTAAAACGGATATCCGTACTTTAGAACAGTTCGGTTAACGGATATTGAAACTGAAACTACGGTTATCCGTAATAACCGAAGTTTTTTTTAATATATATATATATATATATATTTTTTATCCTTAATTTTTAACCCGGGATACTTTCATCATTGTTGTTGCTTTTGTTCTTTCAACTTTATGTTGTGGTTTGTATGTAAATATTCAAATATGCTCTTTATTTCAGATTCTTAGTTTGCGTTGTCAGTTATTTCATGGAGAATTAATCCAGAAAATTCGGTTATTACGGTTATTGTGATTATTTCGGTTATTACGGTTATTCGGTTATTTTGGTTATGTTTGAAAGTTCTGTTAACGGGGCGGTTAACAGTTACTAATATGGTATGTAAAACGGTTATCGGTTAAAACGGTTATCGGTTAAAACGGATATTATTATGAATTTCAGTTAATTCGGTTATAACCGAAATAACCGAACACCTCCGAACTTTGGTTAACAGATATCTGTTCTAACCGTTTGCACACCCCTACTAAAGGCATAAATGTTTATTTTTTCTTTCTCTTCTTCTGATCTTAAACCATTTCATTTTCTCTCTTCTCCTCCCTCTCTCTTTCTCACCCTCCCTTCCTCATGTCTGTAGAGAGTCGTCTTCCTGGTAGAGTTCACCTAAAACTTAGACAACTTCCCTTTACGATCTCCCTATTTTACAGATATCCATATTCATTTTCACATGTCAAACAGTACAAGCTAACTGATGTATGGTTGCAAATCTTCAAAATTAAATCAGTCCAATAGAGGTTTCAATTAGCTAAGGCATTGAAAGTCGATAGTGGTGTGTCGTGTGTTCACAAGGATCCAAAATCTCTCACCGCCTATCGCTAATGATTCCCGTCCTATCGATTTTGAAGATCTCGTTTCTCTTCCCTCTCCCGTAATTTCACACTTAGGGTTCTTTCCATTTTGTTCTGGTATTTATAGTTGGTAATACTTCATCTTGTATGCGCCAATGGAAAAGGAAAGGATAGACCTCAAAGCAGGTGCAGACTTGGCTGATGCTATGGAAATTGTGGATCGAGTTGATATCAATCCTCCTGAGTAGGAAAATTATGTAAATTGGCTCATGATTTTTTTAAAATGTTTCTCATCTAGTTTGTGTGCATTAGATGAGGATGACGTTGGGAAAATGGGAGAGTGCTTTGTCGTTCGCATGATAAAAATTTGAGCTATTGAAGCTTCTTGTGCAGTCTCTGTGTTGTTTTCCCCTGTACCATTTGGCTTTTCATTGTATCTGCGCATCGAGTACGCTTCACTGATTTAAGTATGAGGCTTGATTGAATAGACTATAGGTGTTTAACGATGACAATTTTGCCCCTCTCCGAAACATGATCTTCCCTTGGTGGTGGAGAAAATAGTTCACTTTTATACTAGAAAATAATTCACTTTTATAACACAGTGGATTCATTTTACGTAAACATAAGATTCACTTTACACTAACACATCACAATGTATAGAAAACTTTTATAATCTGAACATAAATTTTACAGCCGAAAATAATTCATTTTATAATACTACTGATTCATTTACGTAAATATAAGATTCATTTTGATAACATTAAAGTAACTATAATTGTCATACTAGTGGACCGTTATCAAACAGTACTTATAGCAGTAATTATAATTTTATAACAGAAAATAGTTCACTTTTATAACACTGATGGTTCATTATACGTAACATAAGATTCATTTTGCACTAACACATCACAATGTATAAGAAACTTTATAATCTGAAACTGAATTGTATAGCAGAAAATAATTCACTTTTATAACACTACTGATTCATTTTTCATAAATATAAGATTCACTTCTATAACACTATTGATTCAGTTTACGTAAACATAAGATTCACTTTGCACTAACACATCACAATGCATAGAAAAAATTTGCAATCTGAAGCTAAATTTTATAGAAAAAATAATTCACTTTTATAACACTAAGGATTTATTTTACGTAAACATAACGTTCACTTTGATAACATTATAGTAACTATAATCATCATACTAGTGACCGTTATCAAACAATATTTATAGCAGTACTTATAATTTCATACCAAAAAATAGTTCACTTTTATAACAGTGCTGATTCATTTTATGTAAACATAAGATTCACTTCGCACTAACACATCAAAATGTATCGAAAATTTTATAATCTGAACTGAATTTTATAGTAGAAAAAATTTACTTTTATAACACTACTGATTCATTTTACGTAAACATAAGAATCATTTCTGTACTGATCCATTTTATGTAAATATAAGATTCACCTTGCACTAACACATCACAATGTAAAGCATACAATTTAAAGTTCACCAAAATATATATATGATGCATCTTGTTTTGAAGAGCACAAATTATGATGAAGAATGGTATACTTTTTTGCATTTATATTTTGTAAGTTATAACATTTTAAAATTTACTATACTTTTTCTATTCAACCAATCAGAGTGTGACACATGGCAAAAAGGTGGATGAATCCAAATGTGAATTTTCTTGTGCAGGAATTCAGCTTTTCCTTATATTTGTACTGCATCACTAACACTATTACACATGACACTGATGCCACCTTCTACCCTGACACTAGCACCAGGACTATTTTAAAATATGGCAACCGTCACACGTACAACATGAATTTTCTCCAACTCTCTTATTCTCTATCAAGTTGACTAACTTGTTTCTTACATGTTGGCCGACCACATTAAGAAGGAAGAGAATATACTCGATATTTTCTTATTTATTAATCTAATTCCATTATGTAAAGTTGTTCTTGCTCACCAAGAAACCAAGAGAGCATACACAAGACATAAAATAAGCGGGGCGGGAATTAGAACTATTTGCATGAGTTATGTATGCTTCATATTTCTTTCTAAGCTTGATAAATTTTCTAATTTCTCTCATATGCCTAAGTTCATATAAGAAGTTATCTTGTCTTCTCAATATATTAGTGGTGAGTATGAGTATTGAATTGATATCTAACCTTATGCGAGTTTGATTCAGATAAAAATTTACAGACAAGTTCACTTAAGTTAGTTGCAATAAAGTATCTTGTTTTTGAATTCCTGTTTGGTTCCAGCTGCAGAATGACTACTTAGTTGATTTGATATCAATTGGTTGGTGTTTTTGTTATGCTGGAATGTGGAGTCGTTTCTTGTTTCATGGTGGAAGTAAGGTTACTCAAGTGTTTGTGTAACGACACCAAAACCACCCTGGTTGAGAGACCGTTACATGCTGCGTGCTTATTACCTAAGACACGCAAGACTACACTAGCGAATCCCAAAACAGAAACTAATGCTCATATATTACCAGATAAACGATTACAACATGTCTTTACAAATCACAAGCGGAAGCTAAATACAAGGCTGAAACTAAATACAAGACAAAAGCCCACACCGAGTTACATAACAGGAGCTAAATACAAAAGGGGCCTTGAAGCCAAACAAACTGGAAGCAAAATACGAAGGCAAAACTAAAGCAGAAGCTGAAACTCCAAATCGAAGCTGAAACCTGCAAATCAGACGAATATAGGGGTGAACAAAACTATCGCTCAGCAGGTGATAAACTTCATCAGTTGAGCACACTCAAAACAATTACTGAACATATACACATACTTATGCAGAATCTTAGCGAATAAGAAACAGAGGCCTTAGAGGAAGAAGGCAGAGACAGAGGCTTAGAAAAGTTAGAAGCTTGACCACAAACAGAGGCTTAACAAAATCAGAAGCAAAGATAGAAGCGGAGGTCATTCAAATAGACAAAGATCAAAAGCTTTACAAATTAGAGACTTCTCAAAAGACCGAAAGCACAAAGCAGACCGTCTCAAGTAAAATACAGACAAAACAGACTGAAGCAGATCACTTAGTAACCAGAAACTTTCAGAGGACAGAAAGCACACATCAATCAGTCAGAAATCAGTAATAGTCAGAGCAGACGGAAAATAGAACACTTATCAAATCAGAGGTTTCCAGAACATAGAGAGCACACAACAGTCTGTAAAATTCAGAAGCAGAAAGAACAGACATAAGCAAAACAGATTTCGAACAAAGGTGTGACACTAGCACCATACACAAACAGAAGGGTAAAGGGCCTTGGGATCAGAAGATCCATCGACAACACAGAAATGGCCAGAGACCATTGGATCAATAGATCCCTCGACAACGCAGAAATGGTCCGAAGACCAAAGGGTTCGTCAACCCCACAGAACAGAATGAGAATGTAACACCCCAACTATAGCCATACACTTAACAACAAAATTGCAGCGGAAAACTTAACTCTTCACATTACTTAACTCAATGGCATTACACGCCGTTAGCCACCCACGTGGCTAACAAGGCTAATACATAAACATTGTATCGGTCTGATGGACCAGATTCCCGAGCAACTACACATTACAATCTCTTTCCATTACCAACATTCATTATACATTTACATTCCAACTGTACCGAGTATTTACAAACTAATGCCGACAACAATTTCGGTCTTACTACACCTATAATACTTAAGTAATTCATTAGCTACCCGTGTAGAATCAACTACCCCGTCCTACTCTCGGACGGTCTCTAGCTCCTTGTACCTGAAATAGAATTGGAAGAAAGGGTGGCCCCCAAGGGGCTCAGCACCTTTGCTGGTATGGTAATCCCGCAGCCCGCATGCTACCGGGCCACGCACAACTAATTGTCGTCTAAGCATGCGGTTGATTTTATTTAAATCATGCATGTTAACTGTAAACACATAACACATTACATACCCATAACAATGGGCTCAATAAAACAGTCAACACATCTTTACTCATTAGAACACTCATTGTGTCCTTTAACCCTAGAGGGTTTCTCCTCTATTGGAGCTATTTCCTTAATAGACGACACTTACCCACTAGTCGGGTTATTCTCCAAAACGTCTTATATTAAACTGGGATTCATATCCATGATCCACATACTTCACACAACAACTTATACCACATATGACACCCATCTTACATAAAATCACAATAATATTTGTATCACATCATCAACACATAACATAACGGGAACGGTTCTCATCAGGAACCGACCCAAACATAATTAGTTCACTTGGAGAGCCTAGAGAATGTTGCCAAACTCATGCTAAGCTCGTTACATAACTCATTACCATCCTGTTAAATGAACGAATAACTTAATCCCAAGGTGCGTCAGATATAGTGATCCAAGCACGCCGAACAAACATAGTATGCCCCTGTGGCCCGACGTGAGTCAGTAAAATAGCTTTGGTTAAGCTAAAGGGAAGATTGGAAACCAAATTGGAGAACAACCATAACATACAAAGAGAATCGAACCGGTTATGACATCGACTCCCATACTCACACGCGTGGCCGGAACAGACCGGACTCCTCACTCCCCAGTTAGCACTTGTCAGAAGTCTCATTATTGGACTTAGTACATTAATTCACACTTAGGTGGTTAGGTCTAGTCAGACAGACACAAGGGTAGTGAACATATTAACACGCTCAAACAAACACATAACTAACTCACGTATAGCCGTGGTTAGAACGTTCCTTAGGTTGGAAACGTTATTACCGGATACCGTTCTCTTACGTTTATCTAATAATGGTTAACTAGCCTTTCATACGCATTCGGGGTTACCGGTATCGGTACGTAAACACACAACATCAACAACGACTGTAAACCCGTTTCATGATTTATCTTATAACGTGGCAAACATACAGAAAAACACATTGGCATACAAGCCGGTGTAATCTGGTAGGACACAGGTTGCAAGAAAACCATACCTGTCACCGCTGTCCACTACATTGTGTCCTTTTAGGTTCCTCGGACAAATCCCGTACAACTGGTAACATCACAATTACTTCCATTAACATTGGGGTAACATGATTGCTTAACGTTTAATGCGCCCATAGTTTACCCCGTCATCTCGTTACACTTAATTTACTCTTGTGATCTTAAGTTTACAACTCTCACATCAAACAACACTTGTTTACACATTTTAAGGCCTTTATATGTCACCAAACAAGGCCTAAACATCACCTAAAACCATTACCATTCAATCCCCCATCATTAGAAGTCATTTACACACATTTTGAGCAATTTTTGCCCTGGTCCGGGACTTGGTCCGGACCCAAGGTCCCGAACCATCACTGATTTGTACTCTCGGCCTTATTTTGCTTGTGGTCCGGGACTTGGTCCTGGACCTAGGTCCCGGACCAATGTCAACTTCTACTCTCGGCATGTTTTTAAGGGTGGTCCGGGTACCTATACAAGGGCTAGGTCCCGGACCATGTTAATAACTTGTCAAAACATCATTTTTCAACCCCAAATCAAGCCTTAAACCTTACCTAATCATTCCATAATCTTTCCACATGTTTCCTACATGTTTACACACCTTAAATCATGCACTAAACCTTCCTAAATCATCACTAACTTGTTACCCAATTTCTTACAACAATTCCTAACACTTATAACATTTTTCCTTATATTTCTAAGTGGTATAATATGCCTTCCATCACAACTAACCAAAGTGTTGTCTCTCAAACATTACCACTACTCCCAAAAGCATTCTTTCTCACAAGCACTTCCATTACACAACTCCTTCTATTTCCACAAGTTTACACTTAGACCTTCACAAGGCATTATTTTTCCTTTGTTTACCACAAGTTGAACAAGACTTACCACTTCACACAACATGTCTTTGGTGTGTATAAAACACCCATTTGATCTCTAAATCCTCCAAGACCATTCCTAGGTCATCTTAGGACTCATGAACACCTTATTTCACTTTCTTTCACCATCTTAACACTTAACAATCCCTAGTACTTTCTAGGTCATAAAATCTCATTACAACACATAAACTCCTTTGTTTATCAACTAAATTTTGCCATAGCTTCTCTTGTATATTCTCACACCCAAACACTTAGGTTTTCACCTTTTGACAACCAAGAACACTTAATCACTTAATACACATTCCTTACACACAAACATATTGTTTTTCATCCTTTGACCATCCAAGACATTCATCTTCACAAGAAATGCTCTTTACACACAACTAAACCTTTAAACTACACTACATCACAACATAGTGCATAAACTTAAATTTCTTGGCACTTAGGCCCTTAAATTGCATAACCTTAAACACTGAATTTCCACATTTAAATGCCTTCAACCTGCGAATACACGCAACAATGCTCCCATGTCTTTTTAGTCCACCTTGTGGATAGTTTTCTAGCTCATATCCCATTGGATCTTTAGGTTATTTTACAAGGCAATATAAACTCATTTTCTTAAGGCATAAAACTACATTAGGTTAAGTTATTTACCTCCTCACTTTCAAGACTTCCCACTTGTTTTTCTTTGTTCTTTCTCAATTGAAAACCGGCGAGGAAGCTTGATCACTTGTCCACATACTAACCAACACATAAATAAGGGCAATGAGCGTTAAGCATCATACCTAAGCTCATGGATAAACCCTAGGTTACAAGAAGTGTTTTAAAACACTAAAATTGATGTTTACCTTTAGAATTTGAAAGAGAGCTTGGATAAGTAAGATAGGACTCCTCCTAGTCCATTGGAGATCAATTCAAGCTAAATTAAGAATAAGAAAATACACCATTAAAGGGTGAAATTTCGGCCATATAAGAAAATGAAGGGAACATGGATTTTCTTTGATATTTATTACCTCAAAACAAAGGAGAACAACAATATGAAAGAAGATGAGCTTTTTCCCCTTCAAGGAGATTCTTCATGGCACCAAAATGGAGTTCTTGAAGATTTGAAAAGATAGAAGTGAAGAGCTTGGTCTAACTAAGATAAATATGGTCTTAGAATTTGATTTGGAGCATTAATGAACATTTGGTGAGCAATTGAAGTTGGAGAAGAGAGGTGCTACACCATGAACGGTTTTGGTTGGGAGAATGGAGGAAGATGACGGTGGGAACAAGAGGAAATGAGGAAAGGTGAGGAGAGAGGCAAAGTTTGAAGATATTTATGTTATAAAGCAAATAGTAACTTTACTTTATTTTCTTTTACTTTTCTTTAGTTGGCTGGCCAAGTATGGTGACTCACACCACTAAAACCGTGCCCCCTTACATATTAGAGATATATATGGCCTTTGTTGACCATTTAAACAACTTATGTTGACTTATGACTTAAACTAGCACTATTTGAGCACTATTCACAAATTAAGGCACATAATTGTGAAATTTTTGATTTCCCATTGATTTAGACTTCCTAATGTGATACTAAGTAGTACACATGTTGATTAAAGAGTAATGATGGACATTTAGCCACTCAAAACTCATTTCCAAGACAATTGTTTCAAAAATGTGCTTTAAGGCTCCTTAAAGCACATTTTGTGTTTTAACTTGTTTTCAAGCTTGGTTTTCTTTAGTAATTTATTTATTATGTTCATTAACATGTAAATGAAGTCTTGGTAAGCTTATTTAGTCTTATCCAAGATTATCCCAAGCTTAGAGCATATTTTTGCCCATATTGTCTTTAAGGTACTTAATTGTGTTTACTATGGTTTAAATTGTACATTAATGTTTCTAAGGAACTTTTTAGCCTTATTATACCATAGTTTAACATTTAGATAACGTATCAAGTTTTGTGGTAATTCATACCAAGTTTAGAGTACACATTTGTTTAAACTGACTTTATGGTGTTTTCTTCGGTTTAAACTGTCTACCAATGTATCTTGAGGACTTAATTAGCCCATAGAAAATCATAATCACATATTTAATTAACACTTAAAGGTTTGGGGTATTTCAGGGAATGACCCAACACTCAGAAAGATGTCTACATGGTATACCATGGAATATCTCGACCCAGCCATTCACGGCTTAGAATGCACAGAAACTAGGTCCCCAAAACAGAAGGTCACTCAAAACAGAACAGAAGGTGTTGTGAAGCACACACACCAAGGCACAAGACCTTAAGCACATCAAAACAGAAGTCATAGCTGAAACAGATGTCTTAAACCAAGACCAATGAAATTACCGAAGATTAAGCCGAAGTCAGAAGCTTAAATGCACTTTCAGAGCAAATCAGAGTTCAAAGGCTTAGCGAGAACTTTCAGATCATAATACACATAAACATGTTCCAAAACATATCAAAACATATAGTATTCAAAGAGAGGAACACAACGCCGTAAACAGAACTCAAAAAGGAGCTAAGACAAAGAAGTTATGCAAAATCAGAGGCATGTCCGGACATGTGTCCGAACTTGCAAGTTCGGATGCATGTCGAACCGCAAAATCCAACACGTTCGGACATGTGTCCAGACTTACAAGTCCGGACGCAAGTCTGATTTGAAATCTGAGAAATGTCCGGACATCTGTCCGGACTTACATGTCGGGACAAAGTCCGAGAAAAAGTTACGGGGATGTCCGAACTTGTGTCCGGGCTTGCAAGTCCGGACATGAGTCGAACTGCAAACCTAGAGATCATCCTCGCACCCTGTCCGGACTTACATGTCCGGACGGAAGTCTGGACAACTCACAAAATAGGGTAAAGACGTCCAACGCTACGTCCAGACGCGACGAAAACTATAAAACTTAATGCGTAAACAGAGGCAAATCAAGAGGGTAATTCACCCTAACCAAAGCACAAATTGCCACAAAAAATATACGATTCAAAGCAATTCCCACGGGGTTTAAACTGATCAAAATGTACTTCCAAATCCGGATCAAAATCACACAAATCAAAGAGCCAAATAAACATATACAGAACAATAACCGGAACTCCCTGTGGGTGAAAATACACAACCAAATCCGAATACCACCTACCTCACATCCGAAGCTAAGCCATCTCTGCGGACTCTACGAAACGCCCCCCTCGAATCTCCACTCGAACAATAATCCCTTGAATTGAACCATTCCCAAATACAAAATTAAAATCAAAAAAGGGAAAGGAAAACTCAACAGAGAAGAGAACCGGAATTTACAAACAAAACCTGACGATCGATCGACTACCAAAACCGAAACTCCATTAGCAAATCTCCAACGATCGATTATAGGGAGGAGATTGAGGAGACGGAAGAGAAGCAAAGGGAAGGAGAAGATATGCAAAGTGAGAGAGGGTTGAGGAAGCGAGGAAATTGTCGTGGAAAGAGAAGAGCGTGAATAGAAAATAAGAAAAGAAAGTTAGGAAATCGAAAAAGAAAAATTAACTTCCTAACTCCTTAATTATCAATAAAACGAAAAGGACGCCTTTAACCCTCCTTCCACCAGCCACCATACTAACACTAGGAGAATGTCATAAAAACATTATTATAAGACCAAAATCAATAAGAACTCCCTTTGCGAATTAGAAAGGAAATAAAAAAAATCTGGGGCATAACAGTTTGCATCCTTAATTGGTAGAATTTTGAATGACTAGCTAGGTTTAGTTCACGCTGGTTATAGCAATTAAAATATCGTGTCATAGCTAGCAACAAGCTCCTAAACCTTTCAACTTCAAGATCAATTTCATCTTAGATTCACCAACACTTTACTTAAAGCTTCAATGCCTCTACTTATCTTCTTTTGTTCTTCTTCAATCTTCATCTCTTCAAGAACACCTAAAAAGATGTATCAAACACGATTTCACCATCTTCTTGGTAGGAACCCTATTCAACTCACATCAATAAGGATTGGATAATGAGAGAATGGCATTACAAGTGAATCAACAAATTGATTCAATGCTTTGAGGTGTTCCTTGCTAATGGTGCATCCAAAATATAAAGAAATTCCTCCCTTTATTGGGGCAAGGCTATAGGCATTACAGAGATAAGAGTCGCCAACACTTTTTTTCAAACTGGAAAAACCCAAACACTCACATACACATCATTCTCAAAAGTTGATAATGAAATAAAAGAATAAGGATTATTCTCTCCTTACTTCCTTATGGTTGGTCTCCTATTTTGTTCACCACCCTTTAAGTAACCAAATAAAGTTACTTTAGTTGTAAATAGAAAAAATTCCAATATAATATCTTTTTCAAAAATAAACCTGTGCATTACTAAAGGTTTGAAAAGAATTCAAAAATAACGTTCTTTGGTGAAATCATCTTTTCAAGAGATGATTTCAGAAACCGGGCCACATAAACGTCCTCATCAGCATGTGGGAGAAATAGAGCAATTGTCTCTCGATTTCTTCGTTTGCACTAGCGCCTATCATGGTGAAATCTTCTTTTCAAGAGACGATTTCACATATTACCTAACACTTGGAAAAAAATTCCAAGTGTTGGAGCATCAGTGATAGGCGTGGCTCTAATAACGAAGAAATCATCTTTTGAAAAGATGATTTCTCAGTTTCTCTCACATGCTGACAAGGCCGCTGTTGTGGCTCAGGAATAAGTGAAATCATCTTTTGAAGAGATGATTTCACCAAAGAACATAAGTTCCAATTTTTTTCCAATTTGTGTTACACATATTTTTCTTTTGAAGGTTATTTTAGATTCTTTTTCGTAGTTGGGAGGTATCTTGAAAAAAGTTCCAGAATAAACTTCATTTGCAAAAATAATATGTGTATTAACACATATCTAAAAAGAAATCCTAGAATAGCACCGGGGGAAACCGTCTCTTGAAGAGACAATCTCAGTTAACCCCAACATCACATCATCATTTGAGTCATCACACAAGAGAGCACAAATATCGTCTTTTCGAAAAAAGATTTCAGAACCCATCTTTTAAACGTCGAGTAAAGAAAGAACATGACCCTCTAACTAGATACATCAACTTCCAAAAAGACAATTTCTTAGAAATTGAAATGGTTTCTTGAGAAAATGATTTCACGTATTCTAACATCAATGAGATCTTCTTCCCCTTCATTTCTATTGTTGGTTCTTTCCTTCTTTGATCTCTTTATCTCCAATCCATTCTTCTCTTTCCAGCGAGTCTTCTCACCTCTTCCCACTGCCACCAAGTTGTCGAAGCTCACTGGCGCCATTAATTGTTGTTGTCGTCACGTACGTGGTTCAAACACAACCTTCCCAAAATGCATTGTTCTCTTTGGTACACTTTTAACCTAGGTCAATCTTTTGGGATTTTGCTTATATTAGGGATTATGCATGTAAATGTTGATTTTGTTGGGTGTATTCTGTAATGTTAATTATTTAGTGTTTTTTATTGGGTGGGAATGAATAAGGATGAAACAATTGTCAAAAAAGGGACTAAACTGGAACATGACATATTCACCGAAGAAGGTGTTATGATTAATATTAAAATTATTGATTGTTTCTAGTTATTAGTGGAATATAAATTGCAAGATATGTGATATTTTTTGTTTATCACATGTATAAATGGTTGCAAATGCCATATATTGGCATGTATTTATTTAGATATTAGGATAGTACTATAAAACTTCAAAACCTTCTTAATATGAAAAAATTTCATAATATATTTAACACTTGTTAGTCAATATTCAGCCACCCATGGATCCCGGTTCACCACTAGGGTCTTTTCTTAGATTTTAGTGTAGTCGTAGATCCGCAACTGTGTAGAATGGGAACAAGTACAATGTATACATTGTCAGCGGTTCGAGGCCAGTTTACGTCGAAACATGTGTCGTATGATGATAGGATGTGACTGTACTTGGAGGCACCTGGTTTTTTTGGTGCTACAAAATCATATTTTTAATAATGACATAACTTTTAATAACAAAAAAAAGTAGTTATAATAAATAAATAGATCTTTGGTTACGTGATCTCGCGTAATGACATGTAACAACTTTTGTCATTACAATAAATTGGATTAGTACGATTTGATTTTTGGTAGTGATTTTTTATTGTAACCAAAAATCTATATTCTTATAGTCACCGAGATATGAAAAAGAGAACTACCCTCATAATGGAAGGAAAAGTTACAACCATCGTTGATGGAATAGAAAGTGGTGAATTCTAGCTAGCCTTGCTCAAGCCACAATTCAAAACCTTTGCCTCAGTTAAATAGCTCTACCTCCCATGTTCTCCTTGAGTCGACCCTCAGTCGTACAGGACTCGCCAAGGATTTCCCATGTCTATTGATAAACTTGGATGGGATTCTCCGCCATGACATGTGTAAGGTTAGAGAAACAGATCATGTAGAAAAAAAGGGACTGGAAAAATATCAATCTTAAAATTCCAGCATTCTTGTTAGCCAGTGTTGTTGATCCACCGATGAGCTTGTAAAAGCGAGGTTCACATCTTGAAACTATGTTACTAGAATCGTCTTTTTTCCTAGTTTTGTCTATTTATTACGGGTTGCGTTAATGAAATGGAAACAATGTATCGTTACACATGCTAAGAGAGATTTTGGTAGGTATTTATTGACACTTATGTACAAGAGATTAAACAAAAACATAGAAAATAACCAAGAATGTGCCGGGTATGAGATACCCGGCACCAAGCACGACATAAATAAAAATGAAAGGAAACCTACTCAATCTATACGGGTAGCAAACAAAAACCCGGTCAAAAGTAGCAGGGAAGCAAATTAAGACCAAGCAAGTCGAACCCTAGGGACTTGTATAGAAAATTAGTCCTAGCCTTTGTAATTAATAAGCAAAAGAGGGGAAAAATGTGATAGATTTTCTAACTCTACTAAAAACTAACAGAACTAAACGGTATTTACAATGATCCACCCCGGATTCATAATGGTAAACGTCATAAAGACACATATGATCACCCAGGAAAAGAATAAACTTCGAATTAACCAACTCTTGATAGTGCCGGATATCATGCCGGACAGAATGCGCACAGCAGATTCAAAAACCTTGAACGTGCCGGACGTTTTGTACCCGGCATGCCACTCGGCATTATCAAAATGGCAAACTACTTCTCCAGTTCGAAGCCGAACCAAGAACTCCCTAATCATTATCGAAAACTAGCAAATATTTGGTAATCAACGAACCGACAAGGGGAGAATAACATGGCTAATACTAAATCTTAGGTTTTCATCCTCTAAATTGTAGAAGACAAATGGAAAGACCACTTAGAGTTTCTCAACCTTTCTGCCTTAATAAAGTCAGAATTTGAAGTAAATGGAAGGAGAAGCAACTTCATTCCAATTGCAAGAAACACAAAACTCCAAGTTGAAACTTATGTCTTTTATTGAATAATCATAGTGTGTTTACAAAGAGAACCACTCCAAATCAGTAACCACTAAGGATTATAATGCATCCTCTAATTTAAATGGAAAAAGAACAATCAAGGGGGGAAGGAAAATGGTCTTAGCCTTAACCCGTTGACAAATTCTTCTTCTCCTTGTTAATGATGCAAGATCTTCCTCCAGCAGCACTTTGGGACGTTTTTGAGAGTTTTCTGAGTGTGGAAGTATGTATGAGATGATGGCCAAAAATGCAACATTCGGCCTCCTTTTATAGGCACCAAAAAGTATTGTGCCGAATGTCTTGCCGGGTCTGTGTGATCCGGCATATCTATTAAAAACGTGTGCGGGCTTGTAACGGTCGTAACCGCCACGGCGCGAAAAGTCACTTATGCCGGACAGATTATATCCGGTATCGTACCCGGCATCGAGTATTTAGATAACAGTAAATAATCGATATCTTTTGGTGAACAGGCGTAACTCTTGATTATGCCGGATACAGACTACCCGACACCATGCCCGGCCTCGCTCCTTTAACTTTGCTTCCGTGCGTGCATGAGGAATCCGGCTTCACATCCGGCAATACTCAGTTCCTAATGTAGAGTTTCTCTCCTTGCACAGAAAACACACAAAACATAAGACTGAACATAAAAAATCATTTTACATAAAAAATAGCGTAAATACTACTTATTCTAACCTTAATCTAACTAATATTATTGCAAATCTAGCTTATAAAATATGATAAGTCTACGGCTTATCAACACAATCCTTGCTTCATCATTAACCATTGAGAGAAAAGGAACATTAGAAGTAGTTGTCTATATTACAAGACCTAGTGATGATAACAGGAATGATTCCTTTCCACATCTTAAACGAACTAGAGTCATTAAAGAGAGAACAAGCTAGGTAAGCTGAGAAATTACTAGGACTATTATCGTATATAACTTTGATTACATCAAACGAGAAGAAAGGGCAGTCAATTGATCATCACCCTCTATCTCACAACCATCCATAACCTTTGTTAAGGTTTTAAAACTTCCATCATGTGTTGCGTCAATAGCAATTTTCCTGATGCATTCCTCATACGCCCATTTCAATAAAAAAATGAGACCCAATAATTCATCATTAGCACCCACGGCTTCCCCTTTCAAGTTTTTTAAAGTGCCAGCTAAAATTTTCCTTCTCCTTTTTATTCTTTTTGTGGAGCAATTTAGCTTGTATTTTCCCTACATCGGAAGAAACCAATCATACATCATATCAGTACACAACTGGTTTGAAGTAGCAGAGATTTGATAAATCCTGACAAAAGATTTGTTTCCTTCAATTAGAGCTATCTAAAAGGCATCGGTGTTGTGTTTGGCATAATTTCTTCCATCATAACAGAACCACACACTGGTGGAAAAGGAATAAATGACGCATAATAATTTATGATTAATAGACTAACCATAATTTAACTAAATGGCCATAGATAATTAGTCATGATTTTCATATAAAATATAATTTATAGTGGGCCAGGTGCTGAAAAGTGGGCAACATTAACGAACTTTAGATTGCAGTGCGGAACCGTAATTTAAAGGTTGGCGTGAGGCTTTAGACTACGGTTCTCCCACAAAACATAATTCAAGTCTGTTGACCTACACGTACTCTAACTCACTAGACGACGTCATTCAACAGGTCTGTGTCCGCGCACGCTCTGACTCACTAGACAACGGTCATTCTACAGGTTGGCGTGAGGCTTTAGATTACGGTTTATTACAAAACTGTAATCTAAAGTGTGACGGTTTTAAAATTGGACGCGTTTTTTCCAAAATTTAAAGTTTTTCGATATTGTGCAAGTACTAATTACCCATATTACCCTTGTCGATTGAGCGTTTACACAACTTCCCGTGCATGCTCTTTATTTTTCTTCTTTTGTCAAGTTGTAACTTTATTCCGCCCAAACTGACCATAGCCAAAAACTCTCTCTGCTTCAAGCCGACTGGTAAGCTTCTTCCTCTCTTCTCCCTCATTTTTCTTTGCTTATATTCTTTGGTTATGATGAATATTTCTTTGTCATAAGTACATTACCAAAGTAAAAAGACAATATCTGGGCAACCAAACAAGCAACTCTTATGATCGACGTCAGGTCAAAGTCCAACCAGCCTAACTAAACCAACCCTTGTGCCACAAGCATGACTTTGAACTGCCACACGAAGAGTTCCCACGTCTTTACACCCTTTGCCCGAAGGCATTGATGTGCAGGGCACTCCACTGAATAAATACCTTCCCTAGTGGAGTAACCCTAGTGCCAAGACACCTTCAGTAGGGATGCATTAGTGTGGGGCACGCAGCGCACTCACCACCACCTAGACCATCTTGGCCACGAGAGCAAGTCTCAACTTAGTACGTCGCCCCTCGCACTCCTGCACTTGCCCAAGTGCGGAACCAATCATACGGTAAGCACACGCTGGCCTAACTCGATATCAGGGACACCGGTAGATGGGGCAAGGCCCCATGGCCGTTGGAGACCACTACCCAAACTAGAGATAGTGGGACATGTCTTAAGACATGTTCTAGGCACTCCAATGTCAAGCTGGGTTCTCTTCAGGCAGTCCAGGGTGACTCACGACTAGTTCACCTAGCCGCCAGTGTGGGCTGAATGGGCCCAACACCACCAAAGAGTCTGAGCGTCCCGAAATCCCTATTCGTGGGTATACTGTAGCCTTTGAGGCCCTCAGGCACTTGGGTACCCAGCCGGGACACAACTGTGTAGGCTGCCTAGGGACAAGTCAGGCAAAAACTAACTGTTACAGTTCTCGTATCTTGAGTGAATGCGCTAAGCTCAGTGACCCAATGTATAACCAAGTGTAAGGTTCTTGCTAGCGTGGGAAGCAAAGCTTCACCATTTCGGCAAGGATGCGTCTTGGTGGCCCAACGTCCAGGCTAAGTCATGACATTAGCGAATGATACAGTAGTGACAAGTGATGGGTTCGAGTCCCTAACACATTGCCATGCGTGGGAACTTGACAAGGTGCACAAGTCGGGGACTTAGCCCGTGAGCTAGGCTCACCAAGAATGAGAAGTAGGAGGAAATAGCTTCGTGCTATTATGTGGTATCATGCCGGTAGCCGACGTGCTATGGCAGACATGACCATACATTCTTAGGCATTGAGGTTGCCAAGGTGGTTCATGGTCGGGCCATGACAAGGGAAGAGAGCTAGTCACAACGTGAGCAGAGACCCCTTGACAAGTAGTTGTCATGATGAGGCTCGGCATTGCATGACAAGGGTGTTGGCCGCGTGATACGTGAGCACTGGTTGTGACTGTATGCGTGGGGCGACGCTTGACACGGGCTCTGGGTGCTGGTTGTGAAAGTGTGCACTTAATGTCGGGTAACACAGGCACTGGATGTTGGTCGTGGCTACATGCGGTAGGCATTTGACACGGACGCTGGTTGTGCTTTACACGGGCGTTGATTGTTACTGTGTGTGTGGGTTGTGGCAGGACAATTTGTGGATGCCAGGAGTCAAGACGTAGGTTGCTCTTTTTGGGATATGAAACTCCTATCTCCCTTGAGTAAATATTGTCTGGAATATGGTAGAAGAATATGTTGACTAGGTTAACATATTTGGAAAGCGAAAATTCCTTTCTAGTGGAACATTGAGTTTACCTTGGTATTCCCAACGTTGTTATCTTGTGAGTTACTACGAGATAATAATTTCTTACTTAACTCTATCCCTGAGATGGTTATCAAGCAGATAAAGAGGTTCCTAAACTGCATTAAAGAGTTTGAACTAATTCTTCAACTGATGGAAGCTCAAGGGGCAGCTCTATCTCCTTCATTATTGGGTGGTTTCAGGAATTAAATTGAGGTGATTCTCAATTAAGGGATGTGGGCAGTTGTGGCCTTATCATCTTCCTTTATCTAATGCTTATTATTACGGAGTTTTATTGTTGAGAATTATTCAACATAAGGTGGGCAGTTTCAGCTACCTTAACTCCTTGGTGGGCGGCAATTTAATAGGTGGGTTGTTGAGATTTCCTCTCCCCCTAGTTAAGTGGTGCCACCATTAAGAAGGGAGTAGTTACTTGGCATTCCTCCTTTAAAGATAGTTTAGGGACTTGAATGAATTTAACTACAAGGAGAGTTAAGTTGGGAGTTATAGGAGTTATGGATATTAATGAGGAAGATAAAGAGTGGTATTCCTCTTTTATCCTAACCAACCAAGGGCCTATATAAGGAGATGAGATTAGATTGAGAGATACACTTACATATGCACATTTGCAATCAGTATCGAATACTCTCAAACAAGAAGTGATCTCTCTCTTAGATAAACTCCTATGTTACATGAAGTGGTCTTCCCCAAAGATCTAAGTGTGTAAGCGTGAGTGTTCCAAAAATTCGACCTCTAGTCCTACGACACCAACACTTATGGGCTTACTTAGAGACAAGTCCAGGAGAGGCAAGGTCGTAGTGGAACTAGTTACCACAATAGGGCGGTATTCTCATTCTTGTATCCCTGTTTGGTTCAAGGCATGTCGAGTGAAGAAAGGAAGGTTGAAGGAGGATGAGGGACTAGACTTAGTTCCTGCCGGTCATAGTGAGAAAATTCTTGTGTGACAAACTTGGTATCAGAGCTACGTTCAAATTCTTCATCGACAATCAAGTGTTGCGTTCGATTTTCCGCAACAACAATGAGTACGTTTGTCTTCCTCAATGTCAAAGGTTCTACCTTTATCTCTTTCCCTTGTGCAATGGCTTCATCGACTTCACCTAAGTCCATCGACAAGAGAGTTGCTTCACTTGAGGTGAGGTATGGTGAGAATCTTTCTTCCATCACCGTGAGTTTGTCTTCTTAGCGCTGAGTACTTGATGCTACTGGATCCTTGGTGGATAAGATCCCTTGAGACGGGGAGGATCATTGCAATCTCCTTGATGATCTACATGACGAGATCCAGGTGAATAATTCCTTGCTAGGGTCCATCCCAGACCTAGTAGGGGCGGCGGTAGCTAAGGCTCTCAAGGACAACTGGGATTGTAGAGAAGCAAAGCAAGCTGATGCTAAGAATGGGCGTGAGGCACGTCGTTCTTATAATGAAGATGAGACATGAGTTTAAGGCGTGGATTGTTGCTTCACCATCGTGTTGGGCATGATGGTGGGCACAAGCGCGGTGGCCCAATGAGAAGCAACGATCCTGTGAGGCGAGAGGGAAGTGTTAGAGAAGATATGTGGCGTTGGATGGTTGATGAGGACGGGGTCGCTCATGCACAACAACCTAAGGTGAGCAAAGTTGTTCGCTTTTATGACGAAGTTGGGCAAGACTATCGTCATCGAGGCAGCGGAAGTCATCATGGTGATGACGATGGCCGAGAAGATGAGGAACTTGATGATGATGCTAAGGCCGAATCCGAGCTCAGTGTTGGACACCATGGCAATGATGGTGATGATGGTTCCTCAGATGGTTCTTCTAGTTCAACTTCCATGGATGGTTCCGGAAGTGAAGAGGAAGAAGAGGAACCTAGCGAGAGTGACTTCTCGGAGAGCTCTTGGAGTTCTTAAAACAAGTATAAGTTCAAGTATCTGTGCTACAAGGCAGCATATGATAAGTTGTGTGGACTTAAGGGGAAAGGAAATTGAAGTTTCCAGATCCCGAGCTGTATGATGGCGCTAGAGATGGAACTATCTTGGCTAACTTCTTCTAAGATCTCTTTGATTACTTTGAGGCAAACGATATCAAAAAGGACAGGGAAAGGATTCTCTATGCAAGGCCAAGGCTCTCTAGGAGAGTTAAGCAATGGTGGAGGACCGTAGGTCAAAAGAGCGTGCAAACTTGGGCGAACTTCAAGATGGAAGTTCGTAGGCATTTCTATCCTAAAGAGGCTGCCTGGAAGGCTTAGAATGATTTGAGTACGATCACTATGAAGGGCATAGTAACAAATTATGTGTCAGAATTCAACTTTGTTGTTTTTGAGTTACTTGACTTGCCAGAGAAGTAACAAATCTTCCATTGTGTTTTTGTTGTATGCCGAAAGCTCTCAAGAAAAATGTGGCTGAAGAAGCCAAAGACCTTGTCTGAAGCGGTTGCACTTGCTGAATCTGTGGGAGATTTCAAGGTCAAGGAAACCAAGGGGGCTAGTGAAGAGTTTCATAAGTCATGGCGAAGATATAACTCCAATAAGAAGAGAAGAATGGGTCTGATAGAGGTATCTGTTATAACCTCGTTTTGCAGATGATGCCTCATTAGTAGAAGTAGTACTGCAGTGCTACTTGGTCCACAAGATCTTCCCAGTCCGAGTGGTACTGCACAGAGACTTCTTCTCTCTTCTGTTGTCCCCGATCGAGACTTGATGCGACCGGAGATATTTAGAACCTGTCGACTCCGAGAAATAAGGAAATGTGAAGACTCGCGTTATGAAGATCGTGGAAGAGCAAGTCCATGCCGAAACTTGTACAACTCATCAATTCATCACTCCAGTTTAGCACTCAAGACTTAGTGATTTTCTAGCTTATATATATAAACGCACAATTTGTCAAATGCATGTGTGGATCCTGATTTAGCTTTTAGATGAGAAAAGATAATTTGAGAGAGAATTCATTTTTCGAGAGATCTTAGTGTGACTTCGTCACTTTAGCTTAGGAATATATTTCCTATAGAGCACACAAACACTCCCTTGCTCCTTTTTTCTATTGATCTACTTGTAGAATAGAGCGAGTGTTGGATTAGACAGACTACCTCTATCTAATCCCAAGATAGGAAGCTAGGTTGTAATTCACTTCGAATTTCAATATAAGCAAAATCTTGTCTTGTTAAGTTTTATACAAGAGCTTCTACGTTATTATTTTTGGATAATACTTGTCTCCAAGCAGAGTTGGTATGAGATTAACTCCTCAGACCTACTCGGTTAGCTCCCTGATCTTTTCAAGTGGTATTAAAGCCCGTGTTGGCTGACAAATCTCTCAAAATGGCAGAAATCTCAAACTCCAACAACAACAACAACAACAAGATACAAGTGGAAAATCCAAAATTAACCTCCACAAACTACAACATGTGGAAAAATGAGATGGAGTCTCATCTTTAGTCGTTCAACCAACAACTTTGGACTGTGGTAACCAAAGGTAATTTCCCAGTACCTGAAGGGAAAGATCCAAACTCTTACACTGCTGAAGATCGAAGGCGTGTTGAGCTTAATGCTCAGGCCGTTCGAGTAATCTACACCAGCCTTTCCCCACCCAAAAGAAGAAGAGTATATCACATCAAGGTGGTAAAGGACATCTGAGATCACCTTTAAGCTGTTCATGAAGGCAACACTGAACTAAGAAAGTTCAAGATACAAGAGCTGAAGATGGATTACGAGAATTTCATAGGAAAACTTGGAGAATCACTCAGCGACATGCTCACTAGGTTTACAGAGCTTACTGCTACCATGGAAGAACTCCAGATTGGAGATTCTAATGAAAACATCAACAACAAGTTCCTGGACAGCCTAAGGGAGGAGTGGACTGAAAGTGTTATCTCTACAAAAGCTTCCAAGAGCTTAAAAAAATGGACTCTGACCGATCTAGGGTCTTACTTACATCAACAAATACAAAATGAACGTCAGAAACAGAGGTAATACTTCTCTTTACACTGTCCTATTCTAATATGAATCAAGCTTTACAGGCACAATCTCTCAGTCAGACACTAGCTTTGCAGCACGACTCATTCCACTACGAGACTACTTCTACCAACTCGGATCTTATTCAGCAACTTTGCGACACTCTGATCGATGGCATAATTGAAGAAGGCTCGGCAAACACATTTGAGGAGATGGCTATGCTCGTCAAAAATTTCAAAAAAATCATGTGTGATCCATCAGACAAAAATGGTCCAAACAGGTTCAGTCAAAATCAAAATCGGCTATATCAATCTTACAACCAAAATCGGCAAGGAACAGGAGAGCGAGTATGCTTTAAGTGCTTGAAACCAGGCCATTATGCTAACAATTGTCCACTGAAGAAGAAAGATGACCGAGAACAATCATCACTGGTGGCTAATGCGGCATGGAATGACTCAGATTCAGAAGAACCAGACTGGGACATCTGGGTTGATTTGCCTCATGGCTCACGAAAATCAGGTATGTAAGACTCCCTTTCCTGAGGTTATCTCAAATTTCTCAGAGTCATGCACTGTTCCTTCTTTAGATTTATCTACCTACTTCATAGATCCCAATCACCCTGAGTTTGATTTAACTGAAGAGCAAGAAAGCATAGCATTGCTTTATGAGGAAATACATGTGTTGAAAGGTCATGTCACTAAAGATCGTCTCAAACTCTAAAAATCTGGAAAAAAATGTTGACAAACTCAAAAGAGTTAAGAGATGCACACACCATCATCAGCTTGTTGGATGAACAAGTCATGTCGTTACAGCAAAATCTTAAAGAAAAAGGTAGTTCCAAACTTTCTCAGAAGTACTTCAAACCTATTACCTTTGTTCGTGAGGTTGCTGCTATGAGAAAACCAAAATTCTTTGATAACAATCTTCGTGAATCAAATGAAAGACAAATTAAACTCGAGAAGAAAATTGACTCCTTGTCCGTTGCTCTTAAAAAGGCACAAATGGTCTCGGTTTCCTCTTCGCATCCCCCTCACTGGCTGAAGAACAAAGGTAAGGTAAACTTGGCCAAGATGGCTTCAAAACCCAACGATCTCCGCTAGAGAAAACTTCAAAAAGAGAAATTTGAAAACAAATTTCACTGGCAAAAGAAATATGTTCATTTTCCTTCTTTGTTGATTTATGGATATTGTGGTTATGACGGACATACACACTCTTCATGTCATAAGCTTGGTCATGATTTGTCCTTCAATATGCAGCTTATACATATTTTGTCTAAAGCTCAGCTTAAGAGTAACTCTTATTCATCAAAGAGGGAACCCAAGTTTGTCTGGGTTCCCAAGACTAATCAATAACTATTTTACAGGGAGAGAAAGTCGTGGACAATGACTCTTGGTTTTAGGATAGTGGATGTTCAAGGCATATGACAGGAGACCCTGACAAGTTCACGACTCTCTCTCACCATAACGGGGAAAAGTCACTTTTGGCGACAATACTCATAGTGAAATCATTGGTATTGGAACCGTTGGTAATCCCTCTTTCTTTAAAATAGATAATATCAATTTAATAGATGGTTTATGCCATAGTCTTTTAAGCATCTCTCAAATTTGTGACCTCTCTAACGTTGTCTTGTTCTTGATCAGACTACGAAATATTTGATGAATATACAGGTCTTCTGAAAGCTACTGGTATAAGGGTGAATAACCTTTACAAGTTGTCTCCTTTAAATCCTAATTTAGATGGAACTCTATGTCTTAGCGTACAGGATAAGAATCAGTCCCTATGGTACTCCCACATGGGTCACACTCATGGAAAATTGTTGAACAAAATAAAAAATGGTAATTTAGTCATCGGACTTCCCAAGATCAACTTTCAGACAGACTCACTATGCTCTGCCTGTGTTCAAGGGAAACATACTAGGGCAAGCTTTCCAAGCAAACCTGAAATGTCTACCTCGTCTCTATTAGATCTATTACATATGGATCTATGTGGACCAATACAGGTTCAAAGCAAAAACGGTAAGAAATAAGTCCAAGTCATTGTCGATGACTACTCACGCTAGATATAGGTATTATTTCTTCGCCCTAAGTCTGAAACATTCTCCGAGTTTGCAACATTATTTCATATGATTACTAACAAATACCTCAGTCAAAACATTGTGAACTGACAATGGCACTGAGTTCCGCAATAGCAGTTTTCTAATTTATGCAGGTTAAAAGGAATTGCTCATCAGACATCAGCAGCTCGTACTCCACAACAGAACGGAGTGGTTGAACGCAAAAATCATACTCTTGTAGAAACAGCGAGAACCATGCTCATTGACAGTTGCTTACCTGCCTCATACTGGGTAGAAGCAATTAACACACCTGCTTACATACTAAACAGGGCATCAATCCATCATTTTCTTGGTAAAACCTCATATGAGATCCTTAGAGGTCGCCCTCCTTCAGTAGGACATCTGCGTTGTTTTGGATGCCACTGTTTCATTCACAATAATGGAAAAGATGATCTAGGTAAATTTTCCTCCAAAAGTGATGAAGGGCTCTTCCTGGGGCATTCGTCACAAAGTCGAGCTTATAGAGTACTCAATAAACGTACTAAATGTCTTGAAGAAAGCCCTCATGTACCTTTTGAGGAGCACTCAAACTCTGGTGATTGTGAAAATGAACAACAAGTGAACCATGAAGATAACCCAGGCCCCACTTTCATCGAAGTACCCGTCGCAACTCTTCCATTTCCCCAAACACCTCTACAGACAGACTCTTCCCCTGACAACGATGAAGATCCCAATGACTCCTTCAAAGATGCCTTACCCACTCCCACTGATGACCACAACCACCGACGACAAACCAACAAAACAATTCAGCTACCCCTGACCACCGCACACCTGCAACCACCTCAACCCAACCACCTAGCTCCAGAAGAAAATTCCAACAAGCCTCATCTCACCCAATCGACCAAATCCCAAGTGACCCCGATAAAGGTACTCAAACACGTAGTGATGTCCACCATAACCTCTACACCTTTAATGTAACACCCCTACTCTATTCAGCTCCTAATCATCTTACTTAACAATATAATCGCAGCGGTAATCTCAACAATTGACTACTGGTCACCGTTCTTGCTCGCCCATACGAGTAATAACGTGCTTCCCGATAAGCTCTTAAATACGAAACATTTTCTCGCAGTGACAACAAGAGATAGATCTAAACTCCCAAAACCAATATAAAATACATTCACAGTGAGCTTTCTACGTATCCAAGACCTATACATGTTTCTAGGTTCGTATTAAAATGCAACAGTGCATGTTTAAATAACTGTAAACAAACTACCCAGCGCGTCACTCTCTTTGCCGACACCGGAAGTTGCGTACCTGCAAAAATGGTAGTTTGTGGTATGGAATCAGCCCCTGCTGAGTATGTTATTACCTGACTGTCATGCGCCCTCGGACCATTCAGTTATTTGGTCGAGAGTATGCAATTCGTTTCCATACAAATAGTTCAATGTTGAAACTGTAAAGCAACAATATATATTGCAGTAATCTCAAATAACAAACAAGCCCCCGGCTTCACACATCGCATCGTAATAAACCACTGAAAGCGTTTACAGCGCTTATATGAGTACAGAGACTCCATTCCAACAAACACTTAATAATTCATAATTGAGTTCAGCGACTCACTCGACCAGACACCCAACCACAATCCACACATGAGTACGGTGACTCGACACAACCAGTTCACAACACACAGTATGAGCACAATGGCTCGTTCAAACAAATCCACCAACATACCACACATAACCACAAAGCACAACCAATGAACAACAAGGCGAAGTAACGAGAATTATAAACGAGTATGAACTCTCGTCTTTGGCATGCAAGCCCAAATAATGTTCGCCTAATGTACGAGTTAATATAGTCGTTCGTAATTGTTCAGTCATGTCTAATGACAACGTCTCGTTAGAACGACGTGTCTCTAAGTTACCCATCTCTTATGGCGGGTCACCCACGGCAATAGCCACTCCAGCGGTAGAGTCTCCGTCCTACGAACAATCTGTAGTTCGTTGGAAATTTATCCAGATACTTACGGCTACCACACGGTGTCCTAGTATCGTTAATGGATCACAGTTCACAGCAAGAGCCACATCCTTGATATACTTATCTATACCATCGCATCGCTTTACTATTTTTTTCTAACACAGCAGACCAAGGTCGTAGTCCAATCCTGAGTATGTCGACTCGGGATCCAGTGCTAGATACGAGAGCGGCGTTAAAGAGGCCAATGCTCCGTATATAAGTCTCAGATATTTTATATATCTTATTATCCTCATGCTACAACGTTTTACTTACGTTCCTTATATTACACATATAAGATAGCATCATTGCCGCTAGTTCGTTTTATAATATGTTCATATATACGAACGGTACTGTTATCGCACAACAGTAATTAAAGCAGCATTAATACACAACTCAAACATATTAATTCACACAAGCAGACATTCAATCTTATCACAGATTTTCACACAATGTCTGAACTGAGGAAATCCTCAGAGACAATCAAGCCACATAAATAACATACCGTTCACACTGCTGAGTATTACGGTGGAGTATGAATCAGCAAGATCCTACGCTCCGTGCGTCGTCTCTAACAGTCTATACAATACATAATGCTACTGATTAGCATACTGTATAACAACACAAAATCCTACGGTATCCCGTACCGTCACTAATACCTCCCGGTTAACCCCCGTTATTAACTGTCAATGTTTGTCGGGTTTTTAGGTTTAACTCGAGATTGGAAAAGTGTTATATTACAAGCGTAGTCTTGTCTCGTATATTAATATATTTTATAGTTGAGCTTTTGTTATCGCATGTAACCCAATGTATGTTTGTACATCATATAGTTTGTTTCTATATTGCATGTATGATTCTTGTCATACACCATATATTTCACCTTAGTATTTATTTTTCTAAGGTTTGTTTCTCTCTCTTTTTTTTTCTTTTTCCCAACTTCAATGTGGTAAACAATACTTTGCATTATCAATCCTTATTATCACATGTACAGTCCTAACATTCCATATCCAATGTTTGTAATTCTTTTCCCTTTATCATACGTCATTTTAATTATGAAAATATATGGTCATTAAACCATATTATATTTTCCTCCACAACACATATTTATTTATGTGTATGTAGTCATGGAACTATTTCTTATATGGCAATTCTTATAATATATATTCATTCTTTTTAATGAATACCTCTTATATTATAAATGTTATAATTCTTATAACATTAAAACCATATTATAAATTTCATTCAAAAATATTAATATTTCCGAACAGTACCTATGTTCCTTAATTATTTACAAAATCCACCACATAATTTATACCATGTTATATTATAGTTATATAACATATATTTTGACAACTATGTCATTAATACAATTATAACCTATAGTTATATATATTGTTAATAAGTACAAAACAGTACTTAAAATTCTCGGTATAAATTAATTTCCACCAAACTTCCATAATTTACAACTTAATCCCAAATTATATTTCCTTGTTACACTTATAGTATATACCTTATATTATAATCCTTATTCCTTGATATAATTATAACCCATGGTTATATTTCCTCAAAATAACCGGGCAGACCCCATGGTCTATTTAAATTATTTTCCCACCACTTAACTTTCTATATTCACCAATTTCCCCTCTTTATAACACATAGTTTCCTAATTTCATTAAAACCTATATTATACATATGTCCTTATAAGACCTCATATATAATTCCAAAAATCATCAAACTATACCAAAAGGTTATAAACATTATTCCTAACCTTGTATTTTCTCTAAATCTCGATTTTTCCACTTATGTTACCCATTTGTAACAATATTATGAAATACCTTATACTATACTTATTTAATTCATATCAACTCCAAATTTAACCAAATAAATTCCTAAAAATTCCTAATAACCTAAGGTTTGTACTAAACTCCTTTTAGTACCCCCAAGTTTTCGGAAATCACAATACCACCCCAAGTCTTATAAATCTTTTACAATTTAATAAGTATCTTATTATAAGGTAGTATTTTAATTTCTTAAATTTTCTAAACTTGGTCAAAGTCTCCTATATAGTCAACTTTGACTCCTAATACCAAAAGGGAACCAATTTTTCGGTAATTACAAATAATAGCCTATACTTTTCTATTTTTACAATTTTGACCCAAAACTTTATAAAATGTTATAATTTTTATTAAATTCATTTAAAAACCCTAAATTGTTCTAAATTAAGCCCACTTTCTAAATTCTTAATAATTACGAATTGGCCCCAATTTTAATTATAAGCATAAATAAAACTAAATAAGCTTATAAACTTAAATTAAAATGGCCTAATGACATGGCCTTATTACAACCTTGAACTTGCAAAATAAATTACACAATAAATGTCTCAAAATATAGCATATATATTCGGCCTCTCCATGGTTTAATTATTTTTCCACATAATGTCATAATTTGACCATTATGCTAATTAAATCCCTTAAATGACTAGCTTAATTTATCTTAGCCATTTTTTTACATTTTTAGGTCAATATGACCTATATATGTATATTCACTCTCGGCCATATATATATATATATATATATAAATAATAAATTACATAAGTTTAAGGTGTTTATACCTTGATTAATCCTTGTATGAGCTCGGTCACTTGTAGGAAAAATCACCACATGATTTAGACATGTTTAATACACAAAAACAAGATATGGTTACACTCCAAGCTTGAGTTTAACCATAAGGAATAATTAATGTAAGATTTAAGGCAAAAATCACCTTAAAAATGCAAGGGAAGTTCTAGGTATTTTCGACCTGAACCAAACACACCACAAGGTGTTAGATCTACCATATTAACATAGGAAATAGCTAGATCTCGAAATACTACCTTGTTATTAGGTTTTACCTTGGAAAAATGCCTTAAAAGAGAGTATTTCTCTTGGATCTCGGTCACCCTTGCTCCAAATGGCTAACCAACAGATTCTACATGAAAGGAGAAGGAGATGAGGCTATGACCAAAGTTTCACAGCCAAACTCGAAGGGAATCAAAAGTTATGAGCTTAAAGCACATTTTTACCTTAAAATGTAGATTTGAACAACCTTGGTCCCTCTACTGGTCTCAACCGAGTTTAGCTCTTGTTCTAACCTTAGAACACTGAGAATAAGCCATAGGAATTGATGAGCCACGAAATCTAGGTGTTGGTAATGAAGAGATGAAGAAAAGAGCTAAAAATGACATTAAAAACTTACATTAGGAGCTTAGGAGCTAGGTTTGTCTTCCAAGCTCAAGAACAAGTCTTGAGAGCTCCAAGGAAGAAGGAGAACTCGGCTGGGCAGGGTGGAATCGGACAAGGAAGGAGGAATGAGTGGAAAAGCTTGATTAATTTGAAAAAAGTAAAGTTACTATTGCAAATTGAACATTAGGTAGGAATTATTGTCAATTAGTGACTTATGCTGCCTCCTCACTTATTGCAGCCGGCCTCCAAGGTCCAAAGGGGTCAATTAATTGACCTTTGACCATACTTGGTCAATTTGACTCATGTGGGCCCCACTTTAGGGTTTTATTAATATTTTAATATTAAATTTGTAAAAATTCATAAATTTCTGGAATTAAATTCCTAATATGATATAATATGATTAAATATCATATTTAAGGATAATTATAATTTTTAAGCCCATTAAAAATCAATTTAAAAGGCAATCTCACAAAAACGTGCTTTAAGGAGTTTTAGCGCACATTTTTGTGTCACAGGGTGTTCCTGAGCTTAGTTCTCCTTGAGAACGGTTTTGTTGTGTTCCTTACTTCATTATAATACTTAGGAATCCACTTTGGATCCTATTTGAGGTTATACAATCTCTATGGTGTCTTAAAGCACATTTTTGGCTTTACCGATCTTAAGGCGTGTTTTGCCTTGTTGAGATCTTTTAGATTGTTCCCCAATAATATTTAGATGTTTAATAATCATCTTAGATCATTAATAGATCATTTAATTATATTTTAAAGATTAGGGGTATTTCAGTCTACCCCCCTTAAAAAGGCTTCGTCCCGAAGTCCTTAATCCTCTACAGTTCACCTAAGGAATCAAGTTCCACTAAGTAACCAAACAGTCCATTGCTAGGGAGTAACTCCCACTAGGTTCAAACCTAGTCTATACATGCAACATATATCAAGTAGTCAAACTCATGGTATAAGCTCATTCGTTTCATAGCACTAAACAAGGTGCACATCCAATTCATCCACAAAAGTACTCAGTGGTACTATTTATATATTCAACCAGGTGCAAAACTCATAGTACACAGCACTAGACAAGGTGCAAAACTCATGGTACACAGCACTAGACAAGGTGCAAAACTCATGGTACACAGCACTAGACAAGGTGCAAAACTCATAAAGTACTCAAAGGTGTTTGCAAGGGATACTCCACGCATCCCTATCTACATGTTAGTATCTCGCGAGGATACCCACACATCATTCCACATGTATGCGTGCACATATAGTTAACGTTGACAACTCACAGGGAAGCAGTCTTAAAGACCAGGACTTGACGGTCCCCAACCCAACCAACGTCGACTCACCATACCCGCGGACACACCGGTTTGATCATAACGAAGGACACTGCGGTCCACGGCTCCTCGGGCAGTCACCTTATTTCCTTAGTCACCCACAGACACCGCTAATGACAAGGGCTCTACGGTCCACGGCTCTCTGGGTGATGTCCTCTCAGACACACCTGGTCTAATGGCGAAGGACTCCACGGTCCACGGCTCTCCGAGTGACGCCTAAATTCCCATTTCCATTCATATCTGTGTCCATGCTTGTAGGAAGTTTCGGAATCATTCACCCCGACGTGGTCAGCGTCAGTGTTGAACTATCTCTCACCTCAATTTGTGTTCGGTTTCCCTTGATCGGACCATGATCAGTTCAACTTACTTCCCACGTCAAATTCAATCAATCAATTGTTTATTCACTTCTAATCTTGTTCCTCCCCTCTTATTCTTGATATTTTCGTCTTGTTTCTATAGTATACAAGTCAACCAGTGTAATTAATCTATCACCGGCATACAGGATCATGTATCCTAACCATGTACAAATTCACTCGACTCATAATCATTCATACACTTCCTAGAGGTTTTACCTCCACTAGGTTATGTAGACACCAAAAATTCTCACCCCATGAAGCAAATTTCGAAATAATAAGAGGGGTCGTCGCCTTTCTTTTTCTAAACATATTAGCGTGCGTGCTAAAACGAAACCGTCATTTTATAATCTTTTTCAAAACATTTCATAAAAAAAAACGATTTCCGAAAACAAATTTTTAAATGACATCTGATTTTAAACCCATACTGGCGAGGGGGTGGAGTGTTTTAGATTTATTTTAGCTCACGGCATAGCTTTCGTTTTAGTCGTTGCCATTATATACTAAGTACCATCGCAGCTCATCCGGGTAAGGTGTAGGAGGGAATGCGTGGAGGTCTTGAATTCAAACCCATATGGGCAAAACTGGTTTTTATTTACCTGTGAATGGGCAGAAATCGTTTTATATTTATTTATCTTTACTTTGTTGTTGTTTGTGTCGGTCCACTCCTGTCTCGTTAATCCCACAAACAATACAGCATGGGCTTGTTCTTGAGAGAACCATGTTGTTTGTATCGGTCCACCCCCTTTCTCGGTAAGCCAACAAACACCACAGCATGGGCTTGTTCTTGAGAGAACCAATTATCCCCTCTTCAAAATCCCTCTCGCCTTCATCGGGGATGGTGGCTGCGAACTTCTCCCCCCGACCTTCCTTTCTTCTACCCTACGCTGGATCTCCTCATCTTCCCATCGGAAGAACATCGACCGCCACCCACGTCGGAAATCACCACGGTTAAACACCAAACAACGCCTCCTCCATTCTCTTCTCTCCCAGTAATTTTGCACCGACGGGCGAACAAGAATGCCCATGCTCCAACCTTCTTCATTTTCGCCGACGGTAATTTTTCAACCAAACTGGAGAACAAGGACACTGTCTCTTGTCATCCTCTTCGCCGGTAATTTTGCAACTCAAGCTGGCGACCCAGAAACTACATGCTCTGCGCCTGCTTCATCTCTTCACGTACGGTAATTTTCTTCAACCTAACCGGCGAAACAAGACATACATGCTCTATCTCTTCATTCTCGTCATCTGAACAAGGAAACTAAGCTCTGCACTCCCTTTTCTGCTCCCGGTAATTTGCAATTGCTGGCGAAGTGAGAACAAACTCCCACTCCCTCTTTCTCTGCGCTTTCTTCATTCCTTTCACTTCCGATGCACCAACTCCTCTCTCCATTCTCTTCACTCACTAATTTTGCAACCAACTAGCAACCGAGATCTACTCTGCCCCCATTCTCTTTCTCTCCTTTCCGGAAATTTCGCACCCAAACTGGCGACCGAGGACATACGCTCCATTGCCATCTTCATTCTCTTCACAACCGGCGAACAAAAACATCAGGTTTCTGTTCACTTCTCTTCACGACAACGCCTCCATGCTATGTGTCGAACTTCACTCACGTTCTATGCAACTGAACTGGCGAACACTCACGATAATCACCACCCTATCCTTGCCCTGGCTTATTCATGTATCGTTGCTGTGTGAGCCATGTCCATTTGGGAAACCGATGGTGATCGATCACGGCCTGGATAAGGGAAGTTGATGTTTCTGAATTTTCTCATTTTAGTCATACTTATAGGTTAAACCTCAGAGAGCTCATCTCCTTCGTGTTGGTATGCTTTGTGTTTGTTTCTGTTTATTTCGCAGGAGATCTTAGCCCAAGTGCTTGCTTCTGGAAGGGACCCAGTCTCTGTATGTGCTGATTTTAAAGCGTACAAACAATCTCCAGTGTGGGATCTGCGTCATCGAACTCGTTGTGCTTGCGGTAGATTCTGTATAGGGATGGAATGATGTTCTCTTTGCTTAATTCTTCCTATTTTGCCTCGTTCATACTGATTACAGTAGTAACTAACCAGTAACTTTGTTGTCTATTCTCTATATTGGTTTTCCACATTTTTTTTCGATTATGACTGGATTTGTTTTACTCACTCGGTACATCTACTGACCAAGTGCCCTCTCATTTCCTTTTTCCATCTGTTCGATTATATCTTGCTATCTGATGTGTTTTCTTATTTTGATTGCCCGGCTCTATAGTTTTTTCTGTTGCAAAATAGAAAAGAAGTTGCTCTCTGTCTCGGTACAAGCAAGGAGCTATTTACTCCCTGTATGAATTTCAATTCTATTCAGGACGAAATGAGTGAGCTTGGCTGCGTGATATGCTTTCGTTTTTGTCTGAACATTGGACTCACGTTTATCATCTAACCCGATTTGTTCTGTTGATACTTCTTCTATATCATTTGCAGGAGACTACTACCTATGAAACCGATGTTTTATTCTAACTGGAACGCTTGTGCTCTTTTGAATTATGTGCTGAATTGCTGTGCTTGAGAAACATCCCTATTATGGTGTTGCTATGCTAACTTCTGATTGCTTCTAATCTGCACTCACCGGCGTTTGATTTCTTGGCTTCTTATTCACTGTTTTGTTGCAAGGCATTTGATCCACTCTATTCATGTATTGAGTTCAATGTTGGGCTTACTTCTTTTTTCCTTCTGTTTCTGTTTCTTGACTGAGGTATCACTCGGGATTCTGGTTGAAGCACATGCTTGTGGTTTGGTCAATCGTGGGCTTGGTGGTGAGCTAAGCTGGCAGACTTTGGAACTTCATATTCACTTCATAGACATTACCAGATATACCTATCAATGTCCCGATATTTCTTAAACTCATATTTCTTTGAGCTATTGTCTGAATGGGTGATATCCTTAGCATGTTTGTGAGAATTCACAAATTGAAATACTGCAGTTTTGTTTACCGTGTATTTGCAAGTTGATGATCCATACTTTGCTTACTATCTCGTGATCTAATGCCTGCATCGGTGTCTCGATTTTTCTTTCCTTGGTCGTTGATCTAACTAATTTAATTCACTCCTATGTTCAAGCACTACCTAGAATAGAGGTTTAAAAAAATACAATCAGAGAGCAAAGATTGTCTATGTTGTTCCTGTACTTGAAGAGAGATAAAGTTTAGTGAATTTTCCTTGTCTTCCGAATATTAGAGTATATTCATGATTAGGATTCACTTTCTAATTAACCTCAATTTAGAGTTTCATGAGTAGGGAACGCACTATTTTTAGCAAACCTGGATGCGATTTCTTTGTTCATTAATTCAGAGCACTTGTTTGGATATTCAGAAGATTAATGAGCAATTAATAACGGGTTAGCAATCCATATTTAGGATCGTGCGTCACTTTGATTTCGATTTAGTGTTAAAAAAAAAAAGAAAGGAACAAGTGTATATCCCAAAACTTTGTCATTTAATTTCGTGTTAAACTTGTTATTTATCTACCATTTGAAATTCATAATTATCTGTATTATATGCTCATGTTGTAGATTAGCTTGGCAATTGTTGGACCTAGTCCAATATAGAGACCCAAACTTAGAAGCTCTAGTTAGCCCATAGGTCACCCCTTTTCTAGAAAAGCTCTAGGTTTGGGTATCCTCAATGCATACGTGTCCTAGACACGGTCCATATGAGGAATACCCGTTTCCCTAAAACTTTCCAAATCATCCCTCAATTTCAGAATAAAAATGTACAATCAACAAATCCACTTAAGTTTTATCCAGACATGACTCAGCCCATTAACTCCATCATAAGAGTTTTAAATAATTTTTTTAAATCAGCCCATTTTGGGAAATCTACTTTCGGAGCCCAATCTACAAGTCTGAACCCAAATTCAAAGTTGGCCCAATTCCAAAATTGGCCCAATTCCATTGAACTTGGCCCATCCCTATAAATAATCTGGCCCATCTCCAAACTCGGCCCACCAAGCCCAATTTGGGCCCAAACCCATTTTGAACCCAAACCCACTCAAGCCCAAAGCCTAGTCAAGCCCAAGACCTATTTCAGCCCAAAATAATCCTCAACCCAACATCTAAAATGGCCCAAGCCCGGCCCACTATCATGCCCCCCCAAGCTCGCCCATTTCCACAGGCCCAAATCAAAAATCCAAAAGTCAGCTCAAATAAAACCTGCTTGGTCAAAATCAAAAATCAAAAAAATCATAATCAAACTCAAGCCCACACTTGAGGCCCAAGCCCACAATCAAATTCCAAGCCCACAATCAAACCAAGCTCACACTCAAATTCCAAGCCCACAATCAAATTCCAAGCCCACAATCAAACCAAGCTCACACTCAAATTCCAAGCCCACAATCAAACCAAGCTCACACTCAAATTCCAAGCCCACACTCAAGGCCCAAGTCCACACTTAAAGTCCAAGCCCATTTTGGCCCAAAGGGCCAAAGGCCCAAACAAAGTCCAAGTTTGACCAAACCCAAACTTTGACCCATCCGATTGTTGAGTTTGACCTAGCTTTGACCAATCAGAATGTTGACCTTGACCAGAAAACGTTGACCTTGACCAAGAACGTTGACCTCGACCAAAAACGTTGACCCAAGCATTGACCAACCCCACTTCAACTCGAACTTTACAAGTTAAAATCAATCAACCCAACTCATTTTTCGAAACTGATTCCTTTCAACTCAGATTCAATTTGTAAATCAAAAATCCAAAATCTATCTTCCTAGATTTCAAACAACTATTTCATCCAAATTTTCTTCAAGTTTTCAAAAAGAAACTATTTTGTGGAATTTTAGAGGAAAAACTCTTCTCACATCACGAAAAACTCTTCTCAAATGCAGAGAGTTCTTCTCACATATACAGAAAGTTTTCTCCTAAAATATTTCTCAAAGTCAGTGTTTCTTCATCGAGAATTCCGAACACTTCAAATGCTTTCCAACTCAGTTTTCAAACTCAAAATTAAATCGTTTTCAGGAACAGGAAATGTCTAACATTTTCAAAACGCTTTCTCCTTAGTTAACATCACTTGTCTCCCTTCCAAAAATAAAAATCCGAGGCGGGGCACTGGGGTCGTCATATCCCTTGTCGCAGTCTGGACTTCCTTAGGCGGGGCATTAGGGTGATAAACATCCCCTAATTGCAGCCTAGATTTTTACGAGGCGGGGTGCTAGGGATGTGACTGCCTTCCTAGTTGCAGCCGGGATTTTAGAATCATCTAACTCCCTTCCACTCGATTTCAATATTTTCAGTTTTTAACGTTTTAAAACCCAGGAGTTAGAGACGTTATTAGGGTTTGACCGAGAACATCTTATTCATGGTGTTTCTCCCTGAATCCTATTTGTCGACATAAATTCATTGTCCTATCTTTCGAGCCTCGGCGCTTATATCAGTTAAGTGTCATGTTCGAGGGGGTACATAGGTAATCCCTCGGGATTATCCGCCCTTTTACAATTAAATGACTTTCCTCAATCGCTTTCAAACCTCAAATAAAAAAAAACTCGGGATCTCTATTCAAATATCAATTGCCTCACACACTCAAATCACCTTCAAAATTCCAAATCACTTAATACCCAGATCATCATTCAAACTCCAACTCGCATTAAACTCAAATCCTCTTACAAATTCCAACTTCACTCAAATTTCCAAAGTCTCACAGGCCCGAGCGTCTCATAGACTCAAACATCTCACGAACTCGAATGTCTCACAGACCCGAGCGTCTCACAGACTCCATCATTCTGAGATTTTAATGTCTCACAGACCTAGGCGTCTCACAGACTCTAACCTCCCAAAACCTGAAACTTCTTGAAACTTCGAACCCTTCTAAATCTCAAACACTACAAATATCCTCAAGCTCCACAAACATCAAAACTTCCAAAAGCTAAAACAGCTGAACTACGTAAGGTCTGATCTCAGCGGAGAGTTGAGTACGTAGGCAACCCACACAGGGTGCGACCCCACACCAATCAAAATACTCTTTTGTCATCATCCGTCTCACCTTCAAACAACCTCGTTCGCTTCCAACCCTCGATTACCTAAAAAAAAAACTCAACCATCCTAAAAATCCGGAACTACGTAAGGTCTGATCTCAACAAGGAGTTGAGTACGTAGGCAACCCATATAGGGTACGACCCCATTCCAAACAAAAGACCTCTTTCCCCTCTAAGGTGTTCTCTCATATCTCTCAATCACTCAAACCTTCTTCGGCTCCCACAAACTTCAAATCAGCAGACTCCAAGTTTTGTCTATTTACCCAACCTCAGACTTTTCCCAAATCTTCATCCCATACTCATCCAAATTCGGCAATTCCTCTCCTTAACGCAAGCTTGACAGAAAATGCTCACCTCATCCACTCTCTTTCTCTCTTCCCGTCCTAATCCTATCCCTGGCTTTTAAATGAATCTCTCCAATAAGGTTTTGAAAGAAGGCAATCCCGACAATTGGAGACCGAGGTTTCCTCGGGCACCAATCCGAAGTCGTGGTCGTTGCCACTTCTAAGGGGTGTAACCCAGTGCGAACCCACAATAGAATCTCTGTAAATGACCAGATAAGCCCTATCCATAGGCAACAATTTCAGAGTCAACCAACGGTTCTTAGAACCCTCATTCCCTTCCTTCCTAGTATCTTAGGTCAAACTAGGTGGCGACTCTAGTCAACTCCGCCTTATAGAGGCTTAAGTCCGCGTGGGGCCCATTGAGAGCGGGTGTAGTGTTCACTTACACTCCCCTTATGCTTTCTGGGAAAGACGGATGATTTAGTAGGTATTTGAGGGATGCCATGAATAACGGGTTTTCACCCTCCACAGAATGGCATTTTAGGATCTAGGCTTTCCAGTCAAGAACCATATTTAGATAGACCCCCCCTCATACCGAAAAATCACCCTCCACAGGTTACACATCGGTCTCATGCCGACTCACTCATCGCATTCCCAACAATCGGTTTCCTACCGAGTCACAAATCATATAGTATGGAGCTTTCTACTCCTTCCATTTGACATCTCCCACAGAAGTTACCAGATAGACCTAGTTGGACTCTCAACTGGAGCTAACAAGTTAGGCGTTTATGTGTTTTAATGTTCGCAACGTTTGCATAATAGTCGGAAATAGGATAAGACACTCTAGTTGTTCTTCCTTTCCTGTCTTCCACAACTAATGCGAACTAAAATACATATATATATTCATGCACATAATATTACCTCGAGTAATATAACACATTCATAACACTTGTACTCTTCGTACAATAATAGTTTGCAGCATGTGTACCATGCGTTACGTACTCCTATGTACGGTATATTGTATATTTTAGGCGTGCGAAATCGCTCTACCCCCCTTAAAATGATTACGCCCACGTAATCTACGGATATATCATCGTGAAGTAATAAGTTCAAGATGTTCCATTCCAGTGGAATTATTCGTGCACTAATGTGCTACATATTTCATGACCCCCTTTTTTATATGGTCGGCTTTAGCCCCTCAGGTTATACCGCCTATCTCGGTTAGGTGTATGTATATTCATATACGGTTTGATCGGGAGATGTAAACACATCATTTGTGTTCCCCAAACCTGTTAGGTATGTCAAACCTAAGCAATATGGGCCCACTCGCTCCGCAAGCAGTCTGTCCAACTACTATATTGTTAGTTTACCCCTTTTAGGTAGTAGTTTCATGTCGGTTTCAACTTCATGTGACGGTGTCTTCTACACAGTCTTCCCTAATTATAGAAATGGAGTAATTTATTCGGCTGCGTGGTATCGTTAGTCACACACGTTTATTATTTCATCTGGCCATTTTATTCAGCCCTCCTGAATTCTATACATGCTCATGGTATATTCCCATGAGTTCATGCCACCCTACCGAGTTAACCTTCGTGTAAGGGTTGTCGAGCTATGCTCTAGCACCTAGTGCTTGCAATAGTTGTCCCTAAAATATCAAGGCGATTCTGATATGCATCTAACTGGCGCCTCATGACTCCAAGCTATCTCCTTCTGGAGTGAGTTCGTTCTTTGGGTACTTTGTAGGCCCGCTTTTGCTAGTGTGAACTCGTATCCCTCGTGTGTTGGTACTTTAGTATCCATATATATGGTTCATCCCTCTTCTCGATTAGGGGGGACTCCATTTGTTTATCAGATGTTCCACCTTCTGATTCTTACCAGCATAATTCGGTTAACAGTTATTCTACTGGTCGTTTGTTGCGCACCATGTACCAGTCGATTGGACGGTTATCCGCCGTTGCGGTTTGCATGGAGTATCTAATCTCCAGCTTAGAGTATCTCTTGTAATGCTCGCTTTTGTCCTTCGTCTGTTGTAAACATACAATACGACTGTGGGTTTTAGCTTGGTATTCACTTTCTGTTCAACCCTAATTGGTACTAACATACTAAGGTTTATGACTTGAGCATGTGGTTTATTATTTAATGCGACATCATCGCGGCGCCCTCAGCGCGTGGTATAATTCTCTCTGTGCCCCCTTTTTGGGTAGCATCTTTTATCACAAAGGTTTCTCTAATATAACTTCCTTAGATACCTCAATTCCTCTTTTCATTCATGAGTTCAACTTGCCATTACCATTAAATTGGCCTTAGTTTCCTCGTTTACTAAAATCCTCAAAACTTATGTTTAACTCCTCCACTGTGGAGTTGCGACCTTATGTCACTTTATTATCAAGCTATCCTTGATTTTCCTAACCTTGCTAGTTTGACTGAGATCTCTCTCGTCATTACATGGTTTACCTAGTCAGGGTTCCATTCGCTGACTTAGACACAGAGTTGATTACCTCCTGGGTCCTACACTACTCGTTTACATGCATGGGGTACCATACTGATACATTACTACTTACCCAACTAACTTCATATAGTTTGTCAGGCCCACAAGCTCCTAGGAGTGCGGTCGTCCCATGTCTCGTTTAGTGCACTCGTAGCGTTCGTACCCGGTGATTATCGTACTCTTAGTCTCGGTAATTTATGTTTGAGTAACTATGTTGCCAATTCTTATCCTTTAATGTCAGAATGGCCCTAATATTAGGTTCTATGGTTTCCTTTATTAATGTATATTTCCTTTACTTTCTCTAAGATAGGTGTTTGCGACTTATCGCCCTAATTCTGGTTTCCACATGCTCGTCATCTGGTATTTGTGAGTGGGGATCAGTAACCACCTGTTATCTCTCCTTCACTCCTAGCCTAGCTGTTAACGCCTTCAGACATGAGTTTTCAGTATTCGAATTCCACCCAATCTATTGGGTTACACCATATGGTGTTTCCGGACTCCATGATAAAGGTTGACACCTCGTGTTTCCCCTGTCTTATGGTAGTCCCGTTAATCTGGTATTAATCAGTACCTGTAATTCATCATTCTTGTTCCCCCCAGTTTTGGGTCACTTTGGTGGTACTAGGGTATCCCTCCGTAGGCCTATGCCATACGATATTCAGACTTAATACTTATTCTGATAGTTGAATGACTGTTAATCTTGTTATTTGATTTATTCCTAGTTGGTTCTAATACTTCCTCCTGAGGTTACAATTGGATACCCACAATTTAGTGGTTTCCGCTAATCATTCCTCTTCATTGTGTAGTTCTTACTCTTATTCAACTCATATCTCCTCCATCCTCTTTGAGGTAACGGTATCTTCCGTCATCAGGCAATTTTCACCTTTTTGTTTGTACCCACCGCCCTCCATACGGAGTCTAGCAGCATAATGGATCAACCACATCTCCGGTGTGTGTGGTGTGGGCATTACATCGGCCCCTTTTATTGCACGTTCACATCTGCTTATTAATTCTTATTTATTTATTATTATTATTTTATATTTTTTTAAAGTCCCGTCTCGTATAGCTCACTTCTTGCCCTCTGGCAATGTTCAATGGTAGTGATTTAACCACGAGTGCCGCGCACTCACTGAATATGGTTATGCTGGTCCTGAAGACCCGTCACTCCCCATTGGTAATGATTGACGTTTAATGTCCATACCGGCACTGGGGTTAGACTTGAAGGCACTAATTGTTATTCTCATTTACTCCCCTTTTAATATTCTACTAAATGGTGTATTGTTTTTTTTTTTTGGTTTAATGGTCAGACCGGCTAGGTCTTCTCGAGGTTCTATCGACCTCAAACCCAAGGGTTTCGTACCCCTGCCCTTAAGAAGGTTGTGTCCTGCTTTATTGCATTACGGACTTACATAAGATTTAGTGTTCTATTGGTAACCGCCTGGACCACCACGTCCTTTAGGGTTAGTTCACTGTCGCTGCACTTGCTGTAGCAAGTGCGCAAGGTAGGTTGAAATTTAGTACTTTGGTTAGTGTGGCACTTGCAGTGGCAAGTGCGCCATGCAGCCTGCGCCACCGGTACGGTGTGTCAGTGCAGTGCTATTCCCTAGTCGGGTTCCTGTTCAAGTCAAAAGTTCTTATTCAAATTTATATAGTCTCACTCCCGCACTCGTTCCCACAAGCTTGTCATGGTAATAAAGTCTTACTCTCCTCACGAGGCGTTGCATGATAGCAATTTGACGAGTTCTTGTTCCTACAGTTCTCAAGATTTCTCCTCATGCACGTCGGGCCATCTTGAACCTTCAGTGTTGCATGGTTTAGAGTTACTCGCTTCGGGTGAGACTTCAAAAAGGTAATTCCTTCCATCTATTACATATCTTTAAACTAATCATTACTCGTCGTTTCCACTTCCTTTTTCCCCCAAGCGCACTGACCAGTGTTTTCTTGGATATAGGACAGGGTTGCCTCACTTATAGCAAGCGAACCCCATTAGTCCTATAGGAATTTTTTTTTTCTCCTCAACCTTGTTTTAATATCCATCTAATACTCCTATGGTAGGCATCATGCCATTACCAGGACCCTCGGTCCTAAACAACTCATCATAACTTAAAGTTTTATTCTCTATATTTAGCATAATCTTCTTAGCATCCACATCGGGTCTTTCCGATCAGGAGAGTTATCTCCGTGGTGTTTCTCATTTCATTGCCTCACTTGATAGTACTCGGGATATGGGCTGCGGCGGGTGGGGTACCATTGCAAATTTTCCGGGATGCTCTCCCATCAAGTGCGAGTGGTTCATACCATCTTCGCGTTACTTGGGGTTGCTGGACCTTCACCACCTTCCGCTGCTCCGTGTTCTTCCTTAGTACTGTTGCCCTGACCTCTCTCTGACATAAGTCAAGAGGACGGGTTAGACCTTTACTTGGTCTAATACCATAGTTTCGGTCATTTATTATTGAAGTGCCTCCACGGTTATGGTGTGCAAGTTTTAAGCATTGCATCAACCCCGCAAGGTCACGTATCCTCACAACGTTTCCCGTATTCCCAAAACCTATGCTCACTGTATAAATCCTACTATCTCTTGTCATCAGAGCGGTACTCCGCTCTGATACCACTTTTGTAACACCCCTACTCTATTCGGCTCCTAATCATCTTACTTAACAATATAATCGCAGCGGTAATCTCAACAATTGACTACTGGTCACCGTTCTTGCTCGCCCATACGAGTAATAACGTGCTTCCTGATAAGCTCTTAAATACGAAACATTTTCTCGCAGTGACAACAAGAGATAGATCTAAACTCCCAAAACCAATATAAAATACATTCACAGTGAGCTTTCTACGTATCCAAGACCTATACATGTTTCTAGGTTCGTATTAAAATGCAACAGTGCATGTTTAAATAACTGTAATCAAACTACCCAGCGCGTCACTCTCTTTGCCGACACCGGAAGTTGCATACCTGCAAAAATGGTAGTTTGTGGTATGGAATCAGCCCCTGCTGAGTATGTTATTACCTGACTGTCATGCACCCTCGGACCATTCAGTTATTTGGTCGAGAGTATGCAATTCGTTTCCATACAAATAGTTCAATGTTGAAACTGTAAAGCAACAATATATATTGCAGTAATCTCAAATAACAAACAAGCCCCCGGCTTCACACATCGCATCGTAATAAACCACTGAAAGCGTTTACAGCGCTTATATGAGTACAGAGACTCCATTCCAACAAACACTTAATAATTCATAATTGAGTTCAGCGACTCACTCGACCAGACACCCAACCACAATCCACACATGAGTACGGTGACTCGACACAACCAGTTCACAACACACAGTATGAGCACAATGGCTCGTTCAAACAAATCCACCAACATACCACACATAACCACAAAGCACAACCAATGAACAACAAGGCGAAGTAACGAGAATTATAAACGAGTATGAACTCTCGTCTTTGGCATGCAAGCCCAAATAATGTTCGCCTAATGTACGAGTTAATATAGTCGTTCGTAATTGTTCAGTCATGTCTAATGACAACGTCTCGTTAGAACGACGTGTCTCTAAGTTACCCATCTCTTATGGCGGGTCACCCACGGCAATAGCCACTCCAGCGGTAGAGTCTCCGTCCTACGAACAATCTGTAGTTCGTTGGAAATTTATCCAGATACTTACGGCTACCACACGGTGTCCTAGTATCGTTAATGGATCACAGTTCACAGCAAGAGCCACATCCTTGATATACTTATCTATACCATCGCATCGCTTTACTATTTTTTTTCTAACACAGCAGACCAAGGTCGTAGTCCAATCCTGAGTATGTCGACTCGGGATCCAGTGCTAGATACGAGAGCGGCGTTAAAGAGGCCAATGCTCCGTATATAAGTCTCAGATATTTTATATATCTTATTATCCTAATGCTACAACGTTTTACTTACGTTCCTTATATTACACATATAAGATAGCATCATTGCCGCTAGTTCGTTTTATAATATGTTCATATATACGAACGGTACTGTTATCGCACAACAGTAATAATAAAGCAGCATTAATACACAACTCAAGCATATTAATTCACACAAGCAGACATTCAATCTTATCACAGATTTTCACACAATGTCTGAACTGAGGAAATCCTCAGAGACAATCAAGCCACATAAATAACATACCGTTCACACTGCTGAGTATTACGGTGGAGTATGAATCAGCAAGATCCTACGCTCCGTGCGTCGTCTCTAACAGTCTATACAATACATAATGCTACTGATTAGCATACTGTATAACAACACAAAATCCTACGGTATCCCGTACCGTCACTAATACCTCCCGGTTAACCCCCGTTATTAACTGTCAATGTTTGTCGGGTTTTAGGTTTAACTCGAGATTGGAAAAGTGTTATATTACAAGCGTAGTCTTGTCTCGTATATTAATATATTTTATAGTTGAGCTTTTGTTATCGCATGTAACCCAATGTATGTTTGTACATCATATAGTTTGTTTCTATATTGCATGTATGATTCTTGTCATACACCATACATTTCACCTTAGTATTTATTTTTCTAAGGTTTGTTTCTCTCTTTTTTTTTCTTTTTCCCAAATTCAATGTGGTAAACAATACTTTGCATTATCAATCCTTATTATCACATGTACAGTCCTAACATTCCATATCCAATGTTTGTAATTCTTTTCCCTTTATCATACGTCATTTTAATTATGAAAATATATGGTCATTAAACCATATTATATTTTCCTCCACAACACATATTTATTTATGTGTATGTAGTCATGGAACTATTTCTTATATGGCAATTCTTATAATATATATTCATTCTTTTTAATGAATACCTCTTATATTATAAATGTTATAATTCTTATAACATTAAAACCATATTATAAATTTCATTCAAAAATATTAATATTTCCAAACAGTACCTATGTTCCTTAATTATTTACAAAATCCACCACATAATTTATACCATGTTATATTATAGTTATATAACATATATTTTGACAACTATGTCATTATACAATTATAACCTATAGTTATATATTGTTAATAAGTACAAAACAGTACTTAAAATTCTCGGTATAAATTAATTTCCACCAAACTTCCATAATTTACAACTTAATCCCAAATTATATTTCCTTGTTACACTTATAGTATATACCTTATATTATAATCCTTATTCCTTGATATAATTATAACCCATGGTTATATTTCCTCAAAATAACCGAACAGACCCCATGGTCTATTTAAATTATTTTCCCACCACTTAACTTTCTATATTCACCAATTTCCCCTCTTTATAACACATAGTTTCCTAATTTCATTAAAACCATATATTATACATATGTCCTTATAAGACCTCATATATAATTCCAAAAATCATCAAACTATACCAAAAGGTTATAAACATTCCTAACCTTGTATTTTCTCTAAATCTCGATTTTTCCACTTATGTTACCCATTTGTAACAATATTATGAAATACCTTATACTATACTTATTTAATTCATATCAACTCCAAATTTAACCAAATAAATTCCTAAAAATTCCTAATAACCTAAGGTTTGTACTAAACTCCTTTTAGTACCCCCAAGTTTTCGGAAATCACAATACCACCCCAAGTCTTATAAATCTTTTACAATTTAATAAGTATCTTATTATAAGGTAGTATTTTAATTTCTTAAATTTCCAAACTTGGTCAAAGTCTCCTATATCAACTTTGACTCCTAATACCAAATGGGAACCAATTTTTCGGTAATTACCAATAATAACCTATACTTTTCTATTTTTACAATTTTGACCCAAAACTTTATAAAATGTTATATTTTTATTAAATTCATTTAAAAACCCTAAATTGTTCTAAATTAAGCCCACGGCTTTTTAACTTCCTAGTAATTACGAATTGGCCCCAATTTTAATTATAAGCATAAATAAAACTAAATAAGCTTATAAACTTAAATTAAAATGGCCTAATGACATGGCCTTATTACAACCTTGAACTTGCAAAATAAATTACACAATAAATGTCTCAAAATATAGCATATATATTCGGCCTCACTTAGATTTAATTATTTTCCACATAATGTCATAATTTGACCATTATGTTAATTAAATCTCTTAAATGACTAGCTTAATTTATCTTAGCCATTTTTTTCCATTTTTAGGTCAATATGACCTATATATGTTTTCACTCTCGGCCATATATATATATATACTTAAAATTACAAAAATCATAAGTTTAAGGTGTTTATACCTTGATTATTCCTTGTATGGGCTCGGTCACTTGTAGGAAAATTCACCACTTGATTTAGACATGTTTAATACACAAAAACAAGATATGGTTACACTCCAAGCTTGAGTTTAACCATAAGGAATAATTAATGTAAGATTTAAGGCAAAAATCACCTTAAAAATGCAAGGGAAGTTCTAGGTATTTTCGACCTGAACCAAACACACCACAAGGTGTTAGATCCACCATATTGACATAGGAAATAGTTAGATCTCGAAATACTACCTTGTTATTAGGTTTTACCTTGGAAAAATGCCTTAAAAGAGAGTATTTCTCTTGGATCTCGGTCACCCTTGCTCCAAATGGCTAACCAACAGATTCCACATGAAAAGGAGAAGAAGATGAGGCTATGACCAAAGTTTCACAGCCAAACTCGAAGGGAATCAAAAGTTATGAGCTTAAAGCACATTTTTACCTTAAAATGTAGATTTGAACAACCTTGGTCCCTCTACTGGTCTCAACCGAGTTTAGCTCTTGTTCTAACCTTAGAACACTGAGAATAAGCCATAGGAATTGATGAGCCACGAAATTTAGGTGTTGGTAGTGAAGAGATGAAGAAAAAGGGCTAAAAATGACTTAAAACACTTACCTTAGGAGCTTAGGAGTAGTTGCTTCCATGCTCAAGAACAACTTGAGAGCTTCTTAGGAAGGAGAACTCGTGGGCAGGCTGGAATCGGACAAGAAGGAGGAAGAGTGGAAAGTTGATAATTGAAAAAAGTAGGTTACTATTGCAAATTGAACATTAGGTAGCAATTTTTCTTAATGATTATGCTGCCTCCTCCTTGCCCGCCTCCATGGTCCAAGTGGGTCAATTAATTGGCCATTGACCATACTTGGTCAATATTGACTCATGTGGGCCCCACTTTAGGGTTTTATTAATATTTTAATATTAAATTTGTAAAAATTCATAAATTTCTGGAATTAAATTCCTAATATGATATAATATGATTATATCATATTTAAGGATAATTATAATTTTTAAGCCCATTAAAAATCAATTTAAAAGGCAATCTCACAAAAACGTGCTTTAAGGAGTTTTAGCGCACATTTTTGTGTCACAGGGTGTTCCTGAGCTTAGTTCTCCTTGAGAACGGTTTTTTGTGTTCCTTACTTCATTATAATACTTAGGAATCCACTTTGGATCCTATTTGAGGTCATACAATCTCTATGGTGTCTTAAAGCACATTTTTGGCTTTACCGATCTTAAGGCGTGTTTTGCCTTGTTGAGATCTTTTAGATTGTTCCCCAATAATATTTAGATGTTTAATAATCATCTTAGATCATTAATAGATCATTTAATTATATTTTAAAGATTAGGGGTATTTCATTTAATGCCTTTATCTCCACAATCGAACCTAAAAGATTCCATCAAGCCTTAGGAGATCGTGACTGAATCTTAGCCATGCAAGAAGAACTACACTCTCTGGAACACCACTCTGTTTGCTTGTTCCGTGTCCAACCAACCACAAACCAATCGGTACAAAATGGGTGTTTCGCAACCAATTGGATGACCAGGAAAATATCTCTCATAACAAAGCTCGACTTGTAGTTCAAGGATATGCTTAAGAAGAAGGAATCGACTATGATGAAACCTATGCTCTAGTTGCTCGAATTGAAGCAATTAGAATACTTGTGGCATATGCTGCTCACTACAGTATGAAGCTATATCAAATGGATGTCAAAAATGCATTCTTACTTGAGTACATCGACAGAGATGTTTATGTTGCTCAACCTCCAGGATTCAAAGATCCAATCCACCTAGAGTATCTCTACAAGTTAGACAAAGCTCTATATGGGTTGAAATAGGCTCTAAGAGCATGGTATGAACATCTCTCATCATATCTACTATCTCATGGATTTGTACAAGGTAAGGTTGATAAGACTCTCTTCACTCTCACCAAAGGTGAAGACATACTCATTGTTCAGATCTACGTTGACGATATCATTTATGGCTCTACAATTCATGAATTGTGTACCTTCTTCTCTGATCTAATGAGCAAAGAATTTGAAATGAGTGCACTAGGTGAATTGAAATCTTCATGGGTCTTTAAATCAATTAGCAAGAAAACGGCTCTCAAATTCATCAACAAAAGTACATACTTGAGCTACTAGTCAAATACAAGTGGCAGGACTCCAAGCCAACTCCAACTCCAATGTCTGCCATTAAAAACCACATCTTGATGAAAAAGGAATACCTGTTGATGCAACTCAATATCGAGGTATGATAGGTTCATTACTATACTTAACAGCAAGTCGTCCTGACATTCTCCATGTTGTATGTCCTTGTGCAAGATTCCAGGCAAATACGAAACAATCACACTTGCAAAGTGTCAAGCGAATATTTCATTATCTCAAAAGCACTCAGGACATGTACCTCTGGTATCCAAGTACTCCTGATTTTACATTGATGGGTTACAGTGATTCTGACTTCGTAAGTTCTTTGTTAGACAGAAAGAGTACCTCGGGAACTCCTCAATTTCTAGGCCTATATCTAGTAGCGTGGAGCTCCAAGAAGCAGAACATAGTAGCACTGTCATCTACTGAAGCTGAATATGTCTCTACAGCTGCTTGATGTGCGCAAATACTATGGATTCAACAGCAACTTCAGGATTATCTTGTACCTACTTCTTGTACTACTATATTTTGTGATAACAATAGGGCTATTGACTTGTCTAAAAATCTAGTACATCATTCCAGGACTAAACACATTGAAATCTTGAAATCCATCACCACTTTCTAAGAGATTGCGTTGAAAAAGGACTGGTACAACATGAGTATGTCCCCAATACTGATCAACTTGTAGACACACCAAGCCGCAACAGCGTGATCCATTTGAATCTCTGCGTTCATAACTTGGGATGACTCGTATGACATAGCCAAGGTAGTATATCCTTCTCCTGTTTCCTTCATTTTAGGGTATGATGCATGAGTATGTCTGATAAACTAGTATGTCTGTCGATAAAGAGCACTAGAGCATACAAGTTTTTTTTTTCGTTTAGATTTCGTGAAAACTTGCCCGTAAAATTTCTAGCACTCAATCCGCTACCAATCTTCTCGCCCAATCAAGAAATTAGTCTCTGACATTCTGGTAACCCATTTCCATACGTTATTCTCATTATACAATAAACCCTTCTTCTACCTCGCTCACCTATCCTGATCCTTCTTCTTCAATCCTTTTTGCAACCTCGACATTTTGTCTTCCCTAGCCATGGCCTCAAACCAAAACCAAAACCCTCTTCCAACCTCCTCTGACGTTGCGTTACCTCCTGACGTCGCCCAAAACCCACAGCTACTCTAAACTCTAATTAACCAATTATCCGCCCTCCAAGCCAAACAAACTCCAATCTCCATATTCATCTCAACTCCGATGGATTTTGATATGTCCATCGACACCCAGCCCATCGTCATCCCTATCCCGAATGATGTGCCCAAACCCACATTTTCCATCAATCTCTCACCCACACTATCACCGTAATTCAAACAGAAAATACATCTCCTCCACTAACCCCAATTATACCCACACCCGGCACCATCACAAAATCACCACACCATGAACACATTCAATTTGGCTCCATTGAACCAATAGTCCCAAACCCTACTGAAAATCCAGAACTTAACTCACCCACTGTCGATCATGAAAACCCCTTTGCAAACCCTAGAATTGAAGTTACACCAGTTGTGGCTCCAAAGCGATCACCACCACCAAAAAAGTCTCGTCATACCAAAGCTGCTCTACGTCCTCCCATTACTAAAATTCTCAGATCCAGGTGCAAAAACCCTCTGACATCTTCAACCTCCACTCTGACTATCCCGGCTCCTCCACCCCCTCCTGTGGTCTCAGTACCAAAGCAAGACAAAAGAAGAAACAACACTAACTCCTCAAATCAGGCTGACTCGGACACCAGAATCACCTCAACTTGAAAGCGGTTGTGTCCTTGATTAGAATCAGTTCCTTCACCAACTCCAAGACTTGGTCTCATCGATATCCACAGCGTAGTATACTCCTTACCAACTGATGACTCTTCCGAATCAAGAAATCTCATCAAAGGCAAACTCCTTGATCTTGAATGGTTAAACTCGATGGGTTTCTCCATGTTTGAAGATATGCTCCGATTTTAAAATTGGATTTACCTGTTATATGGAATTCTGACCTACCATGAGAAGGAAGCCTATGTGTTTTATCAAAACTGTGTCATCCGTAAGGGTAAGTTGATGACTGAGGTACATGGAACTGCTCTCATTCTGGATTCGAATACTATAGCACATCATTTAACCATTCCCACATCTAGTTTAGAATTCTATGATTATGCCGGTTTTCCTGAACTTGACTTTGTTTCTGCTCAAGAGGTTTATGATAACTTTCTCCTTAATAGCAGCGTTGGTCACTCCTTAGACCGATCCACTTTCTCCAATGTTCATCAGATGCTTCACCCTATTGTCATAAAAAATCTTGTGCCGAGAAAGGAAGGAAACCAGTTTGTGCGTCGTCTTGATTTAGCCATCATGTATTGCTTGATCCACCACAAAAGGATTAACCTACCCCAACTCATGTTAAATCACATTGCACCTACTATCTCTTCTACCCGACGCTCTTTGGGATATGTTTTATGGTTTCCCAAGCTTCTCACTCACTGCAATATCACCTTGAACCCTCCCAAGCTAGTTGTATAACAGAAACTGACATTTTAGGTCAGATTTTATACAACAAAACACCCTCCTTCCCAATCAAGTCTGTCCCCCAAACCAACTCAGTCCTCCAAGAAACTCCCTGCTCCCAAACCAACTACCATAGCTGATACATCACCTCTACCTGACAGAGTTAAGGATCTTAAGGAAACTATGTCCTCATAGTTTTGAAAGTGGATATGCTCATCGACGTCATGAACAACAATCACAAGAAGACGATGGACATTTTTAAAGGAGGTGTCAAGCACTTGGTCTAGGAGTTCAGAGAGACTTTCACTGAAGCACTTGCAGCTGTGAATGATCTTGGAGATGCTGAGGTTGCGGAGGAAGATGGTGCGATGGCTGAAGACAAAGGAGAGGAGCAAGAAGATGTCTAACTCATTCCCCTCTCCCCTTAACCCTTATTTGATTAGGCTGATTCTGACTTGGATAATTCGGTTTCAAAACACTTTTTTCTCTGGTTGCTCTGTACGATACTTATGCTTATTTTTTTTGGATATTGCTGGTGCGTTTCCCGTGATGTTGGCAAATGGGGGAAGCGGTGTATCCCGTGGCTGGTTTATGCAGGCAACCAGGTGTGGACAATGAGTACCTTTAAAGGCCTCAACTGTTGTGGATTGATTTACTATTTCTGCTAAGTAGATTATTAGTGATTTAATTCTCTAGCTTATTAGTTCTTTTAATCGCATTCTTCTTAAGGGGGAATATATATTTAAGGGGGAATAAACAGTGAGTTTTTCTCCCGAGATAGTTGCTCTACTCTGCTTTTGATATTTTCAGGTACATTCGCTGGATACATTGAGTTTTCCATCATCAGCAAAAAGGGGGAATTTTGTTGTAACCTTGTTTTGTAGATGATGCCTCCTCAATAGAACTAGTACTGTAGAGCTACTTGGCCCACTAGATCTTCCCAGTCCGAGTAGTGCAGCACAGAGACTACTCCTCTCTTCTATTGTCCTCGATCGAGACTTGACACGCACAGAGATATTCAGAACCTTTCGACTCCAAGAAATAAGGAAACGTGAAGACTCGCATTATGGAGATCGTGGACGAGCAAGTCCACGTGGAAACTTGCGTAACTCATCAAATCATCACTCCATGTTTAGCACTCAAAACTTAGTGATTTTCTAGATTATATATATAAACGCACAATCTGTCAAATACGTGTGTGGATCCCAATTTAGCTTTTAGAAGAGAAAAGATAGTTTGAGAGAGAATTCATTTTTTGAGAGATCTTAGTGTGACTTCGTCACTTTAGCTTAGGAATCTATTTCTTATAGAACACACAAACACTCCCTTATTTCTTATTCTGCATTGATCTACTTGTAGAGTATAGCGAGTGTTGGATTAGACAGACTACCTCTATCTTTCCCAACATAGGAAGCTATTTCAATACAAGTAAAATCATGTCTTGTTAAGTTTTATATAAGAGCTTCCGCGTCTAATACTTGTCTCCAAGCAGAGTTGGTCTAAAATTAATAGCTCAGCCTACTCGGTCAGCACCCCGATCCTATCAGTATCACAGGGTGGTGCCAAGAAAGAGGAGCCCACGGTTGGAGCCAAGACTAAGACGACGCCAAAGACCCGAGGTGACCGGGGGAGCTAGAGCAAGCCGAGATCACCTTCCAATGTGTGTTTCCATTGTGGTGAGACAGGTCATTGGGCAAGAGAGTGCCTCAAGAAGAAGGCGGCAACAACATTCGATGCATGGGAATGACTCAGTTATTGCAAGTTTTACTCATTTGGACTCATCGTAATTGCTCCATGTCTCCAGGTATATCCAGAGGTAGTGGCTTAACCAGTGTGACTTAGTATGACCTTGAGTTGCCTTTTCTTCATACTTCCAGCCTAAGTTTGTCACCAAACCTAATCATTGAGAATGTCATCATCATGCAAAACAAATATTCCAACAAATTCCTTCTTTTTTACCGATGATGGGAAACTCAGTGTATGTAACACCCCTGGACTTTCTAACATTCTATTTAGTTAATTATTCAACAATTTTAATTTAATATTTAGTAGAGGAATTAAATCCTAATCCGGAGTATTACTGCCACACTCGTAATTAAACGAGTGCTAAGGCCTAAACAATTAACTTAATAACCGATCCATTATTATTCATTAAAGAAATACAACGCCCATAATTACAATAAGCACTTGATTATGATTAGGTTATGGTATGAAAATCTGTCTGATGTTACATTGACCATTAGTTCCGCTATTAAATGCATTAATTGTTATAATGATTAAGTTATTATTAGTTGTTGTTAAATGTTCCACTCCTGAATAATGCATTCACTATATTTCTATTCGAAGCTATTACTCCGTCACCACATTGCTTCATCCTCTGATGCACCGTAGTACACTTGAACACTTCTTAAATATCTCAATTATTTTAAATTTCAGGTGTATGGATTCTTTCACAATGTTTTTCTTTACATACACTATGAAGGAACTCAACCTTATGAGAAGAGAATTGACAGAACTTCTGATTGGGCACCTTTAGCGCGTATGTACTTAAACTTTGTATTATACTAGTTGCTTTCTTGAACACTTCTAACTATATAATATACTTGTTCTAATATTTCTACTTATTTCAAATATTAGGTGCATGAATTCTCTCATTATTTGCGAATAGCTACATCATGAAGAAAGTCGACCTTGTAAGAGAAGAATTGACACACTGTTGTATTCACACTTCTTGTGCTTTTATGATACTTTCGAACTCATGTAATTATATAGTAGATTCTCTTTTTGTAAAGGCCTACATGTCTGTAAGGAATTTTAGGATTGTTGTTGAATTTTGTGCAATATATATAACAAGGTGTATATGGCAAATTAATTCAGAAACTGTTTGCAAGTTGGTGTGACCGCAAATATTCAATGTGTTGGACAGAGATTGATTGTTGACCGTAAATATGGGGTGAAACTGATTTTTTTTTTTAAAAAATAATTTTTATAACACGGTTCGTATGAATAATGGTGTTATAAAACAACAAAATTTTGGTGGGTAAAGCATTTTATAACACGGTTTGCTAAACCAACCGTGTTATAAACGTCATCTCCCTTTAAATTCTCTACGGTGTTAACCAAGTTTATAACACGGTTATTTTAAAAAAAACGTGTTATAAAACACTTTTATAACATGGTTTGTATGAATAATGGTGTTATAAAACTACAAAATTTTGGTGGGTAAAGCATTTTTTACACGGTTTGCTAAACTGTAACGCCCCTATTTAACATAAATGCAGCGGAAATAAAACACTAAGGCGATTACAGATCATCGGGTTCCAAACACCCGGCACCAAACCTCACCAATTACAACTTATGAAATTACAGAAGCTACGGTCTGAACTCGAGAAAACATCACATAAAAGTAATAATAACAAGATACAATAGCTCTCCAAAATTCCTAATTCCCATCCCATACACTCACTCTCTTCGTGGCCACCTGTACAACAATTCGTACCTGCATGATGAAACCAAGCAGCCCACCCCGGAAGGGGTGAGTCAGTTCCCTGGAATGGAACTGGTACAATCCTCATAACAGAAATTAAAACATAATCTTTAACAATATAGAAACTTAGAAAGAAACTCTTAAAAACGAAACAGAGGGACAAGGCACTTCAAATCACCAAGTCAAAGCAACAAGCAAGTAATAGAGATAGTCAACAATAAAGATAAAGTTAGTCAGTTAAAACCACACCAGGAGTTAGTGAACATCCCATGCTTAAGTTAGATTAAGTTCCAGTAAGAGTGGAAAAACCCAAGTAGTCACAAGGACTAGGAAAGGAAAGAAGAAATCCAAGAACTAACAACTCAAGGGTGGAATGAAACCAATTGGAAGAGATGGCTCGCTGTTGACTACGTCCGATAGGACAGGGGATATACAGCCCTCGCTGTTTACAACGTCCGTCTGGACAGGGGATATACAGCCCCTCGCTGTTTACCACGTCCGATTGGACAGGGGATATACAGCCCCTCGCTGTTTACCGTGAAGATGTGCGCACATCACAGCAAAGACTCAGCTCATGGTTGAAATGATATCCATAGTCGAAAGAAGAATTTACCAAGATCAACATTCCCATATTCCCACTAGATTAATAACTGCACGAGCGCAATACCAAAACACTCAGTCCTACAGAGTGCAGAAGCGTAAACCCTCAGCAGTTAATATCTAATGAGGTAACCAGATAAGGAGAACCAATGATCATGTGAATTGTACATTCAAGGACCAGTTAGTCACATCAAGCTGAGTTAGTCACCACAACAGTTCCCTTTCGAGATTCATTCAAGCTCAGTTAGCGTTTCTCAAAACATTCCAAGAAGTTGTCACCAAAAGTATCTGAGTACGAGAAATCGTACCTGGTATATGTAGAAGCAGCAACCAAACTTGAAAATGCGAACTACTTCCACTAATCACCTATAATTAAAGTATTCCAAGTATTGATTAGTTAAGGCACTATAATGCTACACATCCCCATTCTTATTAGTCTATAGTTTCGTTTTACAGTTACTCCTCCCTTCTAAGGATCTGGCTAGATCTCGTAATTAAATTTTTAATGTAAACTTATCTTACTCCATTTTCCCACTCCTGATTATAGGTTTGATTTAATTAATCCCTTGGTTACGATTGGCTAACTTACTTTGACACCTATTAAGGTTTAGGATGTGTATTTCCCCCTAATAGTCTACCTGGATGTCACACTAACCTTTAATATTTTTAATTGCCACGTAGGAATTAGGTTTATCCCAATTTTTCCCTCTTAATATGTTTCCCATAAGGAATGTTACTTCTTTTATTTACTTCTAATGTATTTATATATACACTTATATTTTTCTTAGGATTTATCCCAAAACATTCTTTAAGAAATTCTTATTGTATTTAATTATATCTAATATCTTTTAGACATCTCCACAACTGATATATGGTTTATAAAATAAAGTGTTTGCCCTAGTTTAATTAAGCATATTAATCTCCATAATAATAATATGTAGTTTAGTTTAATACCTCGATTTAAAATAAGTCCTTATTTCATTCTTCTCATATAATATATTTATGTGTAAACAACTTTTACTTCACCGAAAAGATAACACCCCAAAATATTTATAAACATACTGATGTAAAATGTTAATTTAGGTTTAATTATTTCCCCATCCTAAAAAGTTAATTACCCAACCATACTTTAATTTTTGGTTACATTAAAAACTTATATTATAGGTTATTCTTATGAAAAACTCATAACATAATTTTTAAACCTATTTACCCTTGCCCAAAAATTCCCAAACTTAATATATAATAACTATAACATTTTAGACATATTATAAAATTTTTTTTCCATAAAAATATCTTTTTAAATCACCCAATAATTCCATAATACCCGTAACTTGAAAAATTCATAACTTATGTTTAAAAACTCAAAACTCATATTAATTTACATCAAAATAAACTAGACTTTATAAGGAATCTATGGTTAAAATTTCAAGTCAAAATACAATCGGGAATGCCATTAAATAAATCTAGCAAGTTAGGACTTTATTCTGGGAATAATATAAAAACTTATACTTATATTTTGAAACGTTTTAATCGTGGCCGTCCGTTTCTTTTAACCGCGATCGGGCGGCCCAGAACCCTCGAGTTCTTCAGCGTTCTCCCCCTTCCGACCCGAGTACTAATCACCCTATAACTCACAATCTACAGAACGAAATTCGATGATTCTTGTTCCTATCGATTCGTAATCAAATTCCGGTTCTAATGGTACCGATTTCCCCAATTATAATGCAGTATACACCAAGTTTCGAAATCGATTCGAGAGTTAGGGTTTATTTCGGTACAGAACTTAATTCGGTTGCAATTCCTACAAATTCTCCCATTGTAATGCATAATAGACTAAATTGGCATGTGGGTTTGATCGGTGATGAAATTTCGAATGGCATCAATGGAACAATTTGACCAGAAGCTTACCGGAATTGCATTAATCGGGGTGAAACCAAGTCGACAATTCTGGAATCGGTATTTTATGCGCGCGTTCAGGTACGCCTCTTCTCGAATCAACTCGCACCAACTGAGAGAGATTCGATTCATGTAACCTATCACAATCCAAACTAGACATGTAACTCTAGATGCTAGTGGAAGAATCATTGATTTTGATGAACTAGGAGAAAGTTATAGATCTCACAAGATCCGAGTTTACCTAGTTGGTTCAGGATGAAACTGGGCAGATTACCGCCGTGATCGAGTGGGCAACTTTAGACAGATTTATCTCCCAACCCAGTGCGAATCAGCCTTGGCCATCAACATGAAAGTTATAGAGGGATTAGAGATCTTCAAAACAAGCTAAAGAACAAGAAATTTGGACGAGAAATGAAGAAGTTATGGCGTGACGAAGTTTACCCGTTTTCAGGAAAAAACTGCAGTTCTGGGTTACGAACTCGCGAGGAGGCAACTTTGGATCAACTTTCCGATCATTGTAGAAGGAGTTAGATGGTGTGTGAGTAATGGTTGGAAAAGGAAAGATAGGAGAATCGAATGAAACAAACGGCATACCAAATGGTGGAGTAGGGAAAAAGATATAGGTGTCTAAAGATCGACCCTCGACATGCCAAAACCGCTGGGAAAATCAAACGGTTAAGTGTCGGTGCTGACTGGGCGCGACACGTGTCCTGGACACGTCAGCATCCTTCAAAATTTTGGCTCTAAACTTCAATTTATCATAACTTTGGCTAGGATGATCCGTTTTTAACGTTCTTTTTATCGATCTTCATGGTTTTTCATAACCTATTTTTGGTATAGGTTTCATGGCCTGGTTTGACATTCTCAAAAAGTCAACTCTAACAAGGCTTAATAAGCTTTAAGGTTTCTAGAATCTTATATTGACTTTTATGTTTCAAAACAATGTTCCAACACTTCCTAAAATCTTTATAATATATTTGGAGTGTTTAGAAATTTTCCCAAGATTTATTGACTTATAAATCTTATATTAAAATTCACATACTATATAATAATGTATAATAATTAGGGTTAAATAGGAGAAAACCCCTAAATAAATTCCACAATTCCATATAATAATTTAATATTCATAATTCCATATAATAATTAAATTTTTAATAAAAGAAATCCCCTAAATTAATTTAAATAATTTAGGGGTATTTCAGTATATCCCCCCCTTAAAGAAACTTCGTCCCGAAGTTTATCACCAACTAATAGCTACTCACACCACATCAGGTGTGCTGTCAAAAAATTACCAGAATATTCATCAATAACAATCCCAAAACCAAAATTCCATACCAATCCATACCAATTGTAACTTCTCCCACAATCCATTCCACTCATTTTCCATTTCCAAATTCCCGCAAGATTATTCATCGTCAGACCAAAACAAGATTTGCCATAAACAGAAATAGAATAACACAATGTATACATCACGTACATGCATAAGACACCTCTCCATCATTCTACTAACAAAACAAACAGGGCATAATCTGGATGAGGACGAAGGAAGAGTATGCACTACCCCCCCCCCCCCCCCGAAAAGAGCCAAGGTACGCCCTCGTACCGCTATGAACAAGAACCCAGTAAAGGCAAGAATACAAGGAAATATCATGGGAATAGGTGTGGGTACTTCACTCTCATAGAGTCCTCAGACTCCCAAGTAGCTTCTTCAACCCCATGATGCTCCCAAAGAACCTTCACCAGCTTGACTGATCTGCCTCTCGTTTCCCGGACCTTCGTGTCCAGGATCTGTATGGGAGTCTCCTCATATCTCAGTGTAGGTTCAATCTCTAATCTCTCTGGCTGTAGCACGTGAGAAGGGTCAGGTACATACTTCTTCAGCTGAGATACATGAAACACGTCATGTACCTTCCCAACTCCGCTGGTAGGTCTAGCCGATATGCTGCTGGGCCCACGCGCTCCGTAATCCTGTACGGACCAACATACTTAGGGCTTAGCTTTCCTCTCATCCCAAATCTGAAGATACCTCTCATCGGAGATACTCGTAGGAAAACCATATCACTGATCTGAAATTCAAGCTCTCTGGTACGCTGATCCCCGTAAGATTTCTGCCTAGACTGCGCTGCCCTCATGTGCTGCTGAATAACTCTGATGTCATCCTGTAGTCTCTGAACATACTCTGGACCAATCAAATTGTCTCAGCCGGGTCACTCCATGATAAAGGTGTCCGGCACGGTCTGCCATACAGAGCCTGAAATGGGGCCATGTCGATAGACGAGTGATAGGAGTTGTTGTAGGAGAACTCTACCAAGTGTAGACGCTCTATCCAACTCCCCTGATAGTCTAAGGCGACCGCTCTCAACATATCTTCCAGTGTCTGAATCGTCCTCTCGGTCTGCCCATCTGTCTGAGGGTGGAAGGCTGTGCTAAGTCGCAACTGAGTACCAAATGCCTCCTGCACCTGACGCCAAAATCTACTAAGGAAACGTGCATCACGATCGGAGACGATCGTCTTCGGTACCCCATGGTACCGGATGTGCTCTGTGGTGAACACCTCAGCTAGTTTGGGCACCTTCCATGTGTCCTTGATAGGTATAAACTTAGCTGTCTTAGTTAACCTATCCACTATCACCCAAATTGTGTTCAATCCACCTCTAGCTGGAGGGAGACCGACCACAAAATCCATACTAATATCGTCAAACTTCCAGCACGGTACTGGTAATGACTGAATCTGGCCTCCTGGTCGCCGATGCTCGAACTTCACCTTCTGACAGGTGAGACATCGCGAGACGAAGTCTGCTACATCCCTCTTCATCCCGCTCCACCAGAATAACTTCTTTAAATCCTTGTACATCTTGTGGCTCCAGGATGTACTGATAACGTAGAGGAATGAGCTTCAGAGAGAATCCTGGTCTGAAGTTCTGTCGCATCCTGAGGAACGCAGAGTCTGCCTCTAACTCGAAGGTGTCCCTCGCTGTCTAGCTCGTAGTCATACTTCAGACCATCAGTCAACCCATCTGCTAATTCTGCTGCCTGATACCCTGTAGATACACATCACTGTCCTGAGCTGCATATACCTCCTCAGCTATCGTGGTCGTCTCTATGAGAGCAAGAAGTGAATGTGCTCTTCTGCTCAGAGCGTCTGCCACGACATTACCTTTACCCTCAGTGTACTGGAGGTCGATATCATAATCAGCTAGTAGCTCGATCCACCGTCGTTGCCTCAAGTTCAGCTCCTTCTGGGTCCAGATGTATTTCAAACTCTTATGATCTGTCATAATTCGGACCGTGGCTCCATACAGGTAGTGTCGCCAGATCTTCAAGGCAAAAACTATGGCTAGGAGCTCAAGGTCATGTGTGGGATAATTTTCTTCGTGCTTCTTCAGCTGTCGAGAAGCGTAAGCCACGACTCTACCATTTTGCATCAATACTCCACCGATCCCCTGCCCGAAGCATCACAGTAAACCTCGAATCCCTCATTCCCTCGGGGATCACCAATACAGGAGCTGTGGTCAGAGCATCCTTCAGTGCCTGAAAGGAGGCCTCACATGCCTCTGTCCATACAAACGGGCTATCCTTCTTCATCAGAGAGGTTAAGGGCTTGGCTAGCCTGGAGAAATCCTTCACAAAGCGTCTATAATAGCCAGCCAACCCAAGGAAGCTCCGAATCTCAGTCACTGAGCGAGGTCTGTGCCAGCTCTTTACCGCCTCAATTTTAGCTGGGTCCCTGAAACTCCCTCAGCTGAGATCACATGACCAAGAAATGATACCTTGTCCAGCCAGAATTCGCACTTGCTGAACTTGGCATAGAGTTGCCTCTCTCTCAAGTCTCCAAGACTGTCCTCAAATGCTGCTCATGTTCCTCTTTGCTCTTGGAGAAGATCAGAATGTCGTCTATGAATACGACCACTGACTTATCCAGCTGGGCTTGAAAGACTCTCTGCATCAAATCCATAAATCTCGCCGGTGCATTGGTCAGTCCAAATGGCATCACTGTGAACTCATAGTGGCCATATCTGGTCCGGAAGGCTGTCTTCTCTATATCTGTCTCAGCTACTAGCTATCTGATGACCCGGAACGCAGATCAATTTTAGAGAACACCTTAGCTCCCCTCAGCTGGTCGAACAAGTCATCGATCCTGGGCAGTGGGTACTTGTTCTTGATCGTGACATTATTCAACTCCCTGTAGTCAATACATAATCTCATGCTTCCGTCCTTCTTCTTGACGAACAGCACAGGAGCACCCCAAGGTGAGACACTGGGTCGGATGAAACCCTTATCTAGTAACTCCTGCAGTGTTTCTTCAATTCCACCATCTCCGCAGGGCCCATCCGGTAGGGTGGCTTTGGCAATCGGTCTGTACCAGGTATGAGGTCGATGTTGAACTCAACCTCCCTCAATGGTGGTAGTCCAGGTAACTCCTCCGGAAAAACGTCGGGGTACTCCGACACAACAGGTACGTCACTCTTGAACTTTGGATCTGTCCTCAGATCCTGGGCATAACAGTAGTAGGCGGTCGCTCCCTTGGACACCTCCTTCATCAGGGATAATGCCGATACAACCTTCACAGTCGGCTGCTTGGGCTGCATTCGGTATGATACTGTGATCCCTGTAGCTGACTTCAAGAGGAGGCGATGCTCTGCACAGTGAAGCCTACCTCTGTATCGCTGTAGTGTTCCATGCCCACAATTATGTCGAACCCCATGCCAGGGAAGACAATGGCATCAAAGAGGAAATCTGCTCCCTTGATGCGTATATTCAAGTCCTTACATTGCTTACTGCACTTGATTAACTCTCTGGATGGCAATAAAACTGAGCAGTCATGAATATCCTCTGTGGGGGCATCTATCTTAGCATGGAATGCCTGGGATACGAATGAATGGGAGGCTCCAAAATCAAACAGAACAGTGGCTTCCACCTTATTAATTAAGAACGTGCCTGAAACCACAGAGTAAATTCTAAGATTCTCTGGCATTACTTCCAAGGTAATAAATCAGGCTAGTAGTTATACCTGTGATGACCATCCCATTGCTCTTCGCTTGAGCCTGGTTCAACACAGTCAACCTGATCTCTGAGTTCCCAACCCCTACAACGACGAAACAAACTCATAAGATTTCCACTCTTATTAAGGTCTTCGTGAGCATTTTAATGATTACAATGTTGAAATTGCATAAATTACAAGGCTAGATCTGTCTAAAGGTCAGATTTTACGGCCAGGTTTCATGTGGGTCTGGTTGATGATGGATGTGGGGGCTGTGTGGGGCTTAATTCTCTTCACCCCATGGTAGATAAGTCTGGCTGCTCCCCCGAATATCAGCACATCACCCGACTTCAGGAGGATCTTTGTAGCGAGATCCATTCTCTTCTGATCTCCAAATAGGAACTCCGCATCGTCTCCAAGTGATATGGACACCACTGGAACTCCTCTGGTGATGGACTCCAGAGACTCGTCCCTATCCTGATGCATTCCTAGCTTACCTTCTTTCCATAGAAGTTGATGATGCACACGTCTGAGGTTAGGTCTGGGACGGGCTCATCCTCCAATTCCTGGGCCGCTTTAACTGCAGCCCCGATAATGGTCTGCAACTCTCCTGGAATTGGTGGCACCTCCACCTCTTCATAGCTTCCAGTGGTGTGGTCCCACTTCTTACCTAGGCACATGATCTTTACCTTCATGGTCGCACCGTTCTTGAAGGTAGGGGTGTAAAATTTCCTCCTTTCACACCTAATTCTCTGATCTTGAGGATCAATGCATATTGGTCAGCTGGGGTCAGAAATTCTCGTAATAAGACCATCCCAGGCCTCAATATCTCACACTTCTCTGGTGGGTGTGGTTTGGCCTCAAAGGGAATGGTGGGTGTGGAAATAGGCAGTACAGGAAAGCAAATATCGAAAGCTGAACGAAAACACAATTGCCATTAGTAAAACAAGTCAAGGTTCAAACTGGTCTTAGCACAAAGATGTAAAGAAAGAGGGATTTATAGTTCATCCCTTTACAATGTAGAGGAAAAATTGCTTGAAGAAATTAGTGGAACGAAGGTCTAAGCTTCTTCAGTAGGAAAGTAGTCCTCACCAGGTGAGCTCGGATCATCACTAGCTGATTCAACACGGTCCACCAGGTTGAGAATTGGTGCTTTGCCCGGCCTTTGAGGGTAGCTCTGGGAGGGCGGTTGGTAGATGGTCCTGCACCTCCTGTGCCACCTCTACCTCCTCCTCCGGCAGCATTTGTAGCTGGGCTTTAGCCGTCGACCCGGTGTGTGCTTGTAACTCTTGGAGTCCGGGTTCAGAAGCATTCGAACCCCCTGTGCCCCTTCTTACCGCAGTAGTGGCATTCTACCAGGTTCCCTTTACAGTCCTTTCCTGGGTGATCCTTCTGGCACCACCTGCAGAATACCTTCTCACCGGGTTGTCTCCTGTTTCAATTCAAGGTTAGTAATGTGATAGCAAAATAAAGCTACATTGTAGATTCTATCTTTTCTCACCCCTAGGTGCTCATAGCGGAGAGGCTTAGCATCACATGGAAGGAACGATGGCCTTCTCATTCCCTCCCTTGAAAAATTTTCCCCTCTTCTCATGATTCTGAGAGGATCCTCTTCCATTTCCTCCTCCATTTCATTCCTCCTCTTCCCTAGCACAGAATCCTTGTATGCGATGGTGGTTTCGCAGTCATTCGCATCATCAGCTAGTTTCCTGTCGTTACAGCACGTGTTAGTGGGGAATCCAAGCATGCTAGAAATTTCATAGTCATATTTTATACCTGTAAAAGTCTTTCCTCTGGTGAACCGATCATATTCATGATCCTGGTCCAAGCCGGTAGGAATTTTGTCCACCAAATACCTCGGAGCGTAAGCCCCCTCGCCATGACGGCAAGCAACTCCACAAACTTGTCATAGTGATTCAGCAACAGAGGAAGTCCCCTGCTTCAACTGCTCAAATTCACTTCTCATCCTCTTCTGTAGGTAGGATGGGTAGAACTTAGCTCTCAGGGCCACCAGAAAAGCTTGGAAATCAAAGTTCGCTTGAGCGGTCAGCTCGGCTCTGGCTGTCTGCCACCATCGATGAGCGGGCCCTTGGAGAAAGTAGGCCGCTATGTCCACTTGGCGTTCTGCTGGAACATGTAGAGAGGTAAAAGCCTTTTGAATCTCAGCTATGTATTTCTCCAGAGCTTTTGGTACTGGCTGGCCTTCGTAGACTGGGGGACGAAGATCGTTGACCGCTTTCAACCAGTTAAACTCTCGTGGACCATTGGGTGGTGGTGGCGGTGGTTGAGGGATCTGAGCCTGCTGCTGAGCTAATGCAGCGGTCACAATCTGAGCTATGACCTCAGGGGTAACAGCGTCGGGTCCGTAACCACCTGGGGGTCCCGCTCCTCGTCCTCCTCTTCCTCCACGTCCTCCTCTTTGAGACATTTAGCTGCTAAAGGAGGTGTTTGTTGTTCAGATGTTGCGTATTAATTCTAGATATCTAAATAGTAACGCGCGAAGTGTTTCATAACTACCCATGGACGGTATGTAGTTAGTGTGTTCATGAGTAATGTAAGTAAGGCAAAGTATGGGGTAAGGGTAACGTGCCTTTCTGGAATCCTCACTTCCCAATTCTACCCCACTTCCCCAGTTTTAGGGCACCTATATTCTAAGTATTTCACTCGGCTTGTTTTCTCGGGCTCAGAGCGTAACTACGCTCTGATACCACTTTCTGTAACGCCCCTATTTAACATAAATGCAGCGGAAATAAAACACTAAGGCGATTACAGATCATCGGGTTCCAAACACCCGGCACCAAACCTCACCAATTACAACTTATGAATTACAAAAGCTACGGTCTGAACTCGAGAAAACATCACATAAAGTAATAATAACAAGATACAATAGCTCTCCAAAATTCCTAATTCCCATCCCATACACTCACCCTCTTCGTGGCCACCTGTACAACAATTCGTACCTGCATGATGAAACCAAGCAGCCCACCCCGGGAGGGGTGAGTCAGTTCCCTGGAATGGAACTGGTACAATCCTCATAACAGGAATTAAAACATAATCTTTAACAATATAGAAACTTAGAAAGAAACTCTTAAAAACCAAGCAGAGGGACAAGGCACTTCAAATCACCAAGTCAAAGCAACAACAAGCAATAGAGATAGTCAACAATAAAGATAAGTTAGTCAGTTAAAACCACCACCAGGAGTTAGTGAACATCCCATGCTTAAGTTAGATTAAGTTCCAGTAAGAGTAGAACAACCCAAGTAGTCACAAGGACTAGGAAAGGAAAGAAGAATCCAAGAACTAACAACTCAAGGGTGGAATGAAACCAATTGGAAGAGATGGCTCGCTGTTGACTACGTCCGATAGGACAGGGATATACAGCCCCTCGCTGTTTACAACGTCCGTCTGGACAGGGGATATACAGCCCCTCGCTGTTTACCACGTCCGATTGGACAGGGGATATACAGCCCCTCGCTGTTTACCGGTGAAGATGTGCGCACATCACAACAAAGACTCAGCTCATGGTTGAAATGATATCCATAGTCGAAAGAAGAATTTACCAAGATCAACATTCCCATATTCCCACTAGATTAATAACTGCACGAGCGCAATACCAAAACACTCAGTCCTACAGAGTGCAGAAGCGTAAACCCTCAGCAGTTAATATCTAATGAGGTAACCAGATAAGGAGAACCAATGATCATGTGAATTGTACATTCAAGGTCCAGTTAGTCACATCAAGCTGAGTTAGTCACACAACAGTTCCCTTTCGAGATTCATTCAAGCTCAGTTAGCGTTTCAAAACATTCCAAGAAGTTCGTCACCAAAAGTATCTGAGTACGAGAAATCGTACCTGGTATATGTAGAAGCAGCAACCAAACTTGAAAATGCGAACTACTTCCACTAATCACCTATAATTAAAGTATTCCAAGTATTGATTAGTTAAGGCACTATAATGCTACACATCCCCCATTCTTATTAGTCTATATTTTCGTTTTACAGTTACTCCCTCCTAGGGATCTGGCTAGATCTCGTAATTAAATTTTTAATGTAAACTTATCTTACTCCATTTTCCCACTCCTGATTATAGGTTTGTTTTAATTAATCCCTTGGTTACGATTGGCTAACTTACTTTGACACCTATTAAGGTTTAGGATGTGTATTTCCCCCTAATAGTCTACCTGGATGTCACACTAACCTTTAATATTTTTAATTGCCACGTAGGAATTAGGTTTATCCCAATTTTTCCCTCTTAATATGTTTCCCATAAGGAATGTTACTTCTTTTATTTACTTCTAATGTATTTATATATACACTTATATTTTTCTTAGGATTTATCCAAAACATTCTTTAAGAAATTCTTATTGTATTTAATTATATCTAATATCTTTTAGACATCTCCACAACTGATATATGGTTTATAAAATAAAGTGTTTGCCCTAGTTTAATTAAGCATATTAACCTCCATAATAATAATATGTAGTTTAGTTTAATACCTTGATTTAATATAAGTCCCTATTTTATTCTTCTCATATAAATATATTTATGTGTAAACAACTTTTACTTCACCGAAAAGATAACACCCAAAATATTTATAAACATACTGATGTAAAATGTTAATTTAGGTTTAATTATTTTCCCCATCCTAAAAAGTTAATTACCCAACCATACTTTAATTTTTGGTTACATTAAAACCTTATATTATAGGTTATTCTTATGAAAACTCATAAACATAATTTTTAAACCTATTTACCCTTGCCCAAAAATTCCCAAACTTAATATATAATAACTATAACATTTTAGACATATTATAAAATTTTTATTCCATAAAAATATCTTTTTAAATCACCCAAATAATTCCATAATACCCGTAACTTGCAAAATTCATAACTTATGTTTAAAAACTCAAAACTCATATTAATTTACATCAAAATAAACTAGACTTTATAAGGAATCTATGGTTAAAATTTCAAGTCAAAATACAATCGGGAAGGCCATTAAATAAATCTAGCAAGTTAGGACTTTATTCTGGAATAATATAAAAACTTATACTTATATTTTGAAACGTTTTAATCGTGGCCGTCCGTTTCTTTTAACCGCGATCGGGCGGCCCAGAACCCTCGAGTTCTTCAGCGTTCTCCCCTTCCGACCCGAGTACTAATCACCCTATAACTCACAATCTACAGAACGAAATTCGATGATTCTTGTTCCTATCGATTCGTAATCAAATTCCGGTTCTAATGGTACCGATTTCCCCAATTATAATGCAGTATACACCATGTTTCGAAATCGATTCGAGAGTTAGGGTTTATTTCGGTACAGAACTTAATTCGGTTGCAATTCCTACAAATTCTCCCATTGTAATGCATAATAGCTAAATTGGCATGTGGGTTTGATCGGTGATGAAATTTCGAATGGCATCAATGGAACAATTTGACCAGAAGCTTACCGGAATTGCATTAATCGGGGTGAAACCAAGTCGACAATTCTGGAATCGGTATTTTATTGCGCGTTTCAGGTACGCCTCTTCTCGAATCAACTCGCACCAACTGAGAGAGATTCGATTCATGTAACCTATCACAATCCAAACTAGACATGTAACTCTAGATGCTAGTGGAAGAATCATTGATTTTGATGAACTAGGGAGAAAGTTATAGATCTCACAAGATCCGAGTTTACCTAGTTGGTTCAGGATGAAACTGGGCAGATTACCGCCGTGATCGAGTGGGCAACTTTAGACAGATTTATCTCCCAACCCAGTGCGAATCAGCCTTGGCCATCAACATGAAAGTTATAGAGGGATTAGAGATCTTCAAAACAAGCTAAAGAACAAGAAATTTGGACGAGAAATGAAGAAGTTATGGCGTGACGAAGTTACCTACCCGTTTTAACAGGAAAACTACAGTTCTGGGTTACGAACTCGCGAGGAGGCAACTTTGGATCAACTTTCCGATCATTGTAGAAGGAGTTAGATGGTGTGTGAGTAATGGTTGGAAAGAGGAAAGATAGGAGAATCGAATGAAACAAACGGCATACCAAATGGTGGAGTAGGGAAAAGATATAGGTGTCTAAAGATCGACCCTCGACATGCCAAAACCGCTGGGAAAATCAAACGGTTAAGTGTCGGGTGCTGACTGGGCGCGACACGTGTCCTGGACACGTCAGCATCCTTCAAAATTTTGGCTCTAAACTTCAATTTATCATAACTTTGGCTAGGATGATCCGTTTTTAACGTTCTTTTTATCGATCTTCATGGATTTTCATAACCTATTTATTGGTATAGGTTTCATGGCCTGGTTTGACCATTCTCAAAAAGTCAACTCTAACAAGGCTTAATAAGCTTTAAGGTTTCTAGAATCTTATATTGACTTTTATGTTTCAAAACAATATTCCAACACGCTTCCTAAAATCTTTATAACATATTTGGAGTGTTTAGAAATTTTCCCAAGATTTATTGACTTATAAATCTTATTATTAAATTCATAATACTATATAATAATGTATAATAATTAGGGTTAAATAGGAGAAAACCCCTAAATAAATTCCACAATTCCATATAATAATTTAATATTCATAATTCCATATAATAATTAAATTTTAATAAAAGAAATCCCCTAAATTAATTTAAATTAATTTAGGGGTATTTCATAACCTCCCCTAACCTAGCATGTCCAATTCACCATTCTCGTCAATTTTCCATCCATAATAATCTAGCACACCCATAAGGGTCCTACCAGCACACCATAACAATCCAAAATTTACCAAAATCTTTTCAAACACATATAGCTCAAAATCTCACTAAACCACAATAACCACAATAGCTCAAAGCTTGGCACTTAGGCCCTTAATTCAACACAAGTTCACAATCTCTCTCAAATTCGACCAACAATTTACAAGCTCTCACAAAACCAACTAAACACAATATTTTCCATATTTTGGGTTCATTAATTAAATTACCCATCCCAAAACCTTAAGCAATTTAAATCAAGCTTGAAGGTGGGTTTCATACCTTAATTCACAAATCCTCTTTGATTCTCCTCTTGTTCCTTATCTTCCCAAAATTGGTCAAGAGGGAATGGAGTTTCCAAACTCCATCCTAACATTCAAGAAACGCAAAATACATTCAATTAATTATCTAAACCCTTAGGAAATCTTAATTCAATAAAAAGGGCTTAGAGCACAAGTTAGGGTTTACCTTTTGGGCCTTTTAAGAGAGGTACTCACCCTTGAATCAAGAAGGGGATTACTCCACCATTGGAGGGTTGAAATGAAGCTCAAAATTAAGGAGAAAACCAAGGTGTGAGAGAGAGCCAAAATCGGCTACCAAGGAAAATGGGGAGAGAATGACTTTTTTCTTGGAAATTTTTACCTTAGGAGGAAGAGGAGACTCCAAGCTACCCATTTATGCCATTTTCTCTTCAAATGGGAAAACCCATGGAGATGAACTTCATTATTTTCCGATTTTGAAAAGATAGATAGATAGAGAATGATGAGAGGAACACAAATATGTGTTTTTTCTTTTGATTTGGAGCATTTTTGTGGCTTGAGCAAGAGGATGAAGAGAGGCTGCCATGGAAGCTTGTGGAGAGCTTCAAAAATTGCCAGGGAAGGAAGGGAGGAGGCAGATCACGGTGGGGAAGAAAGAAAGAAGAGAGAGAAAGAGGGAAATGAGAGGAAAGAGAAAAAGGAGGCACTTTATTGCTTTTTGCTTTTTGACCTTTCTTTCTTCTTTCTTAGCTAGGTGAGAGTGTGAGTGAGGGCTGTTTAACAATTAAAACCGGCCCACATTTATTGTACAAGCTGGAGCGTTTTTCGTCTTTTACAGAAAACGCTCATTAATTTACCCGGTTTAGCACTATTCACTAACCGGGCCCGTTTTCTGAAATTTTCTCGTTTCTTTAATTTTAATGACTCTTAAGCTTCCGTTATGTTTATTTATAGTTATTTAATGAACTATAATTTTTTACGGGTTCGTTTGACCACTTAAAGTCTCGTTTTCGGGTTTTCTCGAAAAATGTGCGCTAAAGCTTTATTAGCGTTTTAATACCTTATTTGGATCCATTTTCTTCGGGAATTATTCCCATATATTATTTAGGCATTATTAAGCCTTTTAAATTCATTTAATACCCTCTTTGAGGTTGTATTTCTCCTAGGGTCACTTAACGCTCGTTTTAGCGTTTTTCACTTTTAAGCGTTTTCTTGTTTCTTTTGGATTTATTCTTTCACCAAAATTCATTAGGCCCTAGTAAGAGGCCCTCAATATCGTATTAGAGTAATTTAATAACCCTAATTAAGTACGGGGTATTTCAATCTACCCCCCTTAAAGAACTTTGCCCACAAAGTTAGTGAGTCTAAGATTGTTAGTCACCAAGGTGCTCAATACTAAGGTTATACTCTCTCTACAACTGTCAGGCTCCAATGACTGACTGAATACAAACCACATATCCACACAACATGCCAAGCATGCATAGCACCCAAAAATATCTTTTTCCCAAATCTCTCAAAGGGGGTCCATTCGTAGACAATTAGACACTAAGTCCTCCCCCAAATCGAGTGATCCCTCAGGTACCGGTCACGTTTGAACACTTACGCTCTCTGGTTCACAGCCGTCATGACATTGAGCACTTACTCTTTCTGGCTCTACGGTCCTTTGGTTATGATCAAAATTCATTTGCAACTCTAGAGAATCCTCAGGCTCCAAAGTGGGTACTCTTCCCTGACCGGACTACTCATATCCGGCAGCCCTTGGACAAATACAAAACACACACTACAAACGTCCTACAGGTCACTTAGTACCCTTGCTCGTCCGTTGTAGTGGTTTCAAAACTATTCAACACCTCCACTGACTCATAACTAGCTTCACCTCCATGATTCAACCGGATACCCGTGCCTAGCCATGAAAGATCCACTAGCGCCCGTGGAAGTGGTTTCAAAACCAATCCTCATTCTCAAGTTTGAAGAAAATCATTTGCCAAAATCATTTGGAAGTTCATTTTGAAAACTTCAATGCAACTCCAAGTTCCAATTTATGTTAGTTTCACCTATTACTAGCGTGATTACCTGTGGCCACTTATACGGAGCTTCAAGAGTCATTCAACCCCAATGTGATCAGCATTGGTGTTGAACTATCCATCCACCCCACTTTGGTGTTCGGTTTTCCCTTGATTGCTAGCAAACCAAGTTCCACCTCCCACCTTAATTCACACAATCAAATAGTCAATCTATTATTTAATTTTCTATCTTCATAGTCTTTCTAGTCATAATCATACAATCATACATTTACCAATTTCTAGAATCCATTTACTCATTTACTACTCGTCTCATCAATTGTTACTCAATCCTATCTTCAACTATTATACCCAAGAATTTCGAAAGTTAGTTCTCAAATTAGTTCTTCTATCCTCAAATCATTTACAGTCAAATCAATTCCTATTCTTAAGTTATTCACCAATACAACCAACTCAAATTACCTAGGGGACTCACTTCCCACTAGGTTCAACAGATCGATATACTCCCTCAAATCTCCCAACATACTCATCATTTTCCTCAAACATACTCATTTCCCAAATTATTACCAATCGGGGTTCTCATTCCCCATGGAGTTTCTCTACTCCATTCACCTCAAATCTTTCACAATCAGTAATCCTTTCCACTTCTAATCTCTACAATCAAACTTAATTACATTATGAATGGCTACATATGTTTATGTAACATAAGTACCAATCATCACAACAAATACTTTTTGCGCTATGCGCATTGTAGTTTACGCCCTATCACGTAAAACATACATTTCGCGGTTTTCGCCCTACCCCCCCTTAAAAAGGGATTACGCCCACGTAATCTACTATGTGTCAACATTGGAGATATGTCGAAGGCATTCAGCCGTCATGGAGTGGTTCAACTTCCATGTGGTCTATTATACAATGTATTCTGGTCAAAGGGTCTTAACCGCATTGTCGGCTAGTCCCTGCACCAAGAATTCTCATCGGAGTTTGTTTAACTCTCAACTGGGTTCGGTTCTAGCCTTAGAGGCTTCAAGGCATTGATAATCAGCTATTAATTCACTAGGTGTATCAAACCTTAGAATTTGGGCCCACTAGCTTCTGCTGCACGACCCTGATAACTTTGGGTTTATTTACCCTTCTCGTTATCCTTAATGTGTTGTACAACATCCGTTTTCCCTTTTATCCTGGGAATACAGTTTATCAATCAAGCGTGGTATTCTTTTACCGTACGCGAATTCAATGAGCTTCTGATTTTCTATCCAGCTCCTTAGGAATCTATATACTGTTGTATATTTTCGTGGTTATTCACTTGATTCCTCCGACTTATTATCGGTTGCGGTTAAGCCACTACTTAATTGTAGTGCTTCCTCTGTTGTCAGTAGCCTCTGAATTATGACTTTGCATTTTCTATACTTCGGTCCTTATGACTTCGTACGTTTCCTTCTACCTTTTACCACAATTGTCATCTTCCTAACTTCCTAGCTATCCCACTCGATCATTACTGCACAAGCGCAATACCAAAACACTCAGTCCTACAGAGTGCAGAGGCGGAAACCCCTGGGCAGTAAATCTCTTGTGAGATTGCATTAGGAATGAATATTATTTCCTTATTTCTCGGTCTGTCTACCATCTTTACTCACCAATTCCATAACCTTATGATTTATTCACATATATTGGTCGCTTGCTGCGCACCATCTTCGTGTTTGCTTACGACCTTGGTTTCCATGGCATCCGCTATCTCATTAGCTTCCGCTCATGTATCTCTACCATTAGACAATGGTTCGCCATTTACTTGGCTGATTATAGTACCTGACATTCTTTTATATTTCTGAGCTCCTTGAGCGTTATTGGTTTTTACACTTTAGGTTCATACTCCACATATTACTTCTTAACTGATTACTTCGAGGTTCCCAACAGTTGCTATGTTAGCATATTTCCACTTTGCTTGGCATAACTGTAAGCTTAAGCTTCACTACCGTAGTAGTTCTAAAGGAGGTACATTCTCTTTTTAGAGTGTATGTGTTCACCGCTCTCGTGGTGGTCTCACATTAACGAGGGGTATCCTTACTCATTGGTTATTAAACTATCTTACTTGTGCCGTTCTTGGAAACTCTCCACATGGTTCTCTGTAGGTTTTGCAACCGTTGAATCTGTGTATAGTAATGGTTTTGTGGCATGCTAGCCCCATTGCCTAGAGCTCTGCTCATCTTAGGCTGTTCAAGTATTGTTTCTTTTCTTCTCCGTATACCATAAAATGGTTTGGAGGTATTACTGGGTTCCTTGATAGGATCAGTGCATCACACTTCCGTCCGTTGGAGGCCCTTTAAGTGTCTTTGTATTGATTTGTACCGTTTATTAATTCAGGGTATCCCCTAGTAAGTGAGATCCCTTCAGTGTTCTAACCGAGTGTTTCGTTGTAATTTTTGTGCTCTTATTATGACACTTCGTTCAACTATGTTGATTTTGATACCCTTTGTGGATTGCTCCTGGGTGTTATTCATTATGCCGTTACATCCGGCTAACATTTGAGTGAGTTCTGTTTTCTCCGCATTACGGTCTTGGAATTATAAGTTGTCCCGTTTAGGGTTGTATGTCTCCCGTCCTTAGGGTAGACCGTTGCTTTTTTTCCTTAATGTTTATAACAGGTTTGATGCCTTCTTCGATAGTGAACGGTATCCTCCGGTACCTTAGATGATCACTATGGGTATTTCACTTTGCTCCTTGAACCTTTATATGTTCATGGTAGGCGTTGCCTTACTTACTGTGTTTAGACCGGGTATCCCTTCCGGCTATTTCATGCTTTTTGTTTCAAATTCTTGAGACATTTCCAATGTCTTTAGTCAATTACTAGTGCTTCTCACACTTTTTAGCTCTTAATCATCCTCCTAGAATGGATTCTTGACTCCTTTAGCTTGTAAGCTAATCTGGGTTCCTTCGGTTATTTGAGGTATTCAACTGTTTTGGTTTGCATTCACCTTATGGTCCGTAGAACGGAGTTGACCACTTCCCGTGTTTCGTACACTACATGTATACATTTGTGGGGTACCTTACTGGTACGTTACCACTTACCTGACCAACTCTCAAAAGGGTCTGTCAAGCCCGCAAGCTCCTTCGGAGTGCGGTCGTCCCACATCCCGTATTTGGGTACACTTGTAGTGCTCGTCACACGCCTAGGTGAAGTATTCTATTGTCAACTCCTCTTGTATCATTTTATGATACTCACCGTGATTCTCCTGGTTTGGTTTTAAAAACTGAGGTTTAAAAGAAAAGTTTGAGGTTTGAAAGAAAAGGTTTTGTGTTCGAAATAAAATCTTAGGTTTGGAAGAAAATCTTAATGGCGTTGCCATGTTCGAGGTCTTTGATCAAGTACAGCTTCATGTTGATTGGTATGTTCGTTAAAGTGATGGTCAGGCCGTTAGGCCTTTCTAAAGTTTCCTTCTTCAAGTTCTTAGGATTAGTGATCCTATGTTTGCTCCATCGATATGGTGGTACTTTAGTAAGTACTTGCTGGTTATCAAAAGTCTCTCAATTTGCCTTATAGTTGCTGCACTTGTCATGGCAAGTGCGCGGGTACGTCGGTTTTTAGGTTAACTTATACCGTTTGCGGTATTGTTTTCAACTATATTTGGTGTTTTTATTGGATCTTCCTTTGATCCTTTGACCTTAGTGATCAATCTCCTGAGTACTCCATAGTGCTCTTGACAAATTGTTGTTAATTCGGGTACTTTCCTGATCCTTGAGGTACTCCGTGTACCTTGCTTGGCTGCTCGTTCCCACGCCTTTACGGTGGTTACCGAGGTTGTTTGATCTTCAGGAACTACATCTCGTAGTCCTATTGGCTTTGTAGGTTCGAAATTATCCAACCTCGACTAATTCCTTAGTCGGTTAGTATACCGTTGGTGGTATTGTCAAGTATTGCAGTCCGTAGACTCTCTTGCCTCGGTTTGTTACTTTGCTTTTCTGCTCATTGTGTAGCTATACTTCCCTTCTTGTTGGCTACGCATGGTTCTCGTGACTGCGAAGCATGTCGCCCCATGGTGCCGCAAATTTTCACTATCCTATATTCGGATCTTCAATCTTCTGCCGTTTTATATGGTTATTGTCGTCGAAACGGGAACCATCTTCGGGATATCCAGTTCTTGGAATCTACCGTATGACAGGTTCTTTCTCTATACAAAGTTTATTCTACGGCTGTCAAATCGGGTTTTCCCGAGTATGCGGGATATTTCCATCTCTCTGGCATTCCTTCCCCAACTTATAACGGGGGTTGCGGAGGGCGGGACTGGTTATGTAGGTATCCAGGTCACACTGGAAGTTCCTATCTAGCGTACCTCACACGCTAACACTCAACCCTTAGCCCTAAGCCTCTATTCCTAACTCGGTATTTTCCTAACTCGGTATTCAGACCATCAGAGCGATACTTCGCTCTGATACCACTTTTTGTAACACCCCTACCGGTAATCACACTATTATCTCCTAACCTGTCTCGATTACCAACCATAATGCAACGGAATAATAATTACAACCGGGGGTGATACAATGCCGCTAGTCACCCACGTGACTAACAAGGCCAATCCAAACACAAATACTACAACAAATATAATATCGGTCTGATGGGTCTTTTACCGAGTACCCTATACAGAAGATACTTCCTTCACTTAATCAATCCTCAAACTAAAGACAACCTTCATATCCATTATATACAATACAATCTCAAATCCGTTCTATACCGAGTATCTACAATTCCCAAGTTTAAAACTACCTTTTGGTCTTACAATTCCACAATACAACAATTACAATTGCTTTAATCACTACCCATATCAATAACAACCCCGTCCTACTCTCGAACGGTGTCTGTCTTAGCTGTCGGTCTCTTACAGTGATCATGTTCGCTTCGAGTACCTGCACACTAAAAACGTTCCCCCTAGGGGGTCAGCTTACGCTGAATATAACTTCCGCATACCCCGCGTACTAGCGAGGGTACGCCGACTAATTGGTCGAGAGCATGTGGTTCATTTTATCACAGACAACATGCATACAACATACATTATATATGTACATTCACAATCAAGTTCAACATTGAACACAAGCACTAACCCACACATCAAAGGTTGGTTCAATATGTTCTTTAATTAGGCTTGAGGGTTTCTACCTCACCATGCCTTACTCAACTACTCATGTACTACCCACTCCCTTGGGTACTCTTCCTCACAATCTCAACAAGGTCTACAAACACTCACTCAATTCCCCACTCATCTCGAATTCTCAAGTCCCACAAGTCACAACTCAATTCTCAATACTCACATACTCGATTCCATACTCAATACTCAAGTTCCCAAGTCAATACTCAATGCTCAAGGTGCATGTTAAGTCGATCTCAGGACCTCCGGGTAGGGTCATGCACAAGACCCACCACCGGGCTCAAATACAAATAGGGCTATACAGTTAGCTCCTCAAATACTCAAATGTCCGGTTCACTACCGGGCTACTCAAATCCCCAAACTCCACTCTCGGAGTCAATTCACAATCTCATGGATTAGCCTAGAAGTATCTCTTTCGATAGCATCTAACGGCTTAGGGAATTCCTCAATGTCTAGTATTCTAAGGTTTAAGGTTTTCAACCAACTTATTGAATACTCTCATGTTCGGGACCTTGCTCATGTTAGTTGATTCCTCTCATTGGTGTTCGACTATGTTTCTAAGGGGTTTGGTGATCCCTTACCATTCATTACTTTACTCAAGGTTCGTATTTTGAACAACTTCCCAATCCTCTAGTTAGAGGTTACTCATATACTTCCACTAATATTTATCGTGTGGATTTAGTCGTTTCGGTTCTCTAACCTTTATCGGGAGGTTGCTACTCCCGTATTTTTCTCACGTTCTAGTGCGCTCGTAGGTTTAGGTTACCGCATAAGGGTTCAATTGTTGTAGTGTGTTTCCCACCATTTATTAGTTCGCACTTGACTCCTTCTACGAGTCTGTACTCACACAAGACTCAACTATGAGTCGCACTACCCAAACACAATCACAATCAAGCAATTCATTCTCAATCCACATTTCATGATTATATACGAACTTTGATTAAAGGAATACAATCCAACCACAAACGATACAATACAAACACAAGAGTACACACAATCCGATTCGTGCATTTATCTTGTTAGGTGATCACACAATCAAACAAGCACACAAATCGGGGTAACCAAGTTAGGATACAGAGCATGAGGAAATCATACCTTTTACCGGGGTTTATCTTTACCGGGGGTTCTCGTGTTCTTTGGCTCACCCTTGTTTCTCGAATCATATTCTTAAACCACTAATTACATGTCAAATGGTTCAATTATTATTACGGTGTCACGGTATGCACATTATTGCTACTTCCGTACCTACCCCGTTATCCCGTTAATTCGGTTTAACTTAGTGTACTTAACTCCTTAACTTGCTCACTCACTTCCAACACTTGTTTATACTTCTTAGGACCTTTATAAGTCACCAAACAACTCCTAAGCATCATCTAAAAAATACCATTCAAACCCCCATCTTTTAAACCCTTAAAACACATTCTGCAGGATTCTGGGTGTGGTCCGGGACTTGGTCCCTACCTATAGTCCCGGACCAATGCATTGTGAAACTCTCGGGTGAAAATAACATGTGGTCCGGGACCTTGTACCTAGGTCAAGTCCTGGACCAAACAATGGTTCAACTCTCGGCTACATATTCATGGGTGTGGTCGGGACCTTGTCCATCCCTCACCCGGACCAAGTGCTGCAAGAACTCTCGGCATGTTTTTAGTGGGTGGTCGGGACTCTGTCCAAGGACTAGGTCGGCCGGACCCTGCTAAAACCTGCAACTTACATTATTTTTCAGCCCCTAATCAATCCTAAACCACCCTTAATCTTTCCCTAGTCTTCCCACAAGTTTTCCACATAATTAATCACCCTAAAACACGCTCTAAACCACCTCAAATCCTTGGTTAAATCCCTACTCCAATTCTTGTTTAAATTCAACAATCCAAGTTCTCTCATTTTGCATTTTTCACTCTTTTGCATTTCTAACTTCCTTCTTGCTTGTTTTTACCTCTTACCAACCTCACCAAATCCATCAATGACCATTGCAAACCATTCCTACATAAAAGCACTTCTAAAAACCCAAGTCCAACTCTCATTTCCTAAGTCTTGCACACTTGCTCTTTTCTAGCTTTTCCAAAGCATTTCAATACTCCTATGCTACAGATTTTTACCTCCTTTCCTCTAGTTCTCCAAATGCCATTTCAAGGCTATCGCTCAACTCTAAACAACAGTACAAACACCTAGGTTCTCCAATACACTAAGTCATCTTTAAACACTCGTTTTTCTACCAAAATTTTGCCATAACCTCCCCATAACCTAGCATGTCCAAATTCACCATTCTCGTCAATTTTCCATCCCTAATCTAGCCACACCCATAAGGGTCCTACCAGCACACCATAACAATCCAAATTTACCAAAATCTTTTCAAACACAATATAGCTCAAAATCTCACTAAACCACAATATAACCACAATAGCTCAAAAGCTTGGCACTTAGGCCCTTAATTCAACACAAGTTCACAATCTCTCTCAAATTCGACCAACAATTTACAAGCTCTCACAAAACCAACTAAACACAATATTTTCCATATTTTGGGTTCATTAATTAAATTACCCATCCCAAAACCTTAAGCAATTTAAATGAAGCTTGAAGGTGGGTTTCATACCTTAATTCACAAATTCCTCTTTGATTCTCCTCTTGTTCCTCATCTTCCCAAAATTGGTCAAGAGGGAATGGAGTTTCCAAACTCCATCCCAACATTCAAGAAACACAAAATACATTCAATTAATTATCTAAACCCTTAGGAAATCTTAATTCAATAAAAAGGGCTTAGAGCACAAGTTAGGGTCTACCTTTTGGGCCTTTTAAGTGAGGTACTCACCCTTGAATCAAGAAGGGGATTACTCCACCATTGGAGGGTTGAAATGAAGCTCAAAATCAAGGAGAAAACCAAGGTGTGAGAGAGAGCCAAAATCGGCTACCAAGGAAAATGGAGAGAGAATGACTTTTTCTTGGAAATTTTTACCTTAGGAGGAAGAGGAGACTCCAAGCTACCCATTGATGCCATTTTCTCTTCAAATGGGGAAAACCCATGGATATGAACTTCATTATTTTCGGATTTTGAAAAGAGAGATAGATAGAGAATGTTGAGAGGAACACAAATATGTGTTTTGCTTTTGATTTGGAGCATTTTTGTGGCTTGAGCAAGAGGATGAAGAGAGGCTGCCATGGAAGCTTGTGGAGAGCTTCAAAATCACCAGGGAAGGAAGGGAGGAGGCAGATCACGGTGGGGAAGAAAGAAGAGAAGAGAGAGAGAGGGAAATGAGAGGAAAGAGAAAAAGGAGGCACTTTATTGCTTTTTGCTTTTGACCTTTCTTTCTTCTTTCTTAGCTAGGTGAGAGTGTGAGTGAGGGCTTTTTAACAATTAAAAACCGCCCCACATTTATTGTACAAGCTGGAGCGTTTTTCGTCTTTTACAGAAAACGCTCGTTAATTTACCCGGTTTAGCACTATTCACTAACCGGCCCGTTTTCCGGATTTTCTCGTTTCTTTAATTTTAATGGCTCTTAAGCTTCCGTTAATGTTTATTTATAGTTATTTAATGAACTATAATTTTTTACGGGTTCGTTTGACCACTTAAAGTCTCGTTTTGGGTTTTCTCGAAAAACGTGCGCTAAAGCTTTATTAGTGTTTTAATACCTTATTTGGATCCGTTTTCTTCGGGAATTATTCCCATATATTATTTAGGCATTATTAAGCCTTTTAAATTCATTTAATACCCTCTTTGAGGTTGTATTTCTCCTAGGGTCACTAACGCTCGTTTTAAGCATTTTTCACGTTTTAAGCGTTTTTCTTGTTTCTTTTGGAGTTATTCTTTCTACCAAAATTCATTAGGCACTAGTAGGCCCTCAATATTGTATTAGAGTAATTTAATCACCCTAATTAAGTACGGGGTATTTCACTTTTTTTATCAGTGGGCTACAAGTGTAGCGATGTTTAACCAGTAATCTGGTTCTAAGGCAAAGGATATATCCTTGCCAGGGTACATGACAATGTACATAAGATGTCAAACAAACAATCTGAAACATATAAATAAAACAGATAAAACAAATGACATCATGTATTTCAAAACTATTGTAATTCCTTCTGGTTCCTTTTTGCAACTACATATTTTGTGGCCCAATAGTCTTTAGGTCTTCCTTGCCTATTCAATTATCTCTTCAATTCTGTGATCAATGAATAACTTCGGACATAGTTTCCTATCTGCCATTTCCAGCCTTCATGCATTGGGATTGAATCTAAAGGACCTACACTACCATCACCAACCATTTGTTGCTGCTCATAGTCACTTCGCCAATACATCACTCGGGGACCAAGAACCAAATATCCCACCTGATTGCCCTTCTGAGAACACTTCACTTCTATCTCCTACTCCTATTTTTGTGGTCTCCAAGGCTCTACCTTTGTTTGTCATAAGGCTCAGCGAGAAGTGATACTAGCAGCCCCATTATTGTTGTTCTCATTTTGTTTTCTTGCTCGGCTACTTTTCAATTTTTTTCTATATTTGCCAGCAACTTGCTAGGGAAAGGTGAGTTTATCCCCAGTTTTTGTCCATACTTGAAGCAACGTCTTGCTTCTTTCGAGATTGATTGCTTCTTGGTCTTGTCTTTCCTTCCATCTTGTTGTGTGTTTACTTGCTCTCAGTGTTGCTTTGCTCCTCAGTGACATGTCAATTGTGAGACTGATTTCATCTAGGGAGTTTGCATCGACTGGGGTTGGAAAGCCTCTGTTTGCAATCTCAATGGGCCCTATTTGGAACGAGAAAACTTCATGAGTATTATCTTCCTGGTCTGTTGAGATTCTTGAATTCCCATTTGATATAGCCGGAGAGACATTCATCATGTCAGTTGCATCTATTATTATACTGATGTGGTTGGTTTGCTTAGGATTTTCTTTATTATTTACCGGCTTGTCCATTACTCAAAACGACCGCGCCTTTTCCCCAACTAAAATGGGCCTTGCATTTGTATTCGATGAGTCAGCGATCCGAGCCCCATCAGGCCATCACTCCTTTCGTCACCTTCTCTTAATTGTATTGTTACCGTATCTATCACAAGCCCAAAGGTGTAATGATGCATTGACCATATATATTCTCGACGCTTGCTATTAGGCCCATTATTATATTTACCACTTTATGGTCATTTGTTTGGACCATGAAGCTCTTACTAGCACTGTCCTCCATTACTTCCTCCATGGTGGTGCGACCACTCGATTGGACTTTGATACTCCTATCCAGCTTTGGTACTAGTATGCTTGAGGGTGACAATTTTATTGGCCCATTGTATGATCTATTTTCCTCAGCACTTGAATTATGCACTCTTAAACTCTGCTCCATTCTCACTTTCTCCGCCCTTGATCTAATATAATCTCAAAGATCGTCAAACCTTGTCTTCGGTGGTGGGTTGGGATGTTATGGGACCGACGACAACGGTTGAGGGCTTGGGCTCGCCTGTCTTGTATATCTTCCTTGGCTTACCGGTTTCTTCGTGGGCCTGGCCTGCTGTGTACTGATTCTGCTCCCATTTACCCACTTTCCAATCACCTCTAAGATTTCCTATTCCGCTTGGCGCCATCTCTCATATTCTACAAACGCATAACAGGTGTTAGTTGCAACACGCCTCTTGATTGGCCGATACACATTTATAAGTCTGCCATATGGGGCCAAGCGAAACAGGCAAAAGACGCCCTCATTGTTTAAAATTTGGTTTAGTTTATCCTAATTGTAAATTGAACCTTGAAGTCTTAAGTTCAATACTTAAGGGTTAAAAATGACGCCGACAGACTGGCATGCTGAGCCTATTATAATCAAGGTCCACTATTCAACTTGTGATGATTAGAACTAGATCTACTCATTCACACTAATTTACATACTCTACAAGCTGAATTATATGTTTCTATTTGAAGATGATAGTTCATGTTAGAGCCCTTTTTAAATAGAAAAATATTGTGCTTACTACAGGTGGTTCTTCTTAAATGAAATACCCTGAACTTAAATATGGTGATTAAATAATTATAATATGGTAATTGAGGGCCTAATAGTTCCTAAAGAATATTGGTGAAGAAAATAAAACCAAAAGAAAAGTGAAAACGCTTAAAAAGCGTAAATTGTAAAAACGAGAGTGTTATGCAACCATATGAGGTATATGACCTCAGCTAGAGTCCTAGATGGATTATTAGGGCTTAATTACGCCTAAATAATATGTGGGGACAATTCTCGAAGAAAACGGATCCAAATAATGGGTTAAAACGCTAATGAAGCCTTAGAGCACGTTTTTCAAGTAAACCCGAAAACGTGACTTTGTGTGATCAAATGGACCTGTAACAATTATAGCCAATAAAATAACTATAATTTAACATTAATGGAAACTTAAGAACCATTAAAATTAAAGAAACGAGAAAAATCCGGAAAACGGGCCTGGTTAGTGAATAATATCAAACCGGGTAAATTAACGAGCGTTTCTTGTAAAAGATGAAAAACACTCCAGCTTATGTGTACATAGAGGCCGGTTTTATTAAATAAATATGCTCTCTCTTAATGAGCTAGACTATTAGAAAGAAGAGAAAAAGGAACAAATAGGGAAAAAGCAAAAAGTAGAAAGGGACCCTCCCTCCTCTCTCTCCTCCCTTACTTCTCTTTTCTCTGTCTTTCCCTTATTCTTCCCAGCTGATTTCCTCCTCCTCCCTCTGCTGCTGCCGATTTTGAGCTTCCTCAAGAGCTCCCATGGCTTCTTCACCTTCTCTTGCTTGCCCAAGCTACATCCAAGCTCCAAATGAAAAATAAACCATATATTCTTGCTCCTCTCACCAAGCTCTATCTTTTCAAAATCTTCAAAGGATATAGTTGACCTCCATGGGTATACTCCCATTTGTGAAGAAAATGACATTTTCTTGAAGCTTGGAGTCTCCTCTTTCATTTAAGGTAAAAAGTTCCAAGGAAAACCTCATTTTTCTCCATCCTTTGTCTTGACCAATTTCACCCCTTTTAATGCTTTGTTTCTTTCCCTGTTGAGCATCCATTCAAACCTCCAATGGTGGATTGGAGCTCCTCCTTTGATTCATGGCAAAACCCATTTTTAGGGTTCTAAGGTAATGACCAATTTTAGTGCCTTAAGCATTTCTAATTAATGAGTTGGGTGTTTTACTTAGACTCATTCCTTTATTTGGATGTTGGCCTGGAGCATTGGCAAATACATTGCCCACTTGACTGAAAATGGGTGGAGGAAGAGAAGAAGAGAATTGAAAAGGAATTTGGAAGATTAAGGTAAAAAGCTTACCTTAACTACTATCTTAATGCTTTAGAAATTTTGGGATGTGGAAATAAAAGATGAAACAAAATATGGAGCAAAATTGTGTTTGAATGTGACTAGGAGGAAATTGTGGAATTGATGTTTGAATTGAGGGCCTTGGAGCCAAATGACTTGAACATATATTGATATTGTTGTTTGAAGAGATTTGGTGAAATTTGATTGAGCTTGTGTGCTGGTGGGACCCTTTATGGGTGTGGTTAGTTTTGAAATGATTTAGATGAGAATTGATGAATTTTGGTATTGTTATACCTAAAATTTCAACCCCCAAAAAGGAGTCTCTACTAATAGGCTAGTTTGGTCAAGTAGCGAGGGTTCCCAGTTCGATCGGCACATTTCAGAGTACTAGGGACAACTTAGTCATCTCCAGGGGCATTTTCATAATTTTTCAAGGCTCCTAAGCCCCCTAAAGGCTTTCTCTCTCCTCCAAAGAAGGGTCAAATCAATTCAAAATGCTTTGAAATTTTAACCCATGATAGAGGATGACATTTTGGGCATAATGGCGTTGGAATTTTGATTTTTTGAATTTCCAATAAATTTCTAGCAATTTCTGATTGAATCCAACGAGAAATTGAATTTAAAAATATTCCAATATCCAAAAAATTCGATTCTACTTTAGAAAAATCAGAAATACCATCCTTTACTCATGTTTAAAATTTCATAGACAGATTCCTTTTGGAAGCCCTTGAGCTAAAACGTCGATAAATCTCGGTTTTTACCAGATTTTTCTATCTTTAAGGAAGCCTATATAAGGAGCCTTATCCCCTGATCACATCAGAACTTCAAGAGCCCTAGAAAGTCAGAAAACCAAGCCGTCACAAGTCCCCCACATTTTTACACATCCAAGCACCGAAATCACATCAAAACCCACCGAAATCACCACCTAAACACATTTTTCAACTCCCAACACTTCAACAATCATCATACATCAACCAAACCACCTCCAAAATGTGAAGGACATCATCAACAAACAACAACCAGAAGCTTGGGTCGAACTCCATCTGGAACCGGCATCATCGAAGCCTCCAAAGAATCCCGACATGAAGGAACACCTCAAATCCGAAGGTAAAAAAGGTAGGAATCTTAGTTTTCTAACTCCCCATGACCTTTCTGACTTTCTATTGAAATTTGGGTTCGAACTGACGCTTTCCGGCTTCTGTATAGTTGTTCTTTTTGTTTCTGCCCTTTAACTTGTTTACTAAGTTTCGTTATTATTCTGACTTCAAATTAAAATCTTTTGATTACTAACGTATTGTACATCTTTCAGGCTACACGTACATAAATTTTGAGCCGAAAACACCTTCAGGAACCACCAGAAAACCCCTGCCCGTGGGTGGTCCGGGACCACGGACGGGTTGTCCGTGGCCACGGACACCCACGGACGGCGGCGGGATTTTATTTTTCAAATTTTTACGGTTTTAACGGTACATGTCCGGGCCCACAGACATCCTGTCCGTGGCCCCGGACTTTTCAAAATTGTGTTTTCTGTTTAATTCGACTTTTATGTTCACATAGGTTAACTAGAGTCCATGTGTTCGGACATTAGGTCCGTAGCCACGGACGGAAACAAAATTTGACCTAATTCTGCCTCTGAAACCCTAGTTTAGGTATTCTTAATTTCCACTTTTATTTTCTGTCAAAAAATGCTAAAAAACATAAAAAAAACAGAAGCTCGCACATTTAGGTTAAAACGACTTCGTAATGAGCCGTAAATAAACTAAGTAGAGGAAAAACGACTTTGAGGGGTAATGAAAGTAATTGAACCCTAAATAAGTCGAATATCAAGCCCCCAAACCAAACTCTCCTTTCCTAATTTACCCTAGGTCAAAATTAGGTGGCGACTCTAATTAGGTTCCAGTGAGCTAACTTAGGATTTAATAACTAGTGTTATATGACATAGTTATTAAGCTTAGGTTATAAGTGGGCCTAGAATCCGATTAGATCCTAATCAATCTGAATCAACATAGGATAGGGTTTAAAAATCAAGGCTCACAGAATGGTGACTCTGTTGGGGAAAACTTCTTAATTTTAACTTGTTTAATTTTAAGAAAGAGGGCTTAACTCGAAAGTTGTTTATTTATGCCTTTATTACATTGTTTGTTTATCTTAGTGCGCAATTTAAATTTTTGCACCCTTGCATCATATGAGAGCGAGGGTCCACGCAAACCGACTTCACCCGGGACCCGTTTGAGGGTCCCCTGTCAGGGGCTCACACCTTTTAGGTGATGTGAATAAGCGAGGGAAAAGAGGAGGATGTCGTCTAACCACATCCCCTTAATACCTGGGCTTTAGCCCCAAGCGTTTTCCTGGCAGTGCCCTTACCTAGCCCTGTTGGTCATTCAAAGGCCCGACCGTGGACGCACACCTCATGGTGATGTGTGAAGAAGGTGGGGAAGCCCAAAGAGAATAGCGTGCAAGCTCTATTCCTTTGTGGTAACCTGGGCCTATGCCCCAAGCACCTCTCCGGATCGATCCATACCCGAATTGGATAAGCGTCAAGTGAGGACATGTTGAATTTGTGTGGGCCTTGTCTATTTGTATGATTGGCCCACTACCCAGCCTAGGAATTGATAGGAACTTTTCCTACATCAACTCAGCCCAACCCGAATTTACGGCTTTATTGTTTGCGGCCCAAAGGCCTTGTTTGGTTTGAATGAATTGTTTGTTTGGGGTCCGGCCCAAAAGTTTAGACTTAGGTGATTTCTCTCTTTCAGCCCAATTTGAATGATCAATTTAGTTCTAGGCCCACGAAAAATAAATCCACTAAAGCAATTCATGAAAATCCATCATGCCTTTCCATTTCAAGGCTCATTCTAGTCTAAGAAGACTTTCCACTCGGGCTTTGGCCCAAAATCCTAGTTATATGTATCATTTAGGCTCAATCAGAATTACTCAGCCCAAACTCCAATTCACATCTAGAGCATGATTTAGAAATCATTTCGGCCCATGCACCCTATTTCTAGCCCAAACACATTCTGGCCCAGATGCCAAGTTCTCAGAATATTCCAAGTGCTGCATTCTCTAAAACTTTTCAGCCTAAGCATTAGTTCACAGTTCATGAATCATTCCGGCCCAAGTACCACACTCATAACTCATTCCATCTGGGCCCATAGACCAATTCATAATTTTGGCCCACAAACTTCGTTTTCAATCCAGAATTTCGGCCCATAGCGTAAAACATTTGAATTCAAGATAGTTTATATAACTCGTTCATTCCAGTTTCTAGCCTTAAGGCCCAACAAGAACATCAAACGAATCTTAGGCTTCAAGGTTTCTCTCTCGGCCTAGAGGCCCATTCAAGATCCATACGGCTTCCTTCGGCCCGTTTGCTCCACTTCCAGATTAAGGGTATTCAGGCCCACACATCCGTTCTAACCTAGGGATCACTCTAGCCCATGCACTTCACTCTCAGTTTGGAAGAGATTCCGGCCCTAGTTCCTCCTACATAACCCATAGGCATTCCTAGTTCAGACATTTTTACGGAGCCTACTCGGAGTTCAGAAGGAAGACAATCACCGCCATCTCAAGGGCGTCCCAACGGTCGAGAGCTCGAGTCTTCAGTATGTTGGCATCAGACATTTCAACATTAGAATTTTTCTCAATTTAAGTAGTTTTCTTTTCTCAATCGTTCTTCCAACTCTTATGGTAGCTAGCTTCCTTTATCACTTTAGGTAGTTTTACCAAGATTACAATTTTTGATGTTATATTTGCATTTGTGAATTATAGCATAGTTCCATTTGTGAATTTTTTGTGCATTCATTTAACAAAACAAAAAATGTTTTTCAAGAAAAAGGATCATGAAATAATTTTTTTTTGACAACAGAATAGAACGACTTGTCCTTTGTTTCTAAAAAGGGTGAACATGTCCGTCCACACACCATAGTCTATCTCAAAACATCCACAAAGCATTCCAAAATCCACATCTGTTTAAGTGTTGTCATAAACCCCAAATCAATACTGGGGGCAATCTGAGCTCAGGATCGTCGTCTTTAATCTTTCGTTTAAGTGTGTGAACTAGTCTTTAAGTGAAATTCACGAGAGTGTCTTGAGCGGAAAACCATGAGTGAACGAGCGTGTCATTTTTACACCACTCCGGTGAGACCACATACAAAGGAAAAGGTAAATGGCATAACTCCGACCGAAGGAGATAATTTGTAAATTTACTTAGACCTGTGAAAAGTAACAAAGAGCGGATACACAACTATCAAGAATGACAAAGCACCTAGGTACAGCACCACATAGCCAAAAGCTTGTGAACCATGACATTAAACCCTAGGCACCCCCGCTGAACCTTTCATATATCCCTTTTCGATATTATGAACTCCACAAAATCACCCGGCCAATAATGAATTACCGACCCGGTGACCAAAGGAAGCGAGGAACCCAATTCTCAGATAACAATCTAATCAGTCCAAAGAAGCAATGTCGCTATCAGCATGATGAAGCGATCCGCAAATGGTCCCAAAGTGACACAGGATCCAGAGAGCTCACATAAAAACAGCTCTCAAAACTCAAAACCGGGAAACACAAGAACCATGAAGGCAAAGTCAAGAAAGGATAAGACAAAAAGGCAAACCCGAAGTGCCTCGAAGAAATCTAAATGACAAAAAGAGAAATGGGTGTAAACGACAACTTCAAAAGTCCAGGTCCAGAAGCTCAAAAAACGCGTCAACATGAAGCAGCTAGACGACTTCAAGACAAGGAAGATGAATCGGAGAGACGACGCGAGTTGCAGCTTTGGTCACCCATTTAAGCTCCACATACCTCAAATATCCCTCTATGATCCCGTCGTCTTTCATCACACCCTATGGTCACGTTATAAGCTTTAAAAACTTCCGACTTGATAGTTGTGTATCTAATCACGTGAAAGTACCAGATCGAATGCGTAAATCCACCAAATGTCAAATTCAATGGTCTAGAAGTTGTGACCGTGAGCAGGAAACAAGTACAAACATCAAACACGCGGAGTGTAGGTTAGGAAGTACCACATCAAAAGATAAGCATTGATCCTGTGAGTATGAGACTCGTTCACGTGTTTAATCAAAGAAAATACTGGGGGCAATCGATCGTTCCGATCGATTGCCATGAACTCTAGCTCAGATTGTCCTAAGGAAAAAATACTGGGGGCAATTGTTGGTTCCAACAATTGCCATGTTAACACCAATTGAAACCCAAAGCTTGAGCACCACCACCCCACCACAGGCACACATAAGCCCTTACCACCACACACACACTCTCAAGCCCATCATTGACCTTACCTCACAAAAAACATCAGGCCCGTCATAATCCTGACCACCATCCAAAATCACAACCCAATCCCAGGTCTATCACAAATCCTGAACACCGGCAAAAGCCTTTAGCACCACAACAAACACCACACACTTCCACCAACGACATGTTCATTTTTAAGAAAAAAAATTGTAGATATGGAATTTTTGGTCAGGAAATGATCATTTCACTTTCCTTTTTCAGCAGAGTTTTTCTCAAGCATTGCCATGTTTGGCACCTTTTTCAATATTTCCTTGTTTTGGGCAAGCTTCCAACAAACACTTTAGTTGCATTTTACAACTTTTGCATAACACCTCAACATTGCCAAGTTTGACACCTTTTCCAACAGTTTCCTGTTTTGAACGAGTATCTTTCATATATTTTGATTGCATACATCTTATCATCATTGCCATGTTTGGCACTCCAGTAATCAGTTTTCATCATTTGCACGAGACCATTATCTTCCTAACTCATTTTTAGTTCGAGACCCAAAATCAGTGCGAGACCCTGCATTTTCGTCATTCAGTACGAGACCTAGCATCTTCATTTAGTGCGAGACCTAGAATCAGTGCGAGATCTAGCTTTTTCTTCATCCGTTTAGTACGAGACTTCAGTGCGAGACCCATCATCTTCATTAGTGCGAGACCCATCATTTTCTTCAGTGCGAGACCATGCATCTTCTTTAGTGCGAGACCGAGCGTCATCATCCATTGCGAGACTAGTACGAGACCTAGTATCATCTTCAGTGCGAGACAAGTACGAGACAGAGCGTGATCTAAGTTGGCGGGGCAGAGGCAATAAGTCCCCATCTTCATGGCAACTTCTTGGGAGAAACAACTAGTGGGCAGTGGCAATAAGTCCCCTTGGTAATCTAGAAGTTATCCCAGCACCCCAGTTGGTGGGCAGAGGCAATAAGTCCCCGTAGTATACCAACCAGGAGCATTGGAACGGGTTTTGGTCCCCAGAAGCATCAGATCATCATCAGCATATCATATCATCTTCTTCTGCATGACATCTACATGTGCATTACAGGTTCCCGACACCTTTGAATGTTCGACATACTTTATTTCACTTCAGGTAGTCAACGCCTTAGAATAGCTTGACATCATCATTTCATTATAGGTAGTCGACGCCTTAGAATAGTCTGATATTACTCCATTTTTACCTTTAGGTGGTCGACACCTTATAATCGCTCGACATCCTTCCACTTTACTCATAGGTAGTCAGCGCCTTAGAGCAGCTCGACACTACTTGTCGGATTTCAATTGCATGTGGGGTCTTTTAAGATCCAAAATTGGGGTATTACTCAAGCATCAAAAGCCTTTTCATTTCCATTACAAAGTCTAGTTGACGGGGGGCAATCTGCTATACCCAAAATTTAACCCCCCGGAAGAGAGTCTCTACTAATAGGCTAGTTTGGTCAAGTAGCGAGGGTTCCCAGTTCGATTGGCACATTTCAGAGTACTAGGGACAGCTTAGTCATCTCCAGGGGCATTTTCGTATTTTTTCAAGGCTCTTAAGCCCCCTATAGGCTTTCTCTCTCCTCCAAAGAAGGGTCAAATCAATTCAAAATGCTTTGAGATTTTAACCCATGATAGAGGATGACATTTTGGGCATAATGGCGTTGGAATTTTGATTTTTAGAATTTCCAATAATTTTCTTGCAATTTCTGACTGAATCTGACGAGAAATTAAATTTAAAAATATTCCAATATCCAAAAAATTCGATTCTACTTTAGAAAAATCAGAAATACCATCCTTTACCCATGTTTAAAATTTCATAGACAGATTCCTTTTGAAAGCCCTTGAGCTAAAACGTCGGTAAATCTTGGTTTTTACCAGATTTTTCTATCTTTAAGGAAGCCTATATAAGGAGCCTTATCCCCTGATCAAATCAGAACTTCAAGAGCCCTACAAAGTCAGAAAACCTAGCCGTCACAAGTCCCCCACGTTTTTACACATCCAAGCACCGAAATCACATCAAAAACCCCCCGAAATCACCACCTAAACACATTTTTCAACTCCCAACACTTCAACAATCATCATACATCAACCAAACCACCTCCAAAACATGAAGAACATCATCAAAAATCAAAATCCAGAAGCTCGGGTCGAACTCCATCTGGAACCGGCATCATCGGAGCCTCTGAAGAAAACACCTCAAATCCGAAGGTAAAACAGGTAGGAATCTTAGTTTTCTAACTCCGCACGACCTTTCTAACTTTCTATTGAAATTTGGGTTCGAACCGACGCTTTCCGGCTTCTCTATAGTTGTTCATTTTTGTTTCTGCCCTTTAACTTGTTTACTAAGTTTCGTCATTATTCTGACTTCAAATTAAAATCTTTTGATTACTAACGTATTATACATCTTTCAGGCTACACGTACATAAATTTTGAGCCGAAAACATTGTAACACCCCTACTAATCCGGCTCCTAATCATAGTATAAACGTCGTACTTAGTAATAAATCGCAGCGGTAAATAATAGACTGTCGTTCTAATGGTGTCACTGTTATCACTCGCCCATACGGGTGATGACGAGTTACATGATAATCAACATACGAAACGTATTCCCGCAGTGGCCACAAGAGATAGATAGTAGTGCTTAAATAAAACTAGAATATATACAACAACAACCATCTTATACAAACCGTACACGTGAGCGTCTAACCAATATACACCTCGGTTTACAAAACCCGAGTCCAAAATAACTGTAGTCTCAATCCGTACCAAGTCTAAACAAAGGTAAATACAACTGTCGCGCCCCGCGTCGACCCTCCAGCTAGTCTCCTGAAATAAAAATGGTTTGTGGTATAGAATCAGCCCCTGCTGAGTAGTTATCACATGCCCCGTCATGCCTCCTCAAACCCCTCAATTAATTGGTCGAGAGCATGAGATTCGTTACATGCAATACCGTTTTAACATTTAAACTGTAAAACAATTAACAGTAATATCCATACAATAACACAACCAACAACACACATAATATAATCCACACAGTATAACCAATGAACAACAAGGCGGAACAACGAGAATAATAAACAAGTATCAACTCCTGTCCTTGGTATAAAGACCAATATTGTTTGCCAATGTACAAGTCTTAACTGTAATAAATGTTCGTTTATACCTAGTGACAACGTCTCGTTAAAAACGACGTGTCTCTAAATTACCCATATACTATGGCGGGTCACCCACGGCAGTAGCCACTCAGCCATCTTAGTCTCCGACCAACGAGCCATCTTAGCTCACGGGAAATTTTCTTGATACTTGCGGACCCGTACGCGGACATCCTGGTATCGTTTTTTGTGATCACAGCGCGCACCAAGAGCCACATCCTCTTGGCTTTGTTATGTTAATTAATTATACCATCGCATCGCATTACCAATTTTCTAACACAGCAGACTAAGGTCGTTAGTCCAATCCAGAGTCTGTAAACTCGGGATCCAGTGTTAGATACGAGAGCGGCGTTAGAAAGGCCAATGCTCCGTATTAAAGTCTCGGATAATATGTATATCTTATTATCCTAGTGCTACAACGTTTTTCTGACGATCCTTATATTACATATAAGATAGCACCATAGCCGCTAGTTCATTTTATATATATAGGTCCATATATACGAACCAATACTGTTAACGCAACAACAGTAAATAATAAGCAGCTATAAATATACAGTTCATGCATATTTATTCACACAATCAGACAAATTACACAGAAGTCTGAACTGAGGAAGTCCTCAGAGACAATCGGAGACACATAACAACATACCGTTCACCCTGAATGTATAACTGTGGAGTATGAATCAGCTAGATCCGATGCTCCCCGTGTCGTCTCTAACAGTCTACTAATACATAACGCTACTGATTAGAATCCCGTATAATGACATAACTCTACGGTACCCCGTACCATCACTAACACCTCCCGGTTAATCCCCCGTTATTAACTGTCAACGTTTGTCGGGTTTTCGGCTTAACTCGGGATTTGGAAAAACGTTATATTACATGCGTAGTCGCGTCTCGTATATTTAATATACTTAAAGTTTGAACTTGGTTATCGCATGTAATTTAATATACTCTTGTATATTATATAGTTTGTTTCTATATTGCACGTATAATTCTTTATCATATATTATACATTCCACCTTAGTATTTATTTTCCTAAGGTTTGTTTTTCCAAGTTTAATGTGGTATAATTCATATGTAAAAATACTTTGAATTATATAAATCCTTATTATTCCATGTAAACTCTTAACATTAGAATTCCATATCTAATGTTTGTAATTCTTTTCTCTTTATCTTATATCATTTTTAATTATGATAATATATGGTCATTGAACCATATTATATTTTCCACACCATGACATATATTTATTTATATACATGTATTATGGGACTATTTATTATATGGTAAGTCTTTATAATATATTCATTCTCTTTAATGAATATTTCTTATATTATAAATGTTACACCCCTTATAACATTAAAACCATATTATAAATTTTCAGTCTAAATTTCCCATATTACCGAACAACACCTATTTCCTTAAATATTTACAAAATCCACCACATAATTAATATAATGTTATATTATAGTTATATAACATATATTATGACATTTATGTCATTAAAACAATTATAACCTATAGTTATAAATTGTTATAAAATATCAAACAGCCCCCTTATACTCTCGGTTTTTATTATCTCCCACTATACTTCCATAAATTACAAATCAACCCCAAATTATATTTCATTGTTACACTTATAATATATACCTTATATTATAATCCTTAAACCTTAATATAATTATAACCTATAGTTTTAAATGGTTATAATTTCCGAATAGACCCTAGGGCCTGTTTTAATTTAATTCCTACCACCTAAATTTATATAATTACCAAATCTCCCCAATTTATAATATATAGTTTTCTAATGTCATTAAAACTATATATTATACATATATCTTAATAAAACCTTATATATAACTCCAAAAATTACCAAACTATACCAAAAGGTTATAAATGTCATTCCTAACCTTATACTTTCTATAATTCTCGGTTTTTACCCATATGTTACCCATTTGTAACAATGATATGAAGTATCATATATTATACTTATATAATTCATATAAACTCCAAATTTAACCAAATAAACTTCTAAAAATTCCTAATAACCTAAGGTCTGTTCTAAATTCTATTTAGTACCCCAAGTTTTCGGAAATAACAATATCACCCCATCTCTTATAAATCTTTTACAATTTAATAACTATCTTATTATAAGGTAGTATTTTAATTCCTTAAATTCTCCAAACTTGGTCAAAGTCTCCTATATAGTCAACTATGACTTCTAATGCCAAATTGGACCCAAACTCTTGGTAATTACCAATCATACCCTATATTTTTCTATTTTTACAATTTTGGACCAAAACTTTATAAAATGTTATAATTTTTATTAAATTCATTTAAAAACCCTAAATTCCTCTAATTTAAGCCCACGGCTTTATAATTTACTAGTAATTACCGTTTGACCCCAAACTTACTTATATAAGCATAAATTAAATTAAATAAGCTTTAAACTTAAATTAAAATGGCCTAATGACATGGCCTTATTACAACTTTGCTTTATAACATAAAATTACACATAAAAATGCAAGGTAGTCTCCAAAGGGTTTCGGCCTTGGCAAAATGCCTTAAAGAATGATATTTCCTTTGATTTTCGGCCACCCTTGCTCCAAATGGTTAACTAACTTATAATGTAAATTTTGACAACCTTGGTCCCAAAGCTTGCTTCAGCCGAGAATGATTGTTGTTCAAGGTTTAATACACTTAGGTGCAAATGGGATTGATTTGCCTTGAATGCTCAAGAACACAGCTTGAGAGGTTTAGAGAATGATGATAGCTCGGCTGGAATGGGACAAGAGGAAAGAGAAAGAAAGAAAATGGGTTTTAATGAATGAAAAGTAAGAAATGGAATAGTAAATGGTGATTCACCAAATTGTCTAGATATTTGTATTAAAGCTTAATGTGCTATCCTCCTTGCTCCATGCTGCCGACCTCATATGTATAAAGATGAGTCATTCATTGACCATTGACTATACTTAGTCAATTTTGCTTAAAAATGCACTATTTGGATTACTATTCACAAATGAGTGCCATATTTCTGATTGTTTTTTGAAATCTTGGATTTAGACCTTCTAATGTGTTACATTACAGTACATTAGTATAACAAGGTCTAATCCAATGCCTAACACCACTCAAAACCCACTCAGAAAGTCAATTTTCTCAAAACGAAAGGAATTTTAAAGCACATTTTGTGTTAGAACATGTTTTAGAGCTTGGTTTCCTTTGAGAATGGTTTTATAATGTTCATTACTTCATTATAATACTTAGGAATCCACTTTGGATCCTATTTGAGGTCATACAATCTCTATGGTGTCTTAAAGCACATTTTTAGCTTTACCGATCTTAAGGCATGTTTTGCCTTGTTGAGATCTTTAGATTGTTCCCCAATGGTATTTAGATGTTTATTAACCATCTTAGACCATTAATAGATCATTTAATTAAGTTTTTAAGGTTAGGTGTAACACCCCTACCGCTAATACCATCATTATTGTACAAATACTTACCTTCGCAGCGGATATTACTTACACAACGGTGGGTGTACAATGCCGTTAGTCACCCACGTGACTAACAAGGCGAGTTACAATCCTACATACTATCGGTCTGATGAATGTGAACATACCGAGTACTCTACACAATACATTACTTCTCATTGCCTACTCAACCATAATTCAAATACAAATCCAATACAATACTATACCGAGTATACTACAATCCTTAAATTACCGATACAGTTTGGACTTCCAAATTCACAGTACATTACAAATACAATCCCTATTATACAACTACCCATGCTTACCTAGCAGTTCCCGTCCTACTCTCTCGAACGGTGGTTAGCTTCGAATACCTGCACACTAAAAATGTTCCCCCTAGGGGGTCAGCTTACGCTGCATATGAAATTCGCATATACCGCGTGCTAACCGCGGTACGCCGACTACTTTGGGTCGGATAAACATGGAGTTCATTTTACATGCATACATACATACTCATGCTACAACAATACAATCAACCATACTTGCATACATACATAAGGTTCTCTACCTACCAAAGAAGACAATTTGTTAGTCAACCGTTCATTTAGTTATTCGTTCATCCGGTTTCATCGGATGCTCTCTTTCTCCTTACTCGGGTTCACAAGGCTTACACCAAGCTTAATCTTACTTACTCGTGGTTTTACTCACACTACGCTCAATACCTTACTCATTACTTCACTCATACTTTACTCAGTACTCACTGCTACCATTACTTACTCTTACTCAGTACTCACTGCTTGTTCTCACATACTCCGTACCCATACTCTTCTCCTTACTCATACTTACTCATTGCTCGGTACTCATTACATACTCATACTTACTCCTTACTCAATACTCATTACTTACTCATACTTACGCAATACTCAATACTCATTACTTTACTCATACATACGCAATACACAATATTCATTACTTTGGTCTCTGGGTGGAGTCGTACTGAAATACCCCGAACTTAAATATAGCGATAAAAATTAATCTAATAGGTATTTAAGGGCCTAATGGTACCTAGGTAATATTGGTAAGGAAAAATAAATCCAAAAGAAATAAAGAAACGCTTAAAAAGCGAAAAACGCTAAATAGGCGTTAAATGACCATAGGAGGTATGAGACCTCGGTAAGCTTATTATATGGATTCTAAAGGCTTAATTATGCCTAAATAACATGTATAAAAAAATTCCCGAAGAAAACGGATCCTTAAAATGGATTAAAAACATAAACGAACCTTAAAGCGCGTTTTTCGAGGAAACCGGGAAAACGTGACTTTAAGTGGGCCAAATAGACTCGTAACAATTTTGGTCAACTAAACAGTCATTAATGAACATTAGTGAAGGTTTAGAACCAATAAAATCAATAAAACGAGAAAATAGTAAAAACTGTCAAAAACGGGAAGTTGTGGGGTAAAAACATAAATAACCCAAACTAGTGTGTCCACTATTGTAAATAGAATTTTAAAACCCATAGTGGGTGCTGGGTGCAGCCGATTTATCCACTCACACTCTTAATTCTCTTTTCATTTGCAAAAGGACAAATAAATTAAAAGTAAAAAGAAACCCACTACTTTACTACTATATCTCACATTCTCTCTCTCCTACCCTCACATTCCCTCACTCACGTACTCTTTCTCTATTTCTTTCTTCTTCCTTGAGCAGCCTCTAATGGCGATTTGCATGAACCCACACCAACACCCACTTCTCTCCTCTTGTTAACTACTCAAATCTCCACCAAAAATCACAAAAATTGTACCATTGTCCTCCTCTCATCGAGGAGAGCATTTTCCTCTTTTCCAAATCCGAAAACAAGCAACTTCATCTCCATGGGTGTTCTTGGTTTTGAAGAAGAATACCACCATTAGAAGCCTCTTCTCCACCTTGTTGGTCTAAGGTAAAAAGAAATCCGAAAAAACTAACATTTCTAGCCCTCATTTGTCAAATAAGGAACTTCTAGTTATTGAACTTCTTGTTCCTTGCTTCCAGCAGATTTTTGGCTTCTTGGAGGAGTAAAAATATTGCTCTTGTGCTATTCTAAACTCCATCTACTCACTTGCAAGGTAATGTCAATTCCTAAACCCTAAAACTTACCTTAAAGCTTTAAAGTTGATTAAGGGTTAGTTTAATTTAGAAGGTGTATAATGATTGGGCTGTAGCTTGTGAGAATTGAATCTCCATAACCGGTGGGAAGAGAGGAAGGGAAAAGAAAAAGAAAAGAAAGAAGAAAGAAGAAGGGAGGAAGAACTAGTAAGAAAACAAGGTAATTACACTCATCCTTGTGCAATTTTTGTATGTTGTTATAACAGATTTTAGTAGTTTAAAATGTGTATTGTAAATGGTAATGAGTAGTGGTGTAATGTGTAAGAGAACCAAACAGTTTTAAAGCTTTAAAAGACATTGGAAAACATGTTAAAACCTTAAGGAAGGAAATGGTGAATGTGCAGGAATTTAATGATGTTAGTGTTGGTATTGTGTTGGAGAGCTTGGTATATTAATGTTGTTTACAAGCAGGTGAAATGAGTGATGTTTTGTGAGCTAAAATATGTGGTGAGAATGTAAAAATATAGGGGAGACTATGTCAAAATTTACCTAGAAACTAGAGAACTTAAGAACTAGGAACTAGGTGAAAACATGTATTTGAAACAGATTTTGATTGGAGCTAGTAGGTGGTAGTTAGTTTAGGAGAGGTGAGTAATGCATTATAAGCCTTAGGAATGCCATTGTAAGAGGGAGCTAAAGAAGGAGGAAGTGAGAATCAAAATCTGTAGCAAAACAGTGTATTAGTACCTTGAATTTTAGGAAGAAAGTTGGTGTGCATAACCTTGGAAATGAATGAAGAACTTGAGTATAGTTATTGCAAATGGTTATAAAGGATTTGGAATGGTTATTAAGTGAGTTGGTAGGAGGTAGGAAACTAGCCAGAGAAAGTTAGAAGTGCACTAGTGTGCAAAGTGCAAAAGGTAAGAATTGATGTTTGTGAAGTTGAGCAAGAATTGGAGTAAGGGTTTAACCAATGATTTGGAGAGGTTTAGTGCATGTTTTAAGGTGTTTAAACATGTAGGAAACATGTGGAAAGATTGTGGAATAAGTGGGAAAAGATTGGGGTGAATTTGGAGTCCAAAATGAGTAGAAAAACACTTTTAAAAACAGGGTCTGTTGTGGACCGCCCCTATGGACCGCCCCTGTGGGGAGGTCCAGTCGAATTCTGCAGGACGGATTCGTTTCTGTCTCGGACCGCCCCTAGGGACCGCCCCACAGGGGAGGTCCAATGCAGAGAAAAAAATAAATAATAAATTAAAAATAAAAATTGGTTTCTGTCTCGGACCGCCCCAAGGGACCACCCCTGTGGGGAGGTCCATTCGAAATCCCAGGCCGGATGGCTTCTGTCTTGGACCGCCCCTAGGGACCGCCCCACAGGGGAGGTCCGGTCAAAAAAAAATTAAAAAAAAATTATGGGCTTAAGCAGTAAACAATAGGGAGAATAATGATGGTAAGGAGAAAATAATATACACATAAGAACCTAAGAAAATGAGCTTAGGAAATGATGTGAAGTAAATGATTTTAGGATTAAGGAAGAAATCTAAGGAACTAGTAAGGGTACATTGGGAAACATAAAAGACGAAACGTGTTGGGTTACCCATAGAAAATTAACCACTCGATCACATGTATGTTATAGGACTCGAATTGTGAACACCGAAGGGAAAGTCAGTTGCAAGTACAACGGTGAACGGTATGATTTCTTCATGCCCTGTATCCTAATCTGGTTACCCCGATTTGTGTGCTTATTTGATCACCTAATAAGATAAAGGCATGAATCGGACTATAGTGCACTTACTTGTGCTTGTTTACGTTGTTCTGGATATTTGTCTTGAACAATAGTTTGTATAATTCATGAAATATATGAATGATGATGAGGTGTATTTGTAATAAGTAGTGTACTTGTATGTTGTATTGTCTTTTGTATGGATGTGTAATTGAGCAATGTATTTGTGTATGTGGCTTGAGTGAATGACTTCTACTAATTCCTAACTACCTAACTCCTAACTTAAGTATTGGATAAATTGGAATGAGTAGAAGTCCGATATAGTTTCGGCCACGCGTGAGGATGAGGAGACACAAGAGGTTGGATCCGATTCCTGGTTCTTAAACTGGTCCACGGCCCAAACCCCTTAAATGGGTAGCATCCTGGATTGGTGAACCAAGTAAATCCCGGTGGTGGGACAGAGTAGTCCCCGGGCCGGAGGTCCCGACGACTTGACTTGAGTAAGTAAGTAAGTAAAGTATGAGTATGTATGCGTAAGTATTGTGTAACGAGTAAAAGAGTAATCTCCACCCGATTAACCCGGGTGGACAAATGAAGCTAACAAAGTATTGGGTATTGTATATGTATTGTGCATGGATTGAGTATGTAATGAGTATGTATTGTGCATGTATCGTGAATGTGTATTTCGGAAGAAGGTAAGTAAGTATTGTTGGACTTGTATAATCTCTTTGTATGTGTTGGAGTGGATACGTGCATTTCCTTGCGTAAAGTATTACAGTATTGTGTATAAGAGCATGTATGCATGTATGTTTGAATGAAATCAATTGCATGTATTCGACCAAGTGGTTGGCGTACCCTCACTAGTACGCGGGGTATGCGGTTATCATATGCAGCGAAAGCTGACCCCCTAGGGGGAACGTTTTTAGTGTGCAGGTACCCAAAGCAGACATGGTCGCAATAAGAGACCGGTGACCGTGTGGATTGTAGAGAATAGTATTGAACTTGTAACCTTGTAGTAGTAGTGTACCAAGGGATACACCTTGTACTTAGAAAGTAAGTAGTTGTGAGGAATGGATAGTGGTTAGACTCTTAAGGAGCATTTATGAAATTGAAAGAGGTGTTGTAATTGTATAAGGATCTTAGTAAACTCGGTGTATTATATTGTATTGAACTTATGGAGTATTGTAATGAATGGGAAGTTCTAGTATTCGATTTAGTAACTTGAGTATGTATTGTAAGTGTGTAGTACTCGGATATTCCGGTCCATCAGACCGATGCTGTATGTAGTAGTAGTAGTAGTAGCCTTGTTAGCCACGCGGGTGGCTAACGGCATTGTATCACCCACTGTATGTATGTAAGTATCCGCTGCGTGAGTCTGGATTGTATAAAGAGATTGGACGGCAATGACAGAATTAGCGGTAAGGGTGTTACAAAAAGTGGTATCAGAGCGAAGTATCGCTTTGATGACTGGAAATACCGAGTTTAGGAAATACCGAGTTAGGAATTAGAAGTTAGGGCTAAGGGCTGAGTGTTAGCATTAGAGATATGCTAGTTAGGAACTCCCGGTGAGTACCGGATACCTACAATACCAGACCTGCCCTCCACAAACCCATTATATAACTTGGAAAGGACGCCAGAGAGAAGGAAAGTCCTCTCACACTCGGGAAAACCCGATCTGGCAGTTGGGAAGTAATCATACAAGTAAACAAGAACCTGACATGTAGTAGATTCCAAGGATTGGAAGTCCCGGAGATGGATCCCGGTTGAACAACAATACCCACACTTAATAGCGGTGGGATGAGTACCCCAGCCATAAAGAGGCTACAACTTACAACAGCATGGGGCGACATGCTTAGCGGTCGCAGAACCTGGCTAGTCAACCAGCAGCAGGAAAAGAAGCACTTAGCGTGCAACAGAGCAGAATGACGAACAATAACGGAACCCGAGACACAGGTCTGCGGGACAGCAGTAGCTAGATAATACCACCAATGGTATATCAACTGACTAAGGACATAGTCAGAGTGATTAACTCCAAACTATAACGCCATTAAGGTTACAATACCTGGCCAACATAGCTCAGACAGCTACAGGAACATTCACAAGATGTAATCTGACGTGACTACAACCATAGTGCCTAAACCGACTCAGGCTCAGTAACCACAACAAATGTGTGGGAACGAGCAACAAGGGAAAACACAGAACAAATAATTAGGGATCTCCAAGGATTGAAGAAGTACCCCGATCAATGACAGTCATGTCAAGATCACAGAGGAACTACTTAAAAGATCAAGTATCCAAAACATAGATCAATGAGATCAAGGGAAGAGTCAACAAGACTATCAAACACGAGTGGAAACCATACCAAGACCGGTATAGGATTACCCAAAAACCAACAGTACCACGCACTTGCCATGGCAAGTGCAGTAAGAACAGGAGCATGTAAAGGAACTTAAACACGCCACAGGTACATAGTAAACAAACACAGGATCGCACATCCTAAAACTGGAAGAATGAAAACTTGGAAAGGCCTGACGGCCCGACCATTGTACTAAGGACATACCAGTCAGCAGGAAGCTGTACTTGGGCAAGACCTCAAACATGGCTATGCCATGAAGAACTTCTTTTACCACCGAACGGTTATTTCAAACCCAATTTTTCTTTCAAACCACAACCCTTCTTTTAAACCTTGAAATTTAAAAACCAAACTAACGGAATTACGGTGAGTATCATAGAATGATACAAGAGGAGTTGACAATAGAATACTTCACCTAGGCGTGTGACGAGCACTACGAGTGTACCCAATTACGGGATGTGGGACAACCGCACTCCGAAGGAGCTTGCGGGCCTGACATATAGTTAGGTAAGTGGCAACGTATCAACATGGTACCCCACGTATGTATGCATGTAGTGCACGAAACACGGGAAGTGGTCAACTCCATTCTACGGACCATCAGTAAGTTCAAAGCAGAACAGCTAGACACTTCAGAAGCTCATGGAGAAGGAACTCATCTAAGTAAATAGGTATAAGAGAACTTAGAGAATCCATCTGAAGATAAGGAATGAGGATTAAGAAGCGCAAGGAGCGCCGACTAGTAAGCATAGACCTTGGATATGTCTGAAAGACATCAAGCAAATACACGACAGCTAGAAAGCATACCCAGCCTGAACACACCATAGGGCAAACGCCTAACGTGAACACCACAGTGCTAAAAAACGGGAACAGTCACAAAGATTACCATGAAGTATAATCCATCATTGGAGAGGAATATAAACCTAGTCAAGAATACTAGGAGGAACTACAAACGGTCTACCCAGGGACGGGAGACGCTATAACCCATAAAGGGATAACTCAAAATACAATACCACAAGACGGTATAGTGATAACATATCATAAACATTAGCCGGATGTAACAGCGTGATCAACAACACCCAGGAGCGATCCTTGAAGGGTGTCTGGATTAACAACAGTTGTACAAGCGGCATGATAAGAGCACAGAAGCTAGAACGAACATTAGGTTAGGACACCGAAGGGATTTCGCTTAACAGGAAATACCCTAAATTACCAGAAGGCCCGAATTAACACCAGATTGCCTAAAGGGTCTCCTATGAACGGAAGCGTGATGTCACAACTTACCATGGAGCCCAGCAATACCTCCAACCTATGGGGTATACAGGGAGTGGAAACATGTATAAGTAGCTTGCAAAGAGCATAGCTTGCAGCAATAAGGCTTAAAAGCCATCAACCAACTATGTTATGTAAACCTTAACGGTTGCATAACCCACACCATTTGATAACAAGACTTGCAAGAGATATTGTCTCATACGACAAAGAAATCAACAACTAGACCATCAATTCAAACCTAACATCCTGAGTGGCTTGTAGTAATGGCCAACTCAGTGTCACTGTCACTAGAGCATCAGTCTAGTATACAGTTGACAAGCTTTAATTACCTTCATGCCTTATGTAGCAATGGTAGCACAGAGGCGTAAGAATCGTGATAATGCCAACAATGGCCTAGTCCACACTTGGACACTACGAGAGACTTGAGGAAAGATACCCTTGTAACCGAAGACCACCAACGTGGTGAAGATGTGAACCCTTAGAAAAGGCTTCCATCTACTATAACAATAGAGCCTACGCATATAGATATTGCCAAGAGGCGATGAAACAAGGAAAAGACATTCCAAACCATCGCGACTTAAAGGAGTAAGTACACTCTATATGCAGTACATAAGCAGGTACTAACATAGTAACCTTGCTATGAGACGTATGAGTGACGACAAACCCCTCAACAAGAACTTTCACCTATTAGTGATAAAATACTCTTCAATTAGAGAACTGGACCAGAAAACCCTTGAAGTTTCTTGGGATGTCCCGGTGATGTACATACCAAAATAAAATTGCACAGCTAGAGCCTATAACCAATGCTCAACACTGGAAAGACAATAATTGTCAGGAACAACCAATGTGAATACCCATTGAACACCACGAATGACCCACGCTCAAGAGAGCTTGTAACCCGATAAATTACCTTATCCTTGGTCAACCAAGACACTTGGTAAATTGTATCATAAATGATGGAAATAATGTGAGGTAAGCAAACCTACACATGAAACCTAAACTAAAATAAAACATCTCCACATGGGAAAGATAATAACATTACGGTACGCTACGACAACCGTCATACATATGAACAAGGAACTTCCTAGTGTATTTACACCATAATGAAATGGTGCCAACGACAATGGTAATGAGTAAAGATGAGCTACCACAGTAACAGAGATCGTAAGAACGATGTTGTACAATGAGCAAGAATACGGTGCGCAACAAGTGACCGTTATGAGGAAGTAGTTAGATAATGACACGGAATACAAGTATGAGATGACAGACAGAAATATTCTTTCCTATCACATAAGTGACTTACTGTCAAGCGTTTACGCCTCTGCACTCTGTATGACTGAGTGTTTTGGTATTTCCCTGGTGCAGCTAATGATCTAGTGTGATAGCTAGGAATTTGGAAATGTAAATTGTAGTAAACCCTTCTTTTCACCAACAAACATGGCACCAGCCAGTTAAACAAGCCTAGAAACAAACCGTGCGGCCTATGGCCAAAGAAGCACGAAGAGTGTAAAACACACTAACCATCACAAGATGTGAATTCCATTGGAATAACAAGGTGAAAGGAGATGTAAGAAAGTCACTAGGACTGACGCATAGAAAATGCAAGGTCATACAAGTAAAGAACACTTGTACTGAACCAGAAGAACTGGTATAATTCATAAGCTATTGACAACAGAGGAAGCACTACAACTAAGTAGCGACTTAACCTCACCCGACAATAAGTCGGAGGAACTTAGCGAATAATCGTGGGAGTAGAAATAGTATGTATACTAGATTTCCAGAGAGCTGGTTATAAACCTACAACTCATTGAGTTCAAACACGGTAAAAGAATACCACATTGTTTAGTAAACCTTATTCCCATAATAGACGGATAAAAGGCGATGAGTAGCACATTTGGAATAACCAAAGAGCAATTAAGTACTAAGATTATCAGGGTCGCGCAGCAGAAGCTAGTGGGCCCTAGCTTAGAGGTTTAATATACCCAGTAAGTATGAAAGAATGGCTATCAATGCCTTGAAGCCGGATAGGCTGGAACCTAATTAATTATGAGTTAAATAAATTCATATAGGAATTCTTGGTGCAAAGACTAAACCATTGGTATGGTTAAGATCCTTTGACAAGAGTACATTATATAATAAACCGTAGTGAAGCTAAATGCTTCAGAGTGCCCGAACTTAGTAACCAATGTTCAATAATAACATATGGTAGATTACGTGGGCGTAATCCCTTTTAAGGGGGGTAGAGCGAAAACTGCATAATGTGAATTTTATGAATAAAACACATAAACTATAATGTGCATAGCACAAATGAGAATCGAATTGATAATTGGTACTATGTTAAATAAACATAAGTACTCATTCATATTGTAATTGTGATAATTAAGCACTAGAAATGCAAATACGGTAGGGCGAATATACCCATCTTGTAACCCTAGTGTAAGAGTATTGGTAAAGAAGAGTAATGAGTAGTGGACGGAGTTCCACAAGTATGGTAGCCCTTAAAGAAGTAGTACAAAATAATTGAGAGTAGTTGATGAACGGAACCTACAAGTAGTGTATTCGGAGGTAAATTATTGGAAGTAAATTGAGGATGACTGAATTTCACAAGTATTGCAATTCTTAGTAGATTATTTGAGAAGTTGGAGAGTAATGGATGAAAGTAGCGAAGATTGATGAAATGAGCACTTAGGTATTGAATCTTGGAGTAAAGTATTTGGTAAGTAGAGTGAGGATGATTGATGGACTAAATTACATCCCTTGGAGTTGTATGAATTTGTAATTATGACTAGGAAGAGTAAAAAGATATAAAATGCAAATAATTGAATTATATGTTTGTTTGAAACTGATGTGGGAAGTCAAACTGGATCCTGATCAGATCAAGCGAAACCGAACACAAATTGGGGTGGAAAGATAGTTCAACACTGATGCTGATCACATCAGGGTCGAATGATTCTTGAAGCTCCCCTCAAGTGGTCACAAGAATCACGCATAGAATAGATGTAATGAATATAAATTGAAATTTGGAGTTGTATGTTTTAGAAAATTTCTAATTAGTAGTAGTGAAGGGATTTCCCTTAGTATGGAGAATGAGGTTTTGTTAGAAGCTTATACCAGAGAAGATAGTAGTGTAGCATGTTGTATTATTCCAAGGGCAGCGGGACATAGAGGAGTCCTGTGTCTAAATGACCTGAGTGCCTATGGGATTGTAATGTGTATTGCATTGCTTTGGGGATAGCTTTGCACCGTATGTATGTATAAATTTTGTAATGTGGAACCGGATGGTTGGATGTAATGCGGATTGGAGTAATGAGGGTACATTTGTATGGTATGGAATGTAGGAACCTTGAGTAATGAATTTGGGAATTGTAAGGAGGAAGAACGTATGGCTTTGGTATTAGGCAAGCGTAAATAAATAAGTATAGTAACCCTATAACCTCGAACAACTTTGAGGACAAAGTTCTTAAGGGGGGTAGATTGAAATACCCCAAACTTAAATATAGTGATCAAAATTAATCTAATAGGTATTTAAGGGCCTAATGGTGCCTATGTAATATTGGTAAGGAAAAATAAATCCAAAAGAAATAAAGAAACGCTTAAAAAGTGAAAAACGCTAAATAGGTGTTAAATGACCATAGGAGGTATGAGACCTCGGTAAGCGTATTTGTGAGCCTCGATTTTAAACCCTATCCTATGTTGATTAAAGTTGATTAGGATCTAACCGGGTTTTAGGTCCACTTATAGCCTAAGGTTAATAAATATGTCATATAACAATAATTATTAATACCTAAGCTAGCTCACTAGAACCTATTATGAGTCACCACCTAATTTTAACCTAGATCAAATTAGGAAAGGAGAGTTCGGGTTCGGGGGCTTGATATTCGACTTAATTAGGGTTCAATTACTTTCATTACCCCTCCTAGGTCGTTTTTCCTCTACTTGGTTTGATTACGGCCTTCTACAAAGTTGCTTTTTAACCTAGGTGCGTGCTTATGTTTTTTTGTGTTTTTTAGCATTTTTTGACAGAAAATTAAAGTGGAAATTAAAATACCTAAACTAGGGTTTCGGAGGTAGAATTAGGTCAAATTTTGTTTCCGTCCGTAGCCACGGACCTAATGTCCGAAGCCACGGACCCCAGTTAACCTACATAACAATAAAAGTCGAATTAAACAGAAAACAGAAAATTGTAAAGTCCGGGGCCTCGGACAGGCTGTCCGTGGCCCGGACATTAAAAAAAAACCTAATTTTTAAATTTTAAAAATCTCGCCGCCGTCCGTGGGTGTCCGAGCTTACGGACAGGGAGTCCGGGACCCCGGACACGACGTCCGTGGGTGCGGACAGCCCTTGGACGGAGGCTTTGAGGCTGTTCCCGAAGGTGTTTTCGGCTCAAATTTTATGGGTGTGTAGCCTGAAAGATGTACAATACGTTAGTAGTCGAAAGTTCTCAATTTGAATTCGAATTATGCACGAAACTTGGTAAACAATTTATTGGACAGAAGCTTGAATAAACAGCAATACAGAAGCGTATGAAGGTTAGTTTGAGCCCAAATTTTGAGGCAAGACAGATAATACCGTGGAGAACTAGGGAAGTGGAGTTTCTACCTGTTTTACCTTTGGATTCACAACGTTTCTTCACACCGGGATTCGTCGAGTGCTCCGTCGATGGCAGACCCGAAAGGATTTCGACCCAAGCTTCTGGTTGTTGGTTGTTCTTGCTGTTCTTCACGTTTTGGAGGTGTTTTGGTGGGGTTTTGATGATTGTTGATGCTTTGGGAATTGGAAAACGTGTTTAGATGGTGATTTCGGGGGATTTTCGGTATGATTTGGGTGGCCGGGTGTTGGAAAACGTGAGAGAGAGAGAGGAGGCTGTGTTTTCTGACTCTCTAGGGTTCTTGAGCATATGAGGTTCTGATTTTATCCAAAAACCTATCCCCTTATATAGACTTTCTTAAAGATAAAGAAAATCTAGTAAAAGTAAGATTTTTTGATATTTTAATTAAGTGACTTCCCCAATGAATTTTGCTGTGAGATTTTAACCACATGTCAAGGATGAATATTATGAATTTTCTGAGGTGGAACCGAATTTTTTGAATATTGGAATATTTTTAAATTGAATTTCTCGTCAGATTCAGTCAGAAATTGCTAGAAAATTATTGGAAATTTGAAAAATCAAAATTCCAACGCCATTATGCTTAAAATGTCATCCTCTATCATGGGTTAAAATATCAAAGCATTTCAAGCTGATTTGGGCATCCTTTGGAGGAGAGAGAAAGCTTACAAGAGGTCTTAGGAGCCTTTAAAGATTACCAAAACGCCCCTGAAAGTGACGAAGCTGCTCCCCATGCCATGGAACGTGCCGATCGGGCCGGGATCCCTCACCGCTTGATTAAAATGCCTCTCACAACACCAGTACCTCGTAAACCCTAACCAGGGGGTCAAAATTTTGGGTATAACAGATTGCCCCCCCGTCAACTAGACTTTGTAGTGAAAGTGAGAAGGCTAGTTGATGCCTGAGTGATACCCCAAAATTTCAAATGTTTCCAAGACCCTGCATGTTATTAGAAAACTGATAAGTTGTGTCGAGCTATTCTAAGGCGCTGACTACCTACAATGAATGAGATGATGTCAAGCGGTTCTAAGGCGCTGACTACCTACAATGAATGAGATGTTGTCAAGCGGTTCTAAGGCGTTGACTACCCATGACGAATGAGATGATGTCAAGCGATTCTAAGGCGTTGACTACCTATAATGAATGAGATGATGTCAAGCGATTCTAAGGCGTTGACTACCTATAATGATGATAGCTAGGTGGCATGCAAATGCAAAAATGCTGGAATGGTAATGATGCTAATGATGCTGATGATGTTGATGATGCTGATGATAATGCTGATGATAATGTTGATGATAATGCTGATGATGCTGATGATAATGCTGATGATGCTCGGATGCTTCTGGGGACCGAAACCCGTGCCAATGCTCCTGGCTGGACCCAATGTGGACTTATTGCCATCGCCCCCCAAGCCGGTGTGCAGGGATAACTCCTGGTAAAAACCTTGGGGACTTATTGCCATCGCCCACCATTCGTTGATCCCGAAAATAAGTTGACATCGCAAAAGGAGGATTTATTACCATCACCTCGCCAACTTTTCTGTCGCCAGGTCTTGTGACGCGCCTGGATAATGCAACTAGGTCTTATGACAAGCCTATATGAATGTGATGAATGCAATGTGTTTGATAAGAGCGGGTAAGCTAAAGGGTAACGCTAGGTCTTACTACGAGCCTAAGGGAATGCAACTAGGTCTTACGACGAGCCTAAAGGAAGGATCTAGGTCTTATGGCGAGCCTAAAAATGGTTCTAGGTCTTATGGCGAGCCTAAAGGACGGATCTAGGTCTTATGACGAGCCTAAGGGAATGCAACTAGGTCTTATGGTGAGCCTAAAAGTGGTTCTAGGTCTTATGGCGAGCCTAACGGACGGATCTAGGTCTTATGACGAGCCTAAAGGATGGATCTAGGTCTTATGACGAGCCTAAAGGACGGATCTAGGTCTTATGACGAGCCTAAGGATGGATCTAAGTGAAAGTGAGTAAAATGTATGGTGGGTCTAAATGGATGTAAAAGGATTAGGGTTTATGTCAAATCTGGAGATGGTGGGGCTCATGATGGGCCTATGAATGTTTGAGTGTGAAGATAGGGCTTAGGACGGGCCTGAGGAATTTTGATGTGAGGTAGGGCTTAGGACGGGCCTGAAGGTGTTTGAATGTGGAGATAGGGCTTAGGACGGGCCTGAGGGTATTTGATGTGGAGGAAGGGCTTAGGACGGGCCTGAGAATGTTTGATGTGGATGCAAGGGTTTATGCCTGTGGTGGGATGGTGGTGCTCAAGCTTTAGGTTTCAATTGGTGTTGTCATGGCAATTGTTGGAACCAACAATTGCCCCCAGTATTTTTCCTTAGGACGATCTGAGTTAGAGCTCATGGCAATTGATCGGAACGATCAATTGCCCCCAGTATTTTCTTTGATTAAACGCGCGAACAAGTCTCATCCTCACAGGGTCGAGGCTTATGCTTTGATGTGGTGCTTCCTAACCTACACTCGGCGTGTTTGGTGTTTGCACTCGTTTCTCACTTACGGTCACAACTTCTCAACCATTGAATTTGACATTTGTTAGATTTACGTGTTCAACCTGTTACTTTCACATGATCGGATACACAACTACTAAGTCGGAAGTCTTTTGGGCTTATAACGTGGCTATGGGGTGCGATGAATGACAATAGGACAATGGAGGAATGTTTAGGATATGTGGAGCTATAAGGGTGACCAAAGCTGCAACTTGCACCGTCCTCGGACTTGTCTTCTTTGCCTTGAAGACGTTTGGCTACTTCGTGATGACTTCGCTTATGAACTTGGGACTTGGAACTTTTGGATTGTTCCTTGCATCTTTCTTCTTCCAATTTTGGATTTCTTCGAGGCTTTTCAGGTTTGCCTTTCTTTGAATCTCCTTTCCTTCGGGGTTCTTGTGTTTCCCGGTTTTGAACTTTGAGAGCTGTTTTTGATGTTAGCTCGCTTGGATCATGTGTCACTTTGGGACCATTTGCGGATCGCTTCGTCACGCTGGTAGCGGTTCTGCTTCTTTGGACTTGTGAAGTTGTTGCTCAAAAGTCGGGCTCCTTGCTTCCTTTGGTCACCGGGTTGGTTATTCATCATTGGCTGGCTTGTTTGTGGAGCTTGTAACATTGTGAAAGAGGTCATATATGAAAAGCTCAGCGGGGGTGCCTAGGGTTTAATGTCTGGGTTCACAGGCTTTTGGCTGTGTGGTGCTGTACCTAGGTGCTTCGTCATCCCTGGTAGTTGTGTATCTGTTCTTTGTTACTTTTCATAGGTTTAAGCGTAAATTTACAAATTATCTCCTTTGGTCGGAGTCACGCCGTTTACCTCACCTTTGAATGTGACCTCTCTGGAGCCGTGTAAAAATGACACGCTCTTTCACTCTTGGTTTTACCGCTCAAGGCACTCTCGCGAAGTGTACACTCGGAGACTTGCTTGCACATTTAAACAAAAGAAACAAACATTATCGCCCCTTAACTCAGATTGCCCCCGGTATTGTTGTGGGGTTTTCTTGACAAACCTTAGAACGCCCAAGTTATTTATGGAGGGTGATTATATGTGTGGTGGGAACATGGTGGTGAGTGGTGATGGAGTGATTGCTGGGTGATTTTTTTTTGTCCCTCTGGTGGCGGCAGTTTTGTTTTTATGTGTCAGGTGGAATAGCAAAAATAAAGTGATGTGGTGGGTGCAACGGAGGTGGTGAATGTTTGGACGGGAAATGGTTTCGTACAAGGCACATGAGAGCACAAACTCTGTTTCTAACGCCTAAGGACCCCACAAAGGAATTCCACGCTACGTATCCGGACGACGGTTTAATTCACTCAGCCTAAAGAAGAAAGCATAACTGTAAGGAACGAGAAACTCTTTTTATTAATGTTTCCTAGAGTGTTACAAAATGAAACAATGATTGACATGAGGACAAGCCTAGCAATGAAAATATGCTTATGCATAGAACTTCTTGAGCTTATCCAAATTGACCAAACCCGGGAGCTCCTCTCCGGTACTAGCTAGAACTAAACTTGCGGCACCATATGGGAACAGCTGTCTCACCAGGTATGGCCCCGACCATTTGGGTCTGAATTTCCCCCTCGGATCTGGTAGATCAGCCCTAAGTTGCTTTAGCACAAGATCCCCCTCTTGAATTCCTCGTTGTTTGACTCGTTTGTTGAAAACTCGGGCCATTTGCTTCTGGTAGACCTGGATACATTCGAGGGCTCGCAACCTTTTCTCGTCCAAGAAAGCCAAACTGTCGAGCCTTTTCTCTTCCCACTCAGACTCGGGTATTTGCAGCTCGCTCATGACCCGTAGGGCCTTTATCTTCATCTCAATGGGCAGTACTGCCTCAGTCCCGTAAACCAGGGAATAGGGGGTAACCCCAGTGGCTGTCTTTACTGATGTCCTGTAACCCCAAAGAGCCATCGGTAGCTTGAATGACCAATCCCGGTAGGTGTCGACCATCTTGGCCAGAATCTTCTTGATGGTCTTATTCGCCGCCTCAACGGCCCCGTTTGCCTGTGGGCGATAGGGTGAGGAATGGTGATGTCGAATTCCGTATTTCCTCATGAGTTGCTCAGTTTCAGCCTTGAACTGAACGCCATTGTCTGTAACAATTTCGAAAGGCACACCATATCTGCAGATAATCTCACTTTCAATAAACCGTGCTGTCTGTTTGGCTCCCAGTTGGGCAAAAGATTTTGCCTCTACCCACTTGCTGAAATAGTCAATCGCCACCAGGATGTAACGATGGCCATTGATGCCTTGGGGTGTATTTCCCCGATGATATCAATTCCCCATGAAGCGAAGGGCCAAGGCGATGCCATATGATGTAAGGGGAGAGCTGGGAGGTGCTTTAAATCTGCATGGATTTGACACTTCTGGCATCTTTTGACGTACTGTTGACAGTCGTTTTCCATGGTTGTCCAATAATATCCGTGTCTCAGAATCTTGCGGGCCAAGGTGTGCCCACTCATATGAGTCCCACATACTCCGGCATGGACTTCGTCCATTACCCCTCTTGCCTCAACTTGCGAAAGGCACCTGTGAAGGGCCCCGGACGGCATCCTTTTGAACAGCCGTCCTGCCACTATTGTGTAGCCAAGAGCCAGCTTTCGAATTGCCAAACGATCTTGCTTACTGGCGTCCTCTGGGTATACTCCTTTTTCCACGAACTTCTTGATGTCCTGAAACCATGGTTCTTCGTCCACCAATATCGTGTTTATTTGGAAAGAAGGTTCATGCCGAAGGGTTACTTGGAAAAGGATATGCTGCGCATCTTCTGGCATTTCAAGAGAAGAGGCGAGGGACGCCAGGGAATCTGCAAAGGCATTATGTGATCTGGGAACATGGGCGAAGCTGATGTTTCTGAAGGCTTTTTCGAGCTGCACTAGATGGCGGTGATACGGCACTAGCTTCTCATCTCTAACTTCCCACTCGTTGTTGATGTGACACACAACCAAGAAAGAATCGCCAAAGACTTCAATATCCACTACCCCCAAGCCCAGTGCCGTCTCGAGGCCCAGGATACAGGCTTCATACTCAGCCATATTGTTAGTTACTTTGTAGCCTAACTTGATAGAGGTTGGCAATCGCAAACCCTCTGGCGAGATGAGCAGAATACCGACTCCATAACCATTCTTGTTGGCAGACCCATCAAAATATAATTTCCACGTCCCCTTTTTTATTGTCATCACGTGTTCATCAGGAAAATCATCGTTGCAACACGACTCTCCAACAATTGGATTGTCAGCCAAATGCTCCGCTATTACCGACCCCTTAATAGCTTTTTGCACACAAAACTTGATGTCGAACTCTGACAGCAAAAGGGACCACCGTGACAGCCGGCCGGTTAGAACTGGTTTTTCTATCATGTACTTGATTGGATCCATCCGAGAGATCAAGTGAATTTCAACCCCTAGCAAGTAATGTCGAAGTTTCTTTACTGCCCACACGAGTGCTGCGCAGGTTTTGTCGATGGAGGAGTACCGAGTCTCTGCATCCACCCATTTCTTGCTAAGGTAATAGATGGCGTACTCACGAGGCGGGTCACCCTGATTCTGAGCCAACATAAGCCCCATGGAGAACTCATGGGCTGCCAAATAGAGGATTAGAGGCGTCCCTTCGATCGGCGGCACCAAAACAGGTGGCTCCTGTAAATATTCTTTAACCCTCTCAAATGCCTGTTGGCTTTGCTCGTTCCATCCTCTCGGGGCATCCTTCTTCAAGAGTTTGAAGATTGGCTCACAAATTTCAGTCAGATTTCGGATGAAGCGACTGATGTATTGCACCCGTCCCAGAAAGCTTCTAACCTCTTTTTCAGTTTTTGGTGGACGCATGTCCCTGATTGCTGCAACTTTGTCCGGGTCAACCTCAATGCCCTTTGGCGTTATCATGAAACCAAGCAACTTCCCACCAGTTACCCCGAAGCTACACTTTTCCGGGTTCAGGCGCATCTTATATTGTCGGATGCGCTCAAAGAACTTTCTGAGGTTAACTAAATGATCGGTCCTCCGTTTAGCTTTCACAATCATGTCGTCCACATAGACCTCAACTTCTTTATGCATCATGTCATGAAGGATTGTGGTTGCAGCTCTCTGATAAGTGGCACCCGCATTCTTCAAACCAAAAGGCATTACATTCCAACAATAAGTTCCCCACTGTGTGGTGAAAGATGTTTTGTCCTGATCTTTCCTTGCCATTCTTACCTGATTGTACCCGGAGAATCCATCCATGAATGAGAAAAGCTCATGCCCCGAAGCCCCGTCGACCATGACGTCAATGTGTGGTAACGGGAAGCTGTCTTTTGGGCTGGCCTTATTGAGGTCTCTATAGTCAATGCAGACCCTAATTTTCCCATTTTTCTTCATTACCACAACAATATTGGCGAGCCAGAGGGGATACTTAACAACTTTAATGAAACCGACCCGGAGCAGCTTTTCTATCTCCTCCTTCACCTTAACCTGCAGTTCGGGCTTCAAACGTCGCAACTTTTGAATCTTAGGTGCCACCTCTGGATATGTCGGGATATGGTGTTCTGCTATTTCTGGGTCTATCCCTGGCATATCAGCATAACTCCAAGCAAAGACATCTTCAAATTCTCTAAGCAGACCTGTCAGCTCATCTTTTTCATCTTTGCTCAAAGACACACCCAGCTTAACCATCCTGGGGCTATCAGATGTCCCCAGATTAACTTCAGTGGTGTCTTCTATTGGTTGTGCCTTAGGGACCTTTGTTTCCAGTTCGCTTAAAATTCCCACGTCATCGAGCTCTATGGGAACTTCTGGAGATTCACTATTGGCATGGTTGAATTCCTCAAGAGGGTTAACTACTGGAGGGGCTTCTAGCGAATTGACCTGGGCCTCCGAACCTTCTACCGCAAAAGCATGTCCCTCCTCAAGCCTCGTGAGGTACTACTGAGACTTACCGGATTAGACATATCAAAGTTCCCAGGTTTGCCCCTGATTACCTGTTTTAATTTTCCCTGGGTTAGCAAAGGTTTGCGCAAGGGTCGGTGTCCAGCAATGTTCTAGGTTTGACAATGGCCTCACAGATCATACAGGTTCAACATGTCCTCACTTGACGTTCCGACCAACCTGGGTATGGATCAATCCGGAGAGGTGCTTGGGGCGCTAGCCCAGGTCACCACAAAGGAATAGGGCTTGCACGCTATTCTCTTTAGGCTTCCCCCACTTTTTCCACATCACCTAAAGGTGTGCGTCTACGGTCGGGTCTTTGACTGACCAAACAATGGGCTAGGTAAGGGTACTGCCAGGAAAATGCTTGGGGCTAAGGCCCAGGTATTAAGGGGTGTGGTTAGACGACACCCTCCTCTTTTCCCCCATTTATTCACATCACCTAAAAGGTGTGAGTCCCAAACAGGGGACCCTCAAACGGGTCCCGGGGTGAAATTGGCTTGCGTGGACCCTCGCTCTCATATGATGCAAGGGTGCAAAAATTAAAGTGCGCACATAAATGAACAAGCAACATAGTAAAAGCCATAAATAAACATTTTCAAGTTAAGCCCTCTTTCTTAAAATTAAACAAGTTAAAATTAAGAAGTTATCCCCAGCAGAGTCGCCAGTCTGTGAGCCTCGATTTTAAACCCTATCCTATGTTGATTAAAGTTGATTAGGATCTATCGGGTTTTAGGTCCACTTATAACCTAAGATTAATAACTATGTCATAAACAATAATTATTAAAACCTAAGCTAGCTCACTGGAACCTATTATGAGTCGCCACCTAATTTTAACCTAGATCAAATTAGGAAAGGAGAGTTCGGGTTCGGGGGCTTGATATTCGACTTAATTAGGGTTCAATTACTTTCATTACCCTCCTAGGTCGTTTTTCCTCTACTTGGTTTATTACGGCTTATTAGAGCGTTTTTAACCTAAGTGCGAGCTTCTGTTTTTTGTGTTTTTTAGCATTTTTTGACAGAAAACTAAAGTGGAAATTAAAATTACCTAAACTAGGGTTTCGGAGGCAGAATTAGGTCAAATTTTGTTTCCGTCCGTGGCCACGGACCTAATGTCCGAGACCACGGACCCTAGTTAACCTATATGAAAATAAAAGTCGAATTAAACAGAAAACAGAAATTGTAAAGTCCGGGGCCACGGACAGGCCGTCCGTGGGCCCGGACATTATTAAAAAACCTAAATTTTTAAAATTTAAAAATCTCGCCGCCGTCCGTGGGCGTCCGGGCTTACGGACAAGGAGTCCGGGACCCCGGACATGACGTCCGTGGGTGCGGACCGCCCTCGGACGGCGGCGTTAAGGCTGTTCCCGAAGGTGTTTTGACTCAAATTTTATGGGTGTGTAGCCTGAAAGATGTACAAGACGTTAGTGATTTAAAGTTTCAATTTGAGTTCGAATTAGCACGAAACTTAGTAAACAAGTTATTGGACAGAAGCTTAAACAAACAGCAATACAGAAGCGTACGAAGGTTAGTTTGAGCCCAAAATTTGACAGAGAGTTAATAAGGTCGTGGGGAATTAGAAAAGTAGAGGTTGCAACCTGTTTTACCTTCGAATTCAAGGTGATTCTTCACACCGGGATTCGTCGAGTGCTTCGTTGATGGCAGACCCGAAAGGATTTCGAACCAAGCTTCTGGTTGTTGGTTGTTCTTGCTGTTCTTCACGTTTTGGTGGTGTTTTTGTGGGGTTTTGATGACTATTGATGCTTTGGGGATTGGAAAACGTGTTTAGATGGTGATTTCGGGGATTTTCGGTATGATTTGGGTGGCCGGGTGTTGGAAAACGTGAGAGAGAGTGAGGAGGCTGTGTTTTCTGATTCTCTAGGGTTCTTGAGCATATGAGGTTCTTTTATCCAAAAACCTATCCCCTTATATAGACTTTCTTAAAGATAAAGAAAATCTAGTAAAAGTAAGATTTTTGATATTTTAGTTAAGTGACTTCCCAAAGGAATTTTGCTGTGAAATTTTAACCACGTGTCAAGGATGGATATTATGAATTTTCTGAGGTGGAACCGAATTTTTTAATATTGGAATATTTTTAAATTGAATTTCTCGTCAGATTCAGTCAGAAATTGCTAGAAAATTATTGGAAATTCGAAAAATCAAAATTCCAACGCCATTATGCTTAAAATGTCATCCTCTATCATGGGTTAAAATATCAAAGCGTTTCAAGCTGATTTGGGCATCCTTTGGAGGAGAGAGAAAGCTTACAAGAGGTCTTAGGAGCCTTTAAAGATTACCAAAACGCCCCTGAAAGTGACGAAGCTGCTCCCCATGCCATGGAACGTGCCGATCGGGCCGGGATCCCTCACCGCTTGATTAAAATGCCTCTCACAACACCAGTACCTCGTAGACCCTAACCAGGGGGTCAAAATTTTGGGTATAACAGAGGTTTAATAGAGTACGTATTTCATTGAGCTAAGTGAATGGCAAGCCATAGTATAAATGGCAGGAGTACATGAGCGGAAGCTAAAGTAGTAGCAGATGCCATATAAGCGAATGTTGTAAAGAGTAGAACATGGTACGCGGCAAGCGACCGTTGAAAGAGTATAACTAGTTAATGATATGAAGCTGATGAGAAAATGGTAAAGGGGACTAATCATTCCTATCCCATGAGAGATTTACTATCAAGGGTTTACGCTTCTGCACTCTGTATGACTGAGTGTTGGTATGCACTTGTGCGGTAATGATCGAGTGGGAGAGCCAGGAATTGAGAAATGTCAACGAAGCCTGTTGAGTGAGAATCTAGAGAGATAACCGTGCGGCCATTGGCCGAGATGCACAAGAACATGAGCCCATAACCCACAGGTCCCAGGATCGATATGTGGAAAAGCAGGAGAGTAGTATGAATGAGGAATTCTTGTACAGAAATAAATAAACAAACATGATTCAGAAGTCATTATCAAATGAGGAAGCACTACATGCTAAGTAGCAGCTTGACCTCAACCGACAATAAGTCGAAAAAGTAGTGAATGACCACAAAGTATACAGAGTATACAAAAATATAGATTTCCAGAGAATTGGAGAGAAAATCTATAACTCATCGAATTCGCATACGGTAAGAGATACCAAGCGACGATTGAAATACATTGAGAATACCAAAGGGCGAGTTAAGCTCTAGTTATCAGGTCACGCAACAGAAGCTAGTGGGCCGTTAATTCAAGGTTAAGTATACCTGGCAAACCTGATTGAAGCCTTATAGGCTAGAACCGAACCCGGTTATGAGTTAATTAACCACATTGAAGTTAAAAAACTTATGACTCGAACTGCTATTATAGTAGTGAACCAATGTTCAGTATAGCATATGGTTGGTTACGCGGGCGTAACCCCTTTTAAGGGGGGTAGGGCGAGAAACCGCTTAGAGTATGTTTTACGTATAGATGTGTAAACTACTATGTGCATGGCACAAAGAAAATTGTTTTGATATTTGGACCTCATGTTACATAAACATGTGTACCCATTCATGTGTAAGTATAAGTATTGTGCATGAGAGATGCAAGTAGCGAGTAAGTATGTGCATGAGAGATGCAAGTAATGAGTAGGTAATATTTATGAAAAGGGGAGTAGAGAGACTCCTAGGGAATGAGAATCCCTTTAGTATTTGTCTATTGAGATTAGACATGAGATATGACGAGTATAGATCGGCATGAAACCGATGTGTAACCTAAGAGGGAGTGAGTTCCCTAGGTGATTTTAGTTGAGAATGATTGATGGAGTGAGTTCCATCCTTTGGAGTTGTATGTTGTATGTTTTAAGTTAAGTAATAATTTGACTAATGAGGCCACAAGTATGGAATGCCTAGGCAAGGTAAGTGAAACAAATAGAGAATAATGGATGACTTAAGTTCCATGATAAAGATAAATTGAAACAGATTGTTTATGAATATGACTAGAAAGAGTAAAAGATAGAAAACGAAAATGTTTGTCTATCTGATTGTTTGAAACTGACGTGGGAGGTGGAACTTGGTCTGCTAGCGATCAAGGGAAACCGAACACAAATTGGGGTGGAAGGATAGTTCAACACTGATGCTGATCACTCAGGGTTGGATGATCTTGAAGCTCCTATAAGTGGTCACAAGTAATCATGCTAAGAAAAGATACAGCTACCATAAATTTGATTTGGAGTTGTGTGATGTTTTAAAAAGAATTTCAAACAGATTTTGAAAAAGAATTTTCTTCAAGTATGAAGATGGAAACGAAAACTGGTTTTGAAACCGCTATCACCCGCGATGGCTGTGGCCTTAAGTCTTGATGACCGGTAGAACGGTGGGCGTGTACTGTTTTGAAACCATTGCACCGTACGTGCGGCGGTCCTAAGTGACCGGTTGGGGCGGTGTCAGTGTGTGATTTTTCCAAAGGCAGCGGGACGGGGAGAGTACCTGAGATGTTCCTGTGTTGAGTGAGTCAACCAGAGTGCCTGAGGATATGTATATGTGTAACGTTTTGATCAGAACCGAAGGGACCGTGGGCCAGAGAGAGTAAGTGCCCATTGTCATGAAACGGCCGTGAACCAGAAAGAGTAAGTGTTCAACGTGACCGGTAACTGAGGGATCAGTAGTATATTACTCAACATGGATTCGAGGACTTAGTGTCTTCTTGTCTTCGGACGATTCCATGGAGAGAATACAAAGAGTATTTTTGATTGTATACATGCTGTGATATATGTGGGTATGTGTAGTATGAAATGAGACGGACTTGTGGAGTCTGTAAGGTTATACATGTATTATAACCTTGGCAAGTACGCCCTGAGAGTAACCATCTAGATTCACCAACTTTGAGGACAAAGTTCCTAAGGGGGGTAGATTTTAATACCCCGGATCTAAAAATGGTGATTAAATTACTCATAAAATTATTAAGGGCCTAATTGTGCCTAGAGAGTATTGGTAAAAAGAATAAAACCAAAAGAAAGAGAAAATGCTTGAAAAGCGAAAAACGCTAAAAATGCGCATTAAATTTAAATAAGAGATATATGATCTCGTTAGGGTCCGAGATGGATTCCTAAGGCTTAGTTAGGCCTATTATTATACGGGAATGATTCCCAAAGAAAACTGATCCAAAAAATGGATTAAAACGCTAAATAAGCATAAAAGCACGTTTTTCGAGAAAGCCGAAAACGTGACTTTAAGTGGTCAAACGGACCCGTAAAAATTATAGTTGATTAAATAACTATAATTAAGTATTAATGGAAGCTTAATAATCATTAAAATTAATTAAACGAGAAAATTCCAGGAAAACGGACCGGTAAGTGAATAGTGACGAAACCGGGAGACGAAACGCGTTTAATTCGAAAGACGAAAAACGACCCGGGCTATTAATTAATGTGGGCCGGTTTTAATTAATAAGTGTACACCCATTAATAGCTTGCTAGCTATTAAGTAAACAAGACAATAAATAAATAAAACAATAGTATAAAGTAAAAGTAAAAAGTAAGTTACTTACCTTCTCACCTTTTCTTTCTTCATTCACGATTTGCTCCAGGCATTTCAACTTTTCTTCTTCCTCTCTATAACTCGCGACAATAACAGCCCCAACCCTCTCCTTGTCTCACCTCTAACTTGCTCGTCCTCACCAAATCACACGAAATTTGTACCGTTGAACTCCTATCGGTGAGAGCTTCGGTTTCCACCCAATTAAAACTCGATTCCTCCATCTTCATCTCCATTGACGTTGGAGCTTTTGAAGAGTGAAGAGCATATTTCAATCCTTCTTCTCTCCCTTAGTGCCTTAAGGTATAATAAGTAAGTATTTACACCATTTCAAGCTTATTCTACCATTGTGAGACTTTTTCCCTCACGTTGGAAATTCCCCTCATTTCAGTCGAGACCGTGTGTTTCTGTGGGTGTTGGGAAACTTCTCCAATCGATTGTCTAGCCATCCATTTGGGTTCTCTAAGGTAAAATCTAGACTAAACTTTGGAAACTAGCTCTTAAAATATATATTAGGTTTGTGGAGGAAAAGTGAATTGATTTTGTATGTGTGTGATGGGCGGTGGTGGTTGTAGTTGGCAACCCAAAGCCCTTGTGTGGTGTGGAAAACAAGGAGAAGAGGAAAGAGGGAACAAGAGAAAGAGGAAGAAGAGGAGTGAAAACTGAAAGTGAAACAAGGTAAAAGAGTACCTTGTATCGGTTTTATTTCCTTGTGAAATTGATGTGGGTGTTGAATAAATAACTTTGAACGTGTGTAGTCTTGGTACTACAATATTGATAGTTTAAAGGGAATGTATTAATGTGCTTGAGTGTGAGAAAAATAAACCTAGAAGCCAAGTTAGTGTATATGTGTAAACAAGAGGGAAATTTGTGTATTGTAGTTGTTGTGTTTCATTAAACAGGAATGAAGAAGTGTTTATGAGCTGATTTAAGTGTGGTGAATATGATTAAGAAGTAGGCAAGTGCTGTCAAAATTTCCTAGGGATGTATGGACTTGAGTGTTCTATTCAAAGGAAGAAACTAGGTGTGTTTAAGAGGTTTAAGTGAGTGGTTAATGGTTTGTAAACCAACTTTGAAGGAGAGTGTGTTAGGAGTAAAAATAATGCCTGTGAGTGCTTGGAATGGCATCAGTAAGGGAGGATGAATGGTTTGAAGAAGAAACCAAATCTGTTACAAGTCTTGTAACATAACAGAGAATAACTAGCCTTGTAAGTGTGTAAGAATCTAAGTAAAATTAACTAGATTGGTGGGGTGTACTTGGTGCTTGGTTTAAGGTGGTTTTTAGGTGGGTAATTATATGCTAAAACATGTGGATTTAGTTGGTGAAGATTGATTAATAGTGGGCTAAGAGAGAACCTGTAACAGAGGAAGAAAAAACTGTCAAAATTTGTAATCTGTAGCAGGGTCCGGGACCTAGTCCATGGACAAAGTCCCGGACCACCCCCCTTAATTTAGGCCGAGAATCAACAACCACATTGGTCCGGGACTTGGCTTAGGTACAAGGTCCCGGACCATGCATTATTTTTTGGCCGAGACTGAACATTCAAGCTGGTCCGGGACTTGGGATAGGGACAAGGTCCGGACCATGTGTTAAAAACCACCCGAGAGTTAGTACTGCATTGGTCCGGGACTTAGGGTAAGGACCAAGTCCCGGACCACCCCCAGAAACCAACATAGAGCATTTTTAAGGTTTGAAATGAGGGGGGTTAAATGTTAATGTGTTATAAGATGTTAAGGCTTGTTGGTGACATGTTAAGGCCCTAGGAAGTGTAAGAAGTGTTAGAAGTGTTTGAGAAGTAGAACTCAAATTAACAAGAGTGAAACCAAGATAAGGGGGGATAACGGGGTAATACGGGAATAACTTTAATTATGTTCCGTATGAGCTTAGTATTAATAATAATGTTTGAAACGTTATCAGAGGATAGTGTGTGACCCGAGCAAGGTGAGATGACACAGTAAAAGTAAAAACCCCGGTGAAAGGTATGATTTTCTCATACTCCGCGTGCTAACCGGAGTTTACGTTGATTGTGTGTGTTTGTGTGCCGGCTAAATCAAGATTAAAGCATGAAAATAATCCCTTGTTTGATTATGTATGCCTTGTTGTATGTTGTATGAGCTAACATATTTATGCCGGTGTGTGGCTAACATAGTGAATGGACCGACTCGTCGTAGTAACGTTTGGCTAGAGACCCATAGATCGGGTCGACGCTATGATAACGGAAACGTGCACACACACAAACTATCCGTTAAAGTATAACGAAACGCAAACATATGAACTCCCTAGAATGTGAGGAGAAGTACGGGTTGAGTAAATACCCGATAATGGTTAGAAAACCACATTGAAACAATTCACGAAACAAATGAGAGTGGAAAGATAAGTGAACCTCCTTCAAGAGGATTTAAGATAGTTCGAAGATGAGAACCAGTGAAGAAGGTAAAAGAGACCTGAGGGGATTAGTAATTCCCTTGAGACATGGTCGACCTCCTATATGAGGATTTACCTGATATATGCAAGTAACCGAAAGTATGAGTAAAGTAAATGTATGGGTAACTCTTAAAACCTAAGATTAACCAAACTAAAGTAATGTTCCCAAGTCATTAGAAACATCGAGAGTGATGCTTCTAGACTAATATATACATGATATTATTATACTCCGAGAGAGGAGTGTATGGGAACAAGAGTAGTCCGAGAGTAGTCGGACCTAAGTAAAAGAGATAGGACCTAAGAGAGAGTTCCGTGAGCTAGTTGAACCTTCCCACCATGCTAGACCCAGAGTAGGGTCGAAACAGGGGAAGTAAGACTATGCTAGAGAGCCATGAGTTTTGGCCTAAGTATGTATTAAGAGTAACAAGCGTGACGTAGGAGACCTGTAGTGTCTCGAGAATCTACAGAGCTAGAGTATAAATAACCCAAGAGTGTGGGTGAGATAATGAGTATAACACCCAAGAGTGTGGGTGAGATAATGAGTAAATAACCCAAGAGTATGGGTGAGATAATGAGAATAGTAACCCGAGAGAGTGGGTGAGGTATTGAATAAGTAAACAAGGCATAGTGAGGTATAACCCACGAGGCCTAAGAGTAATCAGATACAACTAACAACCTTGTTATGTTAGTTAGGAATTGTGTTCCATGATTGGATGTAGATTCCTTGAGCATTACATGTACTTATTGTATTGCTATGATGCATGTTGTTTATCTAAAATGAACTCCATGCATATCGACTAAGTGGTCGGCGTACCCCGGTTAGCGCTCGGGGTATGCAAATTTCATATGCAGCGTTAAGCTGAGCCCCTAGGGGCGATGTTTTTATTTTACAGGTACACCGAAGATGTTACCGTTCGAGAGTAGGACGGGGTCGGTGGGTTACATGGGTAGTAGTTTAATTACTTATGTATTGAACGAGTGTAGACCGAAGTGTGTCGGCATCCATTTATTGTAGACTCGGTATAGTAAAGAAATGATTTGAGTATTGTATTTGTGTTATGTACTCGGTTGTTCCTGTTCATCAGACCGTTACGGTATGTAAGGAAGGCCCGGTTAGCCATATGGGTGGCTATTGGCGTTGTTTCACCCCTGTGTGTAATTAGAGTTCTGCTGCGTGAGTAAGAGTAATTGGTGACAATTTATGAGGTAATGTCGAGCTTAACGGTTGGGGTGTTACAAGTCCCTACTAGTTCAAAGTGTTTATAAACATTTTTTTATTGTCAATAATAATATGTTAAGGTGTTACATTGATTTACATGGGGTTATATCAACTCATAACTCAATTTCCGGCTACCGGGACACTGCCGGGGCAAAAATGAGCGTTAAGAAATTCTCCCGAGCACTTTTTTATTTTTGAAAAAGTAGCTAGAGCATTCTCTTTATAATTTGAATATTGATAGGAACTCTAAGAATGAATTATATAGGAGTTCGTGCCACCATGGCACCTCTCCTGGGCATTCCCGGGGGTTTATGGGCCCCCATCGGGAACTTCCGAGCACTTAGCATTTAACTGAAATTTATCTTGAGGACTTCATCTTATATGTTTACTAAAGTGTTATGGCATTTAAAATGAAGTGTAATGCTTTACTTTATTTATAAAGTATTTCCAGGACTTTCGGGCCTTAAGGGCCCTTAAGGGAACTCCCGAGCATAATTGTATTTTACTCAGTTCTAACTGAGGACTTGTGTTTAAGGTCATAAAATGATCCTTGATTAACTTCATATGAGTTTTTAGCTTATAACTTGATTTGCTTAAGGTCCGGCTTAACGCTCGTTTATGACCTTAAAGAGTCCAGGTGCGTTTTTAACGCCTAAGTTTTATAAACTTTTCTCAGGGTTTAATAATCCCCTAGATAATATTATTTACCATTATTTAATTATTTAAAGGTTAGGGGTATTTCACGAGCACCGAAATTACATCAAAAACCTTCCAAATCATCATCTAAACACATTCTTCAACTCCCAACATCAACAAGCATCAAACCTTCACCAAAACACCACCAAAGTGTAAAGAACATCAAGAACAGCAAGGGGTCAAAGCTCGGTCGACCTCAATCCAGAACCGGCATCCATGAGGCCTCCGAAGAATCTCGATGTGAAGAGGCACCTCAAATCCGAAGGTAAACAGGTAGGTATCTTAGTTTTCTAACTCCCCGACCTTTTGACTTTCCATTAAAATTTGGGTTCGAACTGACTCTTTCTGGCTTCAGTATAGTTGTTCGTTTTCGTTTCTACCCTTTAACTTGTTTGCAATGTTTCGTCATTATTCCGACTTCAGTTTTGATTACTAACATCTTGTAAATCTTTCAAGGAACACACCCATAAATTTTGAGCTGAATACACCGTCGGGAACCACCAAAAACCCACTGTCCGTGGGTGGTCCGTGACCTTGGACATGTGATTCGGGACCACAGACGGGTTGTCTGTGGCCACGGACACCCACGACCGCAGCGGGATTAAAACTTTTGAATTTTCTAGGTTTTCTCAACTTATGTTCGGGCCCACGGACTGCCTGTCCGTGGCCCCGGACTTTTCAAAATTGTGTTTTCTATTTAATTTGACTTTTATGTCCACATAGGTTAACTAGGGTCTGTGGGTTCGGACATTAGGTCCGTAGCCACGGACGGAAACAAAATTTGACCTAATTCTGCCTCCGAAACCCTACTATAGGTAATTTTAATGTCCACAGTTATTTTCTGTAAAAAAATGCTAAAAAACATAAAAAAAAACAGAAGCTCACATACTTAGGATAAAACGACTTTGTAATAAGCCGAAAATAAACTAAGACGAAAAATGACTTCGAGGGGTAATGAAAGTAGTTTGAACCCTAAATAAGTCGAATACCAAGCCCCTGAACCCGAACTCTCCTTTCCTAATTTACCTTTGGTCAAAATGAGGTGGCGACTCTAATTAGGTTCCAGTGAGCTAGCTTAGGTTTTAATAATTAATGTCTTAGACATAGTTATTAAACTTAAGTTATAAATGGACCAGAACCTAACCAGATCCTAGTCAACCTGAATCAACATAGGATAGGGTTCAAAAATCGAGGCTCACAGAATGGTGACTCTACTGGGGACAAATTCTTAATTTTAACTTGTTTAATTTTAAGAAAAGAGCTTAACTCGAAAATTGTTTATTTATAGCTTTATTACATTGTTTGTTTACCTTAGTGCACAATTTAAATTTTTGCACACTTGCATCATATGAGAGCGAGGGTCCATGCAAACCGATTTCACCCAGGGACTCATTTGAGGGTCCCCTGTCAGGAACTCACACCTTTTAGGTGATATGAATAAGTGAGAGAAAAGAGGAGGATGTCGTCTAACCACATCCCCTTAATACCTGGGCTTTAGCCCCAAGCATTTTCCTGGCAGTGCCCTTCCCTAACCTTGTTTGGTCATTCAAAGACCCACCTTAGGCGCACACCTCATGGTGATGTGAGAAATGTGGGGGAGCCCAAAGAGAGCGTGCAAGCCCTATACCTTTGTGGTGTCCTGGGCCCATGCCCCAAGCACCTCACCGGATCAATCCATACCTAATTTGGTTGAAGCGTCTAGTGAGGACATGTTGAACTTGTGTGGGCCTTGTTTGCTTGTATGACCAGCCCACTGCCAGCTCAGAAATTGATAGGAACTCTTCCTATATCAACGCAGCCCACCCTGTAATTCGCGGCTTAATTATTTGTGGCCCAAAGGCCCTGTTTGATTTGAATGAGTGAATTGCTTGTTTGGGCTTTGGCCCAAAACCTTAGATCTAGGTGATTTCTCTTTCGACCCAATTTGAATTATCCATTTTGTTCTAGGCCCACGAAAAAAAAGAAATCCACCCAAACTCGGAGTAGTTGACAAGACTTGAAAATCAATAGCCTTTCATTGAAAACTTTTTCGGTCCAAAGCCCATTCCAGTCTAAATGAACTTTTCATTCGGGCTTTGGCCCAAGATTCTACGTCTAGGTGACATATCTTTAGGCCCAATTAGAACCACTTGTTTAGGTTTTGGCCCATTCGAATCCCAGATAGTTTGCGTAACCCATTCATTCTAGTTTCTGGCCTCAAGGCCCAACAGGATCATCAAACAAATCTTAGACTTCAGAGCTTCTCTCTCAACCCGGCGGCCCATTCACAGTCCATATAGCTCCCTTCAGCCCATTTCCTTTTGTTCACTACAATGGAAATCTTGGAAACAGGTAATCCCAAATCTCAAGTATGGCAGAGGGAGGGAACCCAATCAGCATGGAGACCCAGCTCGCAGCCATGGAACAAAATTACGTTACCATCATCGAAGAGCTGAAAAGAAAAATCAATTCCCTTGAGGTTGGTCATCAAGAAAACATTTCGGGAAGATTGCCGGCTCCGGGAAAAAGCGTGACTACATCGAAGTTAACTCCGTCGGAACCCTTGGCTCACAAGGACAGGTAGAGGAAGCAACGCTAGACAATCAGCTAGCTGCAGAACATAAAAGAGTCTTGAGAAGGATCAAGCGCATGGAAAAAGCTAACAAACCAGCTGGCCTCGATTACCTTTCCATGGCATCATACCCTGAGGTTGATCTCCCTTTAAAGTTGAGGCTGCTCACACTCGCTCTATACAAGGGCTCCTCAGACCCGTAGGTTTACCTGGTGATGTTCGTTAGAGAGATGTCCATCCTCAGGCTGAATGACTTGTAGAAGGCCAACATTTTTGCCCGTTACCTCAACGAAATACCCCGGCGTTGGTACTTAACCCAGAGGATGAACAACAAAACCTATGAGGAGGTTTACGAGGCTTTCTTGCACCACTTCGAATATTCTAAGAATCTCAAAGTCACCAGGTCCAACCTTGCCAGTACTCGTCAAAAAGACAATGGAACAATTTCTGACTTCATCAAAAGGTGTAGGATGAAGGCCGCTGCTATGCCCACGAAGATGGATGAGCAAGAACAGATTCGAATGATTGTGGACAATATGCTGAAGCAATACAACAACAAGCTAAGCTGCACGTACTTTCCCAATTTCGACATGCAGATGGGGCAGGTGATAATCATGGAAGAAAAATTCACAAAGGTGAGCTAAAGCTAGGGCAACCCAAAGCTCAGGGCGTAGGTGCCGATAACTTTAAGTTTGAGCCAGTAAAAATAGCCCTAGTTTCACGACAGGTAAATAATGTGCGCCAACTCAGTGTTTCAAAACAGAGCTCCAAGGCCTCATCCCGACCTAGGCAATTCCCTGCACCAAGACAATTTACCGACATTGGCCGACCTCTTAGTCAAAAGCTCGTGAAGCTACAAAAGTTGAACCTGCTACAACCTCTCACGCCTTCTCCCAGGGTTACCCAATCCGAAGAGCATCTCAATCAATTTTGCCAATTCCATCAGCTACTAGGGCACGGTAATGATGATTGTAGGACACTAAAGCATAAGATTGAAGATCTCATCGAACAAGGGCTCCAGTTTGTCGAGTAAGCTAGCGTCTAGTAGTATTTTTCCTTCTTAATTTTTCTTTTCAATTTTGTAAGGAGTTTATGATATTTCCATTTTAATAAGGTTTAGATGTTTGCATTTCAGTCTTTTGTCTTTTGAATTTGTAATCTCAAAAATACAAAAATGTTTGTTCATCTTGCATCTTAAACCAAATCGTCTTGCTCATCGGCAAACATCTTTCAAAACTAATGTTCATGAAACGGTCATTTTCTGGCAATTGAACAAAACGACTTGTCTTTTGTTTCTAAAGGATGAACATGTCCAACTAAACACCACAGCTCACCCCTAAGCATCCAAACAAACCACATAACGGTTTAAAGTCTACATTTGTCAAATTGTAGTCATAAGCCCTGGATTAATATTGGGGCAATCTGAGTTTAAAGACCAACCATGATTATTTCTTTTGTTTAATTGTGTGAACAGTCTCTGAGTGAAAAATTTTGCGAGAGTGCCTTGAGCGGAAAAACCATGAGCGAACAAGCGTGTCATTTTTACACGACTTCAGTGAGTCCACATTCAAAGGTGAGGTAAACGGCATAACTCCGACTGAAGGAGACAATTTGTAAATTTCTCTTAGAACTGTGAAAAGTAACAAAGAGCGGATACATAACTATCAGGAATGACGAAGCACCTACGTACAGCACCACATAGCCAAAAGCTTGTGAACCCTGACATTAAACCCTAGGCACCCCCACTGAGCCTTTCATTTATCCCTTTTCGACATTATGAACTCCACAAAATAACCAAGCCAATGATGAATGTCTGACACGGTGACCAAAGGAAGCGAGGAGTCCGACTCTTAGATAACGTTCTCATCAGTCCAAAGAAGCAATGCCGCTATCAGCATGACAAAGCGATCCGCAAATGGTCCCAGAGTGACACAGGATCCAAAGAGCTCACATCAAAACAACTCTCGAAACTCGAAAACCGGGAGATACAAGAACCCCGAAGGCGAAGTCAAGAAAGATAAAACAAAAATGGTAAACCCAAAGTGCCTCAAGAAATCCAAATGACAAAAAGGGAGAAATGGGCAAAGGACGACTTCAAAAGTCCAAGTCCAGAAGTTTGAAAATAACGTCAACATGAAGCAGCTAGACGACTTCAAAACAAGGAAGATGAATGAGAAAGTAGAGGTAGGGCACACTTTGGTCACCTCTTTTAGCTCCACTGAAATACCCCAAACCTAAGTATGCTAATTAAACATCAAATTATGATGTAGTAAGGCTAGAAATATGCCTTAGAAAGATTGGTAGACAATTTAAACCAAGGAAAACACAAGAAAGTGCCTTAAGGGCAATTTGGGCGAAAACGTGCTCTAAGCTTGGAGTGACTTTGATTAGCACCCAAATACCATTATAAGACCTTAGTAATATGCTAATGTACATTTTAAATCAATTAGCAAAGAAAACTAAGCTCAAAAACAAGCTTAAACACAAAATGTGCTTTAAAACTTCTTAAAGCACCTTTTTGAGAAATTGTCTTAGAATTGAATTTTGAGTGGCTAAATGCCCATGATTACATATTAATCAACATGTGTACTAATTAGTATCACATTAGGAAGCCTAAATCAATGGGAAATAAAAAATTTCACGAATATGTGCACTAATTAGTGAATAGTGCCAAATAGTGACTAGTTTAGTCTTTAATCACTTAAGTCTAATTAGTTGGTCAACAAGACCATGACTTGCCTTAATTAATAGGGGGCCGGTTTTCTAAGGGAGGATGAGTCACCATGAGTAGTCAAATAAGGAAGAAAAGAAGAGATAAGTAAAGGAGTTACTATTTGCTTTTATAAAGCAAATATCTTATATTAGCCTACCTTTCTCTTCTCTCTCTTCATTTCTCTTCTTCCCACGGTTTCTTCTTCTCCTCTCTTGTTCCAAAACCGAGAGGGCTGCCTCCATGGAAGCTCCACCTTCAAATGCTCACCAAATGTTCATCTTTGCTCCAAAACAAAAACCAAGTATAGATTTCTCTTAGTTAGGCCAAGACCTATCTTTCTATCTTTTCAAATCCTTCAAAGCTCCATTTCGGTGCCAAGAGAGAACTCCATTGATGGAGGAAATTTAAGCTTGGAGAGTTCATTGGCTTCTCCATTCTCTTAAGGTGAGGAAAATGTAAGAAAAACCATGTTTCCATCATTCCTTCCACATGGCCGAAAATCACTACTCATGGGGCCTTGTTTATGCCTTGTTCTAGCTTGATTTATTCACCAAGGACTAGTGGAGGTCCTATTTCATTCAATGCCCAAGTCTACCTTGAGACTTCAAAGGTAATCATCCACTTTTAAACCTTAGAACACATTGTTAACCTAGGGTTTACTCCTTGAGGTTAGTGTATTGTTTAGTACTCACGTGAGTCTTTGAATATTGGTTAGAACATTGGCAAAGGAAGTTTAAGTGGTGGCCGATATTCATTCAAGAAGAAGGTCTAAGGAGGAAGATAAGATAAGTTTGAGAAAACAAGGTAAATTACTACCTAATGATGGTTTAAGTTTTAAGGAATGAGTTTTATATGAGTACCAATGTAGCCTAGGGCTTACATTAGGTAATGGGTTGTATAAGCTAGGAAAAAGAGTTTAAACAAGCTTGTGAACTTGTGACTAAGGAGCCAATGGGAATGAGTTAGTAATATAAGTTTAAGATGGGTTTTAAGAGTATTGTAACTATTATGAGATTGATGGGTGTATTTGCAGGTTGAAGGCTTTTATATGTGGGAAATTCAGTGTTTAAGTTTAAGTTATTTAAGGGCCTAAGAGCCATGTCATTTAAGAGCCTTAGTGCAATGCAATTTAAGATTATTGCATATATTGAGTTTGTTGTGAATGAGTTGGTTTGAGTGCTAAATATGATGAGAAAGAACTTGATGTGTGTGAGATGGTTGAGTGAGGAAAACAATGCATTTGGGCATGATAATATACTAGAGAAGCTATGGCGAAATTTGAGTAGAAAACAAAGTGTTTAAGTGGTAGTGGTGAGCTAATATGCCCTAGGATTTATTAGGGATCATTAAGAGGAATTTGAGTGGAAATGAGTTAACTAAGGAGTTCTTGAGGCTTAGAATGGCCTAGAGTTGTCTAGGAGGAATTAGAGGTTAGGTGGGTATATTAAACACCAAAATCATGTGATGAGGAATGCTAAGACTTGAGCAAAGATTTGGATGGAAGGTGTATAATGCTTTAAGGTGATTTAGGTGATGGAAGAGAAAGGTGTGGGAGAATGTTGTCAAATGTCAAGGTATTAAGGTAATGGAAAGAAATGTATAAGCAAGCTTAAGAGTTTAAGAGTGATGAGTAACCAAAGGAAAGGAGAGGAATTGTGTATGGATATGCAAGGTGACTTGAGGAAGTTTTAGTAAGTGAACTGGGGATGGAAAATGATGTTTATGAAGTGCTCAAACTATTAAGGAGAGAACACTTGGGTTGGTAGAAGTTTTGGTAAGGTTACAAGTTGGTAATGTAAGGAATTATATGACAAGTGTTAGGATGTTTGTAAGAATTTAGTAAATGTTTAAGAAGATCTTTGGAAGTTGTTTTGGAGAGTTTGGTGGAAGTTCTAAGGTGAGTTTCATTACCTAAATGGTATTAGGACACATGGGGAAACATGTGGTGAAGTTTGGAGTCAAATGGGATTTTAGAAACATGGTTCTGGAGCCGACCGACCTTGGGACCGGACCTGCAAGGTCGTCGAGCTCAGTTTACACTACCGGAAAGAGTTTCTGGAATCGACTGAACTTGGGGACCGGACTTGCAAGTTCGGTTGGGCTTGTATTTTGTGTACGAATTGACTCTCTGGAATCGACCAACTTGGGACCGAACTTGGCAAGTTCGGTCGGGCTTAAATTTCCCTCGGGGAAAACTCTCAGGAATGGGCCGGACTTGCAAGGTCGGTCGGGGTAGAATTTTCAAACGGTAATAAGTTCTGGAATGGACCGACCTTGGGTAAGGTCGGTCGGTAAGGTCGGTCGACCCTAAAATGAAAAAAAAAGAAGAAACCCTAAGGAAGTTTAGTGGTATTAAGGGTACCCCATTAAGAGGGCATTGATGATTAGAGGTGTAAAGACCTAAGAGATTAAGATAAGTATAAACTTAAAGGTTTAAGGTTAAGTTTGTAAGATTGAGTTGTAAAACTTAAGAGGTGTTAGGTTGGAATCATTAAGGGCTAAGTAAGTTAAGTAAGATAAGTAAGTTGAATTGAGTTAAGTGATTAACAACCTAAAACTGAATGAATTTTTAGGACTTGGAAATTGGACTCCGGAAGAGATTAAGCAACCGAACGACCAACGGTGAACGGTACAGTTCTTCTTGTGACCTGCTTGCTAACGAGGTGTCCCTCGGCTTGTGTGCTATTTGTTTCTGTGTGCTCACTAAACAATATAAGCATGCAACCGGAATATTATGTTATTGTATTGTTGTGTGATGTTTGAAAACTAACACAACATACCGTGAGAACTTACTAACCAACGTTTAGTAAGGAAATGTGTGAGACTAAGGAACGCTCCCTAATATGGGTTGATATAAACCGAAAGAGGTTAACCAACAAACATGGTCTTGAGACTACTACTAACTGGAACTTGAGTGAGGAAGCCCGGGACTGACTCCGGTCATGCATGCTAAGGAAAGGGGGTCGGTATCTATAGCAGATCCGTCTTCCGCTTAAGGACTTGTGTTTGGACTTGTAGCCTAGGGCCGGTTGCCGGCTCAGCCACACTGGACTCCCGTCCAGGGTAGGTGGCATTAAGATGGTGCGGTGGGATCACCTAAATCCCAGGTTTGGACTTAGGATACAACATTGCCCTCCAGGAACGGTTTGTATACTGAGAATAAGTTAAGATTAAGATTAAGGTAAGGTTAAGATAAGTTGCAACCATTCCTTTTAAAAGGATGGTTTGTATTATTAAGACTAAGATCAGCTACATCCACTTCTTTTAAAGGGTGGTTGTTACTAAGATTAAGATAAGACTAAGATTGGGGTGAGATAAGGATGGACTGAGATTAAGAGGAAATATAACTTAAGGAGTTAAATAATTAACTCTCTAATTAAGGAACGCATCTAAGTCGTTCATTGTGTGTGAACTTTGATTGTTCATATTTGGTTTGTTGTTTACTGCACTTACTATTATGTTGTGCATCTAATCAACCTCCATGCTATCGACAATTAGTCGTCGTAGCCACGTTAGCTTGGGGGCCATGAGAGGATCGTACCAGCATTCGTGCTGACCCCTTTTGGGGGCTGTTTTTACTACACAGGTGAACATCAGGAGGCGGCCATCACGAGAGAAAGAAGGGGATACAAGTGTTACGGGTTAAGCGTGGCCTACGGGTTGTGCATGTACACTCGTATGGCAATTGAGTTAGTAAGATGTATAGGATGTGAGGGATTGCAAGAAGGATATGTATTTGGTTAAGGTTGTTGTACTAATGTTCGGTTATTCTGTAGTCAGACCGTGGCAAGGTCCTGGTGTGTAAAGAATTCCGCTGTGACGTGTATATATATATGCTGTTAAGTTGCGAGACCCCGTTTGGATTGAGTTGGGGTGTTACATCCACATACCTCAAATATCTCTGCATGACCGTTGTCTTTCATCACACCCCATCGCCACGTTATAAGCTTTAAAGACTTCCGACTTGGTAGTTGTGTATCTAATCACGTGAAAGTAACAGATCGAATGAGTAAATCCATCTAATGTCAAATTTAATGATCTAGAAGTTGTGACCATAAGCAGAAAACAAGTGCAAACACCACACACTGAGTGTAGGTTAGGAAGCACCACATCAAAACATAAGCCTTGACCCTGTGAGGACGAGACTCGTCCGCACATTTAATTAAAGAAAATACTGGGGGCAATTGATCGTTCCGATTGATTGCCATGAACTCTAGCTCAGATTGTCCTAAAGAAAAAATACTAGGGGCAATTTTTGGTTCCAACAATTGCCATGACAACACCAATTGAAACCCAAAGCTTGAGCACCACCATCCCACCATAGGCACACATAAGCCCTTACCTCCACACAACACTCTCAAGCCCGTCATTAGCCTTACCTCCATAAAAACATCAGGCCCGTCATAACCCTGACCACCATCCAAAATCACAACCCAATCCCAGGTCTATCACAAATCCTGAACACCAGCAAAAGCCTTTAGCACCACAACAAACAACACACACTTCCACCAACGGCATGTTCATCTTCGAAGAAACAAATTGCAGATATGAAATTCTTAGTCCGGAATGATCATTTCACTTTCCTTTTTCAGTAAAGTTTTTCTCAAGCATTGTCATGTTTGACACCTTTTTCAATAGTTTCTTATTTTGGAAAAGTTTCCAACAAACACTTTAGTTGCATTTTACGACTTTTGCATAACATCTCAAGCATTGTCATGTTAGCACCTTTTTCAACAGTTTCTTGTTTTGGACAAGTTTCCAACAAACACTTTAGTTGCATTTTACAACTTCCGCATAACATCTCAAGCATTGTCATGTTTGGCACATTTTCCAACAGTTTCTTGTTTTGAACAAGTTTTCTTACGAACACTTTGATTTCATCTCTGCATAACACCTCAGCACAGCCACGCTTGGCACATTTTTCGATGATTTCTTTCTTTGGACAATTTTTTATTCTTACTAGCGTTTTGGTCATAGTCACGTTTGGCATTTTCACCATCAGTTTACATCACAATCAATTGCATAAAATCAACATCATTGCATCTTTCAATACGAAACTCCTCAAGATAGAACCGAGGATTCAGATTCTTCAGAGATACAGATTCTCATCCGAGTAGAAGAACTCACCAGAGTAGAAGAACTCACCAGAGTAGAAGAACTCACCAGAGTAGAAGAACTCGCCAGAGTAGAAGAACTCACCCTAGTAGAAGAACTCACCCGAGTAGAAGAACTCACCCGAGTAGAAGACTTACCGAGTAGACAAACTCAACCTCAGGCTCGTCATGAGCCTAATTTCCTGCCATTCCACTTAGGCACCCTATATATTCCACTTACATTCGTCCATTTAGGCACACATCACATCAATCTCATCACACCTCTTTTCATTTTTAGTATCCCGACACCTTAGATGCTTTGTCTAGTTTTACACTTTTCACATTTTAGGTAGTCAACGCCTTAGAATAGCTTAGCATCATTTCATTCATTATAGGTAGTCAACGCCTTAGAATAGCTTGACATCTTTTCATTCATTATAGGTAGTCAACGCCCTAGAATAGCTTGAAATCATCTCATTCATTATAGGTAGTCAACGCCTTAGAATAGCTTGGCATCGTATCATCCTTATAGGTAGTCGACGCCTTAGAATAGTTCGACATTACTTCACTTTTACCTTTAGGTGGTCGATGCCTTATAATCGCTCGACATCCTTTCACTTTACTCATAGGTAGTCAGTGCCTTAGAACAGCTTGACAAAATTTGTCGGTTTTCAATGCATGCGGGGTCTTTTAAGATCCAAAATTTTAGGGTATCACTCAAGCATCAACTAGCCTTTTCATTTCCATTACAAAGCCTAGTTGACGGGGGGCAATCTGTTATACCCAAAATTTTAACCCCCCAAAAGAGGGTTTCTTAAGGCGCAGGTACTAATAGGGCAGTCTGGTCAAGTAGCAAGGATTCCCAATTCGATCGGCACATTCTGGAGTGCTAGGGACAACTTAGTCAGCTTTAGGGGTGTTTTCGTAATTTTTCAAGGCTTCTAAGCCCCCTACGAGCTTTCTCTCTCCTCTGAAAATGGCTCAGATCAACTCAAAATGCTTTCAAATTTTAAACATTATTGAGAATGACATTTTGGGCACAATGGCTATGGAATTTGATTTTTCGAATTTCCAATAACTTTCTAGTAATTTCTAATTGAATCTGACGAGAAATTGAATTTAAAAATATTCCAATATCCAAAAACTTCGATTCCACCTTGGACAAATCAGAAATATCATCTTTTACCCATGTTTAAAATTTCATAGTCAAATTCCTTTCAGAAACCATTGAACTAGAATGTCGATAAATCTAAGTTTTTACCGGATTTTTTTGATCTTTAAGGATGCCTATATAAGGAACCTTATCTCGATCAAACAAGAGCTCCAAGAACCCTAGAAAGTCAGAGAACCTAGCCGTCACAAGTATCCCACGTTTTTACACACCCGAGCACCGAAATCACATCAAAAACCATCCAAAATCATCATCTAAACACATTCTTCAACTCCCACAACATCAACAATCATCAAACCTTCACCAAAACACCACCAAAGTGTAAAGAACATCAAGAACAGGAAGGGTTCAAAAGCTCGGGTCGACCTCAATCCAGAAATGGCATCCACGAGGCCTCCGAAGAATCCCGACGTGAAGAGGCACCTCAAATCCGAAGGTAAAACAGGTAGGAATCTTAGTTTTCTAACTCCCCACAACCTTTCTGACTTTCCATTAAAATATGGGTTCGAACCGACTCTTTCCGGCTTCTGTATAGTTGTTCGTTTTCATTTCTGCCCTTTAACTTGTTTGCTAAGTTTCGTCATTACTTCAAATTGAAATCTTTTGATTACTGACATCTTGTAAATCTTTCAGGGAACACGCCCATAAATTTTGAGCCAAACAACCGTCGGGAACCACCCAAAACCCACAGTCCGTGGGTGGTCCATGACCTCAGACATGTGGTCCGGGACAACGGACGGGTTGTCCGTGGCCACGGACACCCACAGACAGCGGCGGGATTTAAAATTTTGAATTTTCTAGGTTTTTTCAACTTATGTCCGGGCCCACGGACAGCCTGTCCGTGGCCCCGGACTTTTCAAAATTGTGTTTTCTGTTTAATTCGACTTTTATGTTCACATAGGTTAACTAGGGTCCATGGGTTCGGACATTAGGTCAGTAGCCACGGACGGTAACAAAATTTGACCTAATTCTGCCTCCGAAACCCTAGTTTAGGTAATTTTAATGTCCATTTATTTTTCTGTCAAAAAATGCTAAAAAAATAAAAAAAATTGAAGCTCACGCACTTTGGTTATAACTACTTTGTAATAAGCCGTAAATAAACTAAGTAGAGGAAAAACGACTTCAAGGGGTAATGAAAGTAATTTGAACCCTAAATAAGTCGAATACCAAGCCCCTAACCCCGAACTCTCCTTTCCTAATTTACCCTAGGTCAAAATTAGGTGGCGACTCTAAGTAGGTTCCAATGACCTAGCATAGGTTTTAATAATTAATGTCTTAAGACATAGTTATTAAACTTAGGTTATAAGTGGACCTAGAACCCGACCAGATCCCAGTCAACCTGAATCAACATAGGATAGGGTTCACAAATCGAGGCTCACAGGTGCTCTGTGAAATTATTGGTACTTTGTACCCCGTGAATATTTATACAATTTTGCCTGTAGAAATTACTTGCAGTTAAGCTCTATTGATCTACTCCTTTGGGTCATAAGTTACCTTCTAGGGGTGTGCACACTTAAGGATGTAGAGTGAGGTGGGATATTATTGTTGCGACCCCAATCTGGGATTCGTCCGCGTATACTGATAATTGGATTCTTTGAAAGTTCTCCCCCGAAATGTTATTATATGATGGTTTGGAAATGGTTCAATTGAATAACATTAGTGTGTGAATTATTATTTTGCAGATGTAAAATGAGGTTCAAAATATATTTTACAAGTTGAGGCAATGTTTACTCAGTTTTGCTGATTTGCGAGGCCCTTTCGCGTTTTCTGTATGTTGTTTTCTGGTCGCAAGTATCGATGGCTAAATTGGGGATGGGGAATGCGCTATCATCTTACTTAGGAAGGACGGGTAAATTTTGGGTCATTGAGTTAAGTTTTAGAACAGTTCAAATTGAGTTATGGTATTTGGAAAACATTTTTGGAATTGTTAGTGGATTGATTTAAGCCTGAGCACTCATTGGTTAATGAGTGTGGCGGTAACGCCCTGATAGTTTGCATTTCCGCTGATGTTGATTCAATCATATGTTTGATATGTTTAAGAGGCTGTTTTGGATAATTATGATTTATGTTGAAGTTTTCATGTGGTGATTAAAAGATCTTTTCATGGTATTTATCATTATCTAAAGTGATATAAGTTCACTAGAATATGTCTCTGTCAATTGACAATGTATTCATGGTTATTTTGATGATGTTCTGACTTTGCTTTTGTATTTAAAACTGCACTTCCGGACCTATCCGAACGTCCGTCTGGACATCCATGTTCGGACAGGCCCCGAGAGTCTTGTTTGATTTTGTAGGAATGGGTGTGTTCGAACATCTGTCCGAACATCAAAGTTCAGACACCGTGTGAGGAGGATTCCAACTTGCAAGTTTCGACTTATGTCCGAACTTGCAAGTTCAGACCAATGTTCGGACCACGTAA